>JAODXP020000013.1:9469324-9599324 GCA_027497455.2 Sardinella longiceps
ATTTACCCACTGCATTACAATAATTCAATTAACAGTGGGGAGAAAGAACAAGGAAATAAGAGGTCATATTTAGCCATTTCAACACTGTTAACTCCTTCTGATCAAAACATTTAGCGTATTTGAAGATTCAAGATTCAAGATTCAAGAAAGTCTTTATTACATCTCATTATAGTTGTAGACTATATGAGAGTAAAATTCTTGTGTTTTTGCTCCTCAAGAAAATAAATAAATAAAAAATGTGATGAGTGTAAAAGAAAGAATATACTTGTATGTGTATGTGTTTGAGTCAGTGTATATGTTCAGAGTCTGAAAGTGCAATGACTGACAGGCACAGATCTAGGCTGTCAATACTGAATGCATATAGGCCCTATCTTCAAATGCATGTCATGACCATTGGAGGTAATGGGGTAAAAAAAAAAAAAAAAAAACTTTTCTCCCACTTTGTGCTTAGTCTTCCTGTCTGCCATGTCCCTCCAAGCAGAGAGAATGTTGTGCAATAACAGTCTGGGTGCTTTTCTCTTCCTTACTGGCATCTTGCTACTGGCCGTTTCCTCAATCTGAGGCATTCTTCTTGCATTCTTTTCCTTGCTACAAGTTTCTACAGTTCCGGAGCTCCTTGTGCAGTTTAACCCAGTGGCCTAAAAATGACCAGCCTCAGTAATTTGGCCAGTTGCACTCCTTCTTTAAAACAACCCATTAAGGAATTGACAGACGAGTTTCACATGTGCCATAGCCTACCGCCATTGGAATGGGCTCTAGAGTCTAAGTCATTAGCCAGACCCACAAAAGGGAACCACAGCATGTCTGGATCTAGACTGGTCATAACTGGCCCCTCAGTCTATGCTTTGCTTTGTATGAGGGTCTGGGATTCCGGCTACTGAGAAACGATTGCTTGCTAGAGATGTTTAAATTCAAAAAGGTTGGATCAGGCCTTGACTAATAACTAATATTGCTCTGCACTCTCAAAGTTCGCTGATTGGCCAGGATGAGATGTATCCTGAGTGACTGAGGCCAATGGCCAGAATCCCAGATGGCAAGTCATGCTATAGGCAACATTAAATGTATAGTCTGGCATCGATAGATAGACCGAACTCAATCGTGGGTGGAACAAGGCAGTTATCTTTCAAACTGCTTCTGCATGCAATGGGATAGCCTATGACCAATCAGAGGAACAAATAAGATAAGGTAAACACCAATTCATAAAACGTTGTTTTCAGTTTAGCCCGCCCTAAACACATAGAGCATTGTGATTAGTGATTTGTGAACACCAACAGTTTCATCCAATCAAATTCCCTATGGCTTGCTACTAGACGTACTGGCTGTGCAAATCTATTTGCGGCCGCTAGAGTACGTCTAAATTTCTAGCCTAGAAGGGAGATCAATACAAAGGAAGCAATGGCCAGGCTACTCGGGATCAGAAAAGTGTAATTAATTATTTTTTTTAATTAAACAAAAATTCACCCAACAATATTCCACTCGTAGATTGACAGGTGCGTTACTCGGGCCAAAATAAATCAACAGACACACTTATTCCTACCATTTTTGTCCACATCTTTGGCCATCTGGGCAAGCTCCCTCTTGGTGGGGTTGATCCCCATCAGACTCATGAGTCTCTCCAGCTCCTGCGTCTTCACGTCTCCATTCCCCTCCTCATCAAACATCTCAAACACTCCCTTATACTCCGTGATCAACTCAGGGGTCAGTTTGTTCACCTGAGGAGTTGGGCAAAGAAATGCAGTATTGAACAGGCCATGTACAGTACAATATCATTCCAACTTACACAAATGTTTAGGTTTATGGGATACTGTTAGATATTGATTCTTGAATTTCGTTTACAGGAAAAAATATGCAAGTATTGATTAAATCAGAGAACAAAATGAAGAAGTGTTCATATCTTATCTCCTACTCTACTGTATCTCTAGACAATGTGTTGAACAGATTAGGCTGTCCAATTCAAAAGTAAAACAGTAGACCTGTATAGTATTTGATTTGATGTGACTTTGAATACCTTGTCTATGTGCAACATGCAAAGCTAAATAATGGATGGATTCAAACTTACCATTGTGGTCACAAGGAATCCACTGAGACTGCCGACGTTGCTGAAACAGTGCGGATAAAGTGAGTGAAGTGGTCGACCAAATCTGTCTTAAGGTTGGTTGGGAGGCTATGTAAAGAAATCCCAAAGGGTCTGGGCCTGTCCAGCCCTTTTAAGGCATACAGCTATAGCAATAACCATCAACTTGTCTGGCATTGGGGAGACCGAAAACCGAAATCCAAATGATGACACATTATAAGGAGCGTACTGTATATAGGCACTCTATAGAATAGTAATAATAAATTATATTCATTAATTATTTTTTGTGTGATGGCAAAGAATTATGTTCTGTGTACAGATTGCACCAATGACCCATATGGTGATCAATCAACAGTATCAATACTATCAGAATTCTTATAATTAAGGAACTATATTCAAAAAGTTAATACGTATTAAAAACAGCATTTAGACCTTAAGGAGCAGTGGCCTACTGCATGTTATGTAGCAGTCTTGGGCTTTGGGGACAAGCTGTTGCCTGATGGCAAGGGCGTGGTGAGCAGGTGTTCTGAACTCCCACATGAGGAGCTTGATCCCAGAATGCCAAATAAGGGCAGCTCCTCCTTCTGCTCCCATCTTCTCTTCACCTTTGGGATCCCCATCAGGGATGCTGGAAACTATGACATCATCACCGAATGTGCTCTTGTCAAGTGAAGCACTAGAGGTTGTGGCTTTGATTAAGCCTAATAATATTTGATTTAATTATAGCCTACAGTAGCATGTCAAAAGACATGAATGTGTAACAAATATATAATAACAACACAGCTCAATAATACATTTTTATCTGTGAGGCAAATTCTTTTGTCAAAGGTCACAACAGGGCACAGGGAAAGAAATCTCTGCTATAGAACACACCAGTGTTTCTCAAACTTTTTTCAGACCGAGGACCACTTTGCCCCAAAAATGCTTTTCAAGGACCACTTGCCTTCAAGTTCCCACTCAAAGTTACATGCTGCTACCCTATTTAACCAAATCAGTGGGATTGTCTAGGCATTTTTAAAAAGGAATTTATAGGTACTTCAAATTAAGATAGCCTGAAGTTTTCAACATATATTACAGGCCTGCTTCATAGTATTCAGTGAGCGTCATTGGGCTTCAAATAATGTTAGAGAGAAAACACAGACTAAATTCACATGTGTTTTTGGAAATCCCCTTGCAGACCACTTCAGTTTGCCCCCGGACCACACTTTGAGAACCACTGGAATACGCAGGGCCGTTTAAATGTACTTCACGTTGGCAAAGCAAACAGGACATGGGGGACCGTCACCCCCCATAAACACCTACATGAACCACATTGTTATAATCTTCAGCATCTTCAATACAATTATTTGTACTGTACAGTTGTCTAACTCCAGTTTAAAGTCAGTTGAAAAACCTCACCAACTGAACTACAATGACTAAAGGCCACCGCACACCGGTTCCGACACAGTGCTCAGCACTCTGCTTCCAACATTCGATTCCATTGTTTTCAATGCAACCCCGCACACCAGCGCCGAACTCTTCCGCCGTCGATTGTGAATTACGATTCAAGTCTATTTTGTCGGAGCCGCCCATTGACATCCAATGTTAATTTCACTGGCTACTGTGCTAGGTGCTAGGCAAAATTGTCGGATTCGAAAGTGCTCCGCAATGCTGTCGGAACCGGTGTGCGGACAGCTTAAGAAGTCAATCTTGGGGGCCCCTTTCAGCCTGGGGCCCCAGGCAATTGCCTGGTTTGCCTGTCCTGTTTCAATGGCCCTGGGAATACGCCCACTGTTGGCCCACTATTTGCCCCTCTAATGCAGAAGTAACCTAACATTTTGCTTGTGGGTCATATGCTGAAATATCTAACAGCCAAGAGCCAATGCAAAATCAATTTTCAACCAATTCCAAGTGAACTGTAGCTAAAATGGCCACATTAGGCATATCCTTTTTTAGGCATCATAGCGGGCCACATGAAAGATAGCGAAGGGCCGCAATTGGCCCCCAGGCCAGAGTTTGGCCAACCGTGACCTAATGCATGTGCTGATATTTAATGCCTGTTCTGGGTCCATATTCACAAAGAATCCTAAAGCTGAACTAACAGTACAATTTAGGCGAATGGGGTAGCCAAGGTCAGATCGAGGTCAGTTCGCACCACACACTGGTCTCAAACCCGCAACCTTTTCAACTACAACAAACACACGGCATGGGAGTCAAACACTCTAACCACTGAGCTGAACAAATGGGAGTGTCAGTTTGTAACATCAGGACAAATGTTGTGAACTAATTGTTCACAAAGATGCATGTAGTATCTGTCTGGGGCAGCTTAAAAAAGATCTAGAGGACTTCTACCTCACTAAGACCAATGCACAACACATTAGGATTGCATACTACGCCAGTAATCTAAAATACACATGTGAGGTCTCTTACATGAACATTTCTCTTGAGGAAATACAGTATGTAACTTACAAGGAATACAACCACTGCCAAAACCACTGCTGAAGTTCATTATGTGCACTTAATTCATGATCAAATTGAATTACCGGTACTCAAAATGAGTTACCTCAAAATGCAGCAAAATCGGTGCAAAGATACATTACACACACTATCTGCACAGCCCTGTCAGTCATCAATCAATAACTGATCTAAATGCAAGAAAGCTTTTGTATGAGAGTTGAAGATATCGTGGTGTGGCCGAGGTCAGTTCGCACCGCACACTGGTTCGAACCGCCACCTCATCAACTACAACAAACCCACGGCATGGGAGTTGAACACTCTAACCCAGTGTTTCTCAAACTGTGGGGCGGGCCCCACTAGTGGGGCGCAGACACATGACAGGTGGGGCGCGAGATGGCTCTTGCGATCAACCGACGCACCATGCCCCCCCTTCTCTGTCAGATTGCGGAGCATTCGTCAGATATGCACATGGCAGTAAATAGAGCTTTGCAATGATGTTATCTGCTGGTTGCTGATGAGTGGTTTGAGAGAAATTTGACATGAAAATTCTAACATCTTACATGCTGGTCTACACAGTCCTACCCACTCGGTGAAATATCTCAGGGCAGATGGGGCATGAAAATTCTCTGCCCTCCAAAGTGGGGAATGACAGAAAAAGTTTGAGAACCACTGCTCTAACCACTGAGCTGAAGCTGAAGCTTCTAACTCTAGCATTTTTAAGGTTAGGATTGTGGGGATTTACCATGTACTGCCGCTGGCTAGCCCAGGCTGGTTGGCATACTGTACGTTACACTGGCAACCAGATAAGGATGCAAGAATCAAATATGTGGCCCACAACAGCATCTGAATCATGACGTGTTGTCTTCAATATCAATATTACATTTGTGCTCCTGTAGCAGTCTGCGAGACAAATTCACCGCCAGTATTTGTGGTAAATGACAACTATAACTTAAATAACACTAGACAAGCGCTCAGAGAGCGCAGACCTCCGCCAAGGCAATGTGGTCACAGACACAATATAAATTCCAAATCATGTTCTGGATCATCGATCGCCACCAAAATCGAATCAGTTCTTTCTTGTCCCAATATACACATTGTCCGAAAATTTCATCCAAATCCGTGAGGTACCTTTCGAGTTATCCTGCTGACAAACAGACAAACAAACAAACAGACAGACAGACAAACCAACGTGACTGAAAACATAACCTCCTTGGTGGAGGTAATAGCTAGTGTTGTTCCAAGCCCCCCCCCCCCCTTAGTTTTTTACGTCTTTGCGGGCTTAGCCTTTGCCTTGGCATGCTTGACAAAATTCGGCCCTTGAGGAGGAATAATTGGGAACCACTGCATTAAAATGTATAGTCTGGCATCGATAGACCGAATTCAATCGTGGGCGGAATGAGGCAGTTATCTTCAAACTGCTTCTGCACATAATAGGATAACCGATGACCAATCAGAGGAATGAACAAGACCGTTGTTTTCGGTGAAGCCCGTCCCAAACACATAGAGCATTGTGATTAGTGAACACCAATGGTGTAATCCAATCAAATACTCTATGGCAGGGGTGGCCA
Source organism: Sardinella longiceps (assembly GCA_027497455.2). Lineage (NCBI taxonomy): Eukaryota > Metazoa > Chordata > Actinopteri > Clupeiformes > Clupeidae > Sardinella > Sardinella longiceps. The sequence continues at coordinate 9,475,403 of JAODXP020000013.1, forward strand.
ACCAGTCGGACACCAAGAGCCACATATCTGACTATATTACAGCAAAGAGCCACATCGGCACACGGAAGCATGAACCTGTTACAACTAACCTCCACCAGGCAGATGAATCGTAATTGTCACACCCCAATATGATGAGAGAAATGTACCCCAATAATAAGATCACAAGTTCAATTCGAAGTTCAGTCCCTTTTGGAAATTCCTGGTCGAGGTTAGCATGGAGTGAGCTAGGGACGCTGAAATGTTGAAGCTTTGAAATGTGCCAATGACGACTGAAATATAAGGCAGAATGGCACTAAAACACAAACTTGGACATGAATGTAAGAGCCGCATGACTCCGGGCAAAGAGCCGCATGCGGCTCCCGAGCCTCGGGTTGGCCACCCCTGCTCTATGGCTTGCTACTAGACGTACTGGCTGAGCAAATCTATTTGCATCTAGTGCATCTAGATTTCTAGGGCCACCATATCTCTAACACAGTCACTGGGTATACAACATGGAACAGGGAAATTCACATTAAAGCACAAATGTACATATGGCTATGAAAATATTAAGACATACAGACCTGTAGGCCAGACCTATATTTTGATTCCATTCTGATTCAACCAGCGCTTATCAGCTGATCAGGAAGCCCATTTATGTCATACAGGAGCACAGATAATACACACGGTCAGGACGCTGAGGGCCCAGGGTGGGCATAAAGTCAATCAACATGTTGGAGTATTGCTTGCACCCTGAGAAAAAGACAAAGGACTCCATTTTTTCACCCTTAACCATATAACCCTGGGCACTCATAGCCACAACCTTTTGAGCAAACGGGTAGGCAAAGACATGAACTTATGGCTGATGGTGGAGAACAGGGAGGATTGAGTAATAAAAATAATTCAGAGGCAGTCAGTTTATAAATCATCACCATAAAAGCCGATTTTACAAGTGATGATGGGTCATAGGACAAAGGAGACAGATAGTCTATGGCATCAGTAGAGTAATAATTAGATTAAGGCCATTTTCTCTCTGCACTCAGGCTGATGTGCAGCTTTCAAATAGTGTCAGAAAGCCACTGGTGAGGCTGGTTGAAAAGGAACTTGACTAGTGGGACAATATCATGATTAGTCCTACAAAAATACAGCATATGAGCTTGTGATGCATATCAGTGAGCTGTAATTGGATTTGAAATTAATTAAACAGATTTAAGAATCAATTAATTAAACAGTTAATTAATTGTAAAGGTTCCAGTAAGCCGTGTGTTTCCCTGTAGACAGAGGAAAACAGGTCATCTACAAATTAACTCAGCATAGAGCAAAGAGACTCTGTGGCTACTGCAAGGGCTTGGGCTGGCTCAAGAGGACAGAGTAGTTGATTACAGTTAGCTACACGACCTATACTGGCTTTAAAAGTTGAGAGTTCAACCCTATGGAGATTTGCAGATACACCCAGACCAACTCACATGCACCCTCACTCTCTCCACTCACACACTTGCACACTCACAGGGGTGTCATAGAGGGGGGGGGGGGAGTGGGGCTGAGTTACCAGGGCCCCAAGTGAGGAGAGGGCCCTTGAGAGGTCTGGAATTGTACTGTAGGGGGTGAGTGTGTGTGTGTGTGGGGTGGGTGGGGCGGGGGGGGAGGGGGGGGGGCATGGCCATAGCTTGTGCATAAGACCCAGAATTTGGTGCTATGCTCCTGTACACACACCCTGCAACATTTTCCAAACCTCACTCTGACCCTTGTTGCCTTTCCATCCACGCACAACCATTTCAACTTGAATCTGTATCCATACACATCTTTATCTTTCGTATTAATTATCTTGTTTGTATTTGATGTCTGTCTCCATTCATGTTCGCGGCCCAAATGGGCCTGGATGTGCTTATAGAGCAGAGGAAACGATGGGTGCTTGAGAACTTGCTTAAGTAGACGTTCATGCCACCAAGGATAAGCAGACATGATCAAGGATGAAAGACATCAGCTCTTCCACAAATCGTCAAGGTAGGTAAAGGAAATGAGAGCATGTGAAATGCAAGGGTATGCATACATAGGCTTTCAGAGGAGACCGATCTGCTTAGCCCTATGCCTTAGTGAGTCAGTTGGCCTACACATGGGCGAAAGCACTATTTGTTGTAGTTAGCAGATGCACAATACGTTTCTGCATGGTTTCTGTATTACTATAGGCATATACCCTTTACATGCTTACTGCCTGTCCCCTGAATAAACTGAAAAGGTCTGGTCTCAGGCTGTAAACATCAAATACAATAGGCACAGGCTGTGCACTAAATAACAAACCAGGTTATTATATAGCCTAGAGTCATTGGTTCCAGCCAATCAGTGACAAGAAGGTTGGGGGAAGGGAGGAAGTTAGTTTGTGACCCCAAACCTCTTGTCAGTGATTGGCTGGTATGTGAACTATTATATTTTGTTTGATAGTTTAGAGTCCAGATAGAGTCCAGAGACATTATTTTTCCACAGTATGTTCAAGTGGCAGGCAGTGGATCAAGGAGAATTGGAGACAATTGTGAGATCGCATTAGCCTGGCGAATGCCAAACTAAAATCCTCTGCAGAGTGAAATGAAATAAGCGCTCAAAGGAGCATGGGAATTCCCAGGCTAAGATCGCATTGAAACCTTACAGGAAATCATAGTGCAAGGATGGATCAACAGAATAAAAAGATTGCCCCTGATGGTGAGAAATATCAAAGCCTATCAGGATGAAGTAGCCAAAAGCTTTTGTCCTACATTTTTGTACGCTATAGGCTACAGGAAAGTTAAATAAATATAAGCTATTCTAATAAAATACAATAAAATAATGTAATTCTAATAAAATAAACAAAATAATAATCATTAGAAGTCCATCAGGATCAGGCTGCCTGCAGAAAGATAATAATAGCCTAATAATAGGCCTAACCTACCCGTTATCAGGGTAACCATACACAGCCTGTTGCAGTTGAAATTGTTAAAATTGGGCTTTATTTTCGGCTAGGGCTACACATTTTCTCTAATTGTCAGGTTGTTATCAAACAGGATTAGCCTAGCTGATAAACCTATGTACTAAAAGTCAAAATGTGATCTAAAACGAGAGGCATAGCCTAGCCTACTAGGTCTGCACTTAAAAAGAAAAGTTAATTTTAAAAAAGAAAGAAAGACAATCAAGTTCTGTCAAAAACAAGTTGTAGGTCTATGTGGCTAAACGGATAGGCTTTCTACTTTCAAAACTCTCTGGGCAAGTATGAGGCAAATGTGAAATTACCAATTGTATAATATGCCTATGTAATCGGTTACAATTCTATAATAGGCTAATCTAAGAGTTTATGGGCATTTTATTTATCCAGGACCCCTACCGGCGCTCAGAATTCGGGTGGTCGCTCCTACTGAGCGTGACAACGTTACTGCGGCGTGGGGTTTCCCAAGGCAGGCTGCAGGGTTACCGCGCCCATCTCTTCGCTTTCTGATGGCCGGGTGAGGACAGAATTGTCAGAAAACTGTTCCTTCAAGGAAGCCCACGGGAAGGAACGCGAAACGGACTGATTACGGAGTGAAACTGATGTATGGACATCAATGATTGTTCCTCCCTGCGATTAAAACGGATATTTCCGTCTCGTCGCCCTCAAAGACATTGTGATTTTCCACAGTTGACACAGGTTCTTGAAATACTGGGCTCGTTCGGGAAGTGCCGCTCCTCCGAAGCTAGTTAGCAGGCTAGCTAGTCTTGTTTGTTCGTTGATCTGTGGATTTCAGAGCAACATTATTGTTTTTCCGGTCAATGCGATTTAAACAAAGGCCAACAACGACTGAGTACAGGTAAGGTGTGATAAGTGATGTTTGATATTTGGATAGAAGATCACAAAATCACTGTTCAGTATTGGCAATAGTTCTCTGTTTTCTGGGGGGTGGGGTAACGTTAGTATTTTAGATAGCTAGCCATCACAGGACTTCCTTCAGACATCAAGCTAGCTAGCTAGGAGAAATGGATGAACCAACGCTAGGTTAAAGGCAACTTGCTACATCGTTAGCTTCATGTAACCTTAACAGTTGGTGGTTTAGGTTAATTTGGCCCAGTTAAAAGAAAGCACTCCTCGTGAAATTGCATGATGAACTATGTAACGTTACATTTGATATGTTTTTATTCATCATAAAGTTGTATTGATGGTGCCTTTAAAAACTGTTGTATAACGTTATGTTAATATTAGCCAGTAGGATAACCGACAGAGGCAAATTAGCTGGCTTGCAAATGTCAAGGCTTTGAGGGAATTGGTTAACTTACGTTGGCCTACAACATTAACTAGATTTTTTGTATTAAAGTAATGTAACGTTAGTGATGTATATTCGGTATGTTTGATGAGTTTTTGCGTTGATGTAAACGAAATCTCATGGTTTGGCCTAAGTACCTCGTATAGTTTTGTAGGTTGTTTGCTAGCTCCTAGTCAAGCGTTAACATTAATCAGGTTAACGCTACCGTAACCATTCCAGCCAGTGGATACTGTTAACGTTAATGTTAACATTAGGTTTAGTTTAGTTTAACTACACATAAACCCGACTTCCAAAGTAACAAGCATTCTTTCTGCTTATTGCCGATATGGAGTATCTAGGTATTATTTAGCTGAGCTGACGAAGCTGGCTTTCTGAAACTTGAGTTTGAACTCTTGTTTACCTCGATTGCTATAACCTTATAATGTTAATGTAATCATATCGAACACAAGTCAGGTTTTGGGTTGCTTTTGGAAGTATGAACATGGTACTTCAAATGAAATATTGTTTGCAATCGTCTAGGTTGATTGAATGCATCAGTGCCACTTAAAAAATGTCCCATTTTGAGGGCCTGCAAACTATGTCTAAATGCATATGGTTCATGTTTGCAAGTGATTTGACGTATGAGTGCATGAGTCTTAATGTGATGGCGGAAACTGATCATAAACGTTATGTTTTACATTGTATGACAAGTCTAACGTTACTTTGCTTGTAAGCGCTCTATGAGATTACTTAGGTTTTAAAAGACACAATCGTGGCACCTACCATAAGCAAAGTAAGATCTCTTTTGAGCTTAATTACTTGACCAAGCTTGCAGGTTTCCCCACCAAGTTGGGTTTTGAGCTTGAATTTATCTAGTTGGGTTAACGTTACACACGTTAGAATGTTACTGTATTTCCTGTCTTGAGCGTTCTGAACGGAGTGTGATGAATCACATTGGCTAAAAGATCGGAAAATGTTTAACATTTACCCCTGCTTTAATAGTTAACCCTAACCTGATGCCTTTAATTACACCGTTTTACGTGTCTTTAATTTAACCTGGGAGCTCACAGCCTAAGTTAATTGGTTAATCCTTCGTCGAATTAAAAAGGACCGACGCCTTTAACAGCTTGATAATAAGATGGCGTTAATTAGCTTATCTACCTTCTGAAGTGTAGCCTACCCAACGAAAAACCATGTTGCTGAAAAGCATTTACAGGCTGTGTCTACTCTAAAAATATTGTTTTTAAAGAGTGCTAGCTGGTTTGCTAATGTATTCCACTTGTATGCTAGCTGACGTTAGCTAACGCAGGTCCCTGCCCAAAGCTACAAGGATGCTATAGAAGCACTCTTCGATAGTAGACGAGTATTCGTTGGTGTAAAGCAAGTAGCTGTTTCCCATTTCAAATAAAAAGTTTTCGGTTTTCGATTATCGTCGAAAGTAACACAGTTGAATGAGTGATGTAGTTGGTCATCCCTGGCATGAATCAAAAGGAGCGGACTGCCTTAAGGACGAGAAACAGCTAGCTACTTAGCTTAGCCCACAATTGAGGTCACTTGAATGATTGGTGAAAATGTACCCCCTTCGCATCAGAAAGGGGATTCTATTTAGGAAGCCTGTCTCGTTTGAAAATTCATTTCACACTATTAGCTACATGGAAATTGCACAATCACCTGTGTCGCAAAACCGGGAACTTGTTGGGATCAATGAGTTATGCAGTAGCGTTATCGGGCCTAAATAGCGGTGGCTACAGAACAAGATGGCGTTTGCAATCCTCGCTGGTTTCACTCTGCAAGACATCGATTGAGTCTTCGGAAAGACCTGGATAATTCGATGTGGTTGCAATTCCACATGAATACATGGTATATGTTATATAAATGCATTTTGTATTTTTTGACGTGACTGCTCCGCTTATGTACAGGGTATTGCACTGCTTGATTCATACAAATTATTAATGTCCGCGTTCGTACATTTTGTATGGATTACATGGACCAGCAGACTTGAAGAGCCGTGGGTACGTCTTTCGCATGGAGAGAAAATCCCACGGCAGTTTTTTGCTTAAACGCAGACGCTTATTTCGTTGGTCGACATTAATGGATGTATTGTCGTAAAGAAAAGTCCCAAGATTTCCGTAATCGGCTAAAATAGACAACGAATTAATACGGCGATAGTGTAACTTTGTATGTAATAACGCCGCCACCCCCTCCGTCTCAAGTCCCTGTCTCCATGCATTCAATCACGCCTCTAGTAGGGAGTCTAATATGAAATCTATATTCAGTGGAGGCCTATGTATTGTGCATTAGAGACCGATATTTAAGTGTAGATATTAGACAAAATGTGGTGAACACTGGTGTGATGAATTACGTTTATTGATTTTTTTTTAAATGCCCCCCTGCAGAAGTCCTTAAATTGCATAGTCTATTAAAAAAGGGAAATGATGTAGCATGCCATAGTACTAAATAGATCATTTATTCAATGCTGTGTCTATGCCACTTTGGGGAAGTGACAAGCCCCTCTCAAAATATCACTACTCATCAATCCATTTGGTCATTCATAATAGTCAGATAATCTAATCACCTGATTTGTAATAGGACATTCAAGTCAATTTAGTCATTAAGCAGGCTGTAGCCTAGATGTAGACGTCAGTGGCTCTGTGTGCATTATTTTGTTAATGGAAATGTGTAGAATAAGATCTATTCCTGTCAAATTATCCTTATTAGGTATTAATTTTGTATTTATGATATTTTCAGCTGTTGATGGGGATTAGCGAAGCCATCAGTGGTCCGTTAAATAGAGGTGCTTGAAGAAGATTATGTCCTAGTTGTAAACCAGAACATGCTGCAGCAGGGTTTCCTGACCCTGGGGTTGGCTTTGGCCAGCTGTTTTCCTGCTGAAGGTCCTGAATGGGATTAAAGACTTACTGTCTGTGGATTTTAGCTTTTAGGATTACTGCCGCTGTTAGTGATATTGCTGGTTATGGTCTTTTCTATGATCCTGCTTTAGCTGTATTGAATTTATTTGAAAGGCTGTCACAAAAGAACCCATGTCAACACCACTAAAGTATAGTACTGCAAAAAAAAAAAAAAAAAATGTGACCAGCATTGAGTCCTGGAACAGTTCTTCATGAACCAGGTGTTTGAAATTTTGGAGGGAAAACAATGTTTCCAAATTTTTCGAATTGCTTCCGCAGTGGTGGAATATGTGATATTCTTTTAAAGGCCAGGAGAGTCAGGATTAACCTGTACGTAAATATATAGGCTACATGTACAGTAAATGAGTCAGAATGTAAGGCCCGTCATAGAATGCAGCACCCATCACAGGTTCATCTTTTAAAGGATTTAGAGGTCTTTCAATCTCAAAAAAAGATTAACTTTCTCTGTGATTTTAAGGGAAGTTGTCACATTTTAGCAAAATGTTTTGGAGTGGAACAAGGGGTGTGTCCTGGGCAGGGAATTGAGACTCACACCTTCTGAGTTGCCAAAACAGCCTCTGACTGTGTTTGGTCTGTGCCAGGGGAGGCCGGTTTACCTCAGAGAGTATTGCACCACTACAGCACTCTCTCTGATGAGCCTGGCATATGATATGTTTTTGTTGTCAAACACTAGCAGTCAGTCACACATTTTCTAGTACGCTGGTAGTTCTGAAGGCCACTTGTATGAAATGAATTGCATCACAGCTATGGAGTCATTACCATGTTCTAAATCCAGTTGAGAACCTAAGCATGAACCTGATGTTTCTTATTGGCACCAGGGTGAACACCACAATGGATAAACGTGAATGTATGTTGTGATGTATATCACACACAGCAGGTGATGCTTATATTGTGCCGTTGCAATAATCTGCAGTTCAGTCCAGTTATTTAGTGTATTCTGCTTTCATTTATCAGTTATGTGTCTTATTTATGAATGGATATAATTTCATTATTACGATTATAAAATTCTATTAAAATCAATGGTGACTTGCCAGACCAAAACCTCAGCATAGCTGTTGTGGTAATTCACAGATTTCAGTTCATGGAGGCTTTGTTTTTGATGTGGTGTGTCTGCAATCATAAAATTAAAACTGTACTACAAAGAACTGTTAGCCTACATTTTGGACCGTCCATAATTTGTCGGGCATTTGTAATTTGTTCACATTTCTCCCCCCCCACCCCCCAAAAAACAACTTGGCTGTGTTTACTCTCCACATCCATATTGGGTTTATTCCACTGGTTTTGTTGTCATGAGGCGTGACAACTGGACAACTATATCATTAAGAAGATGATTTCTTATTGGCCATGCGCTTGACACATGACATTCACTTGATCATTGTACAGAAGACTACTTTCAGGCAGTCTAATTAGTCTTACTACTGTAAATGTTACTGTACCTATGTGAGTGTTGAATGTTTGGATAAAGGTCATTTCTGTTTTAATGGCTCACGTTAAAGATGAAAATGGACCACTATACACATAGTAAAACTGTAATTGGCATGTTGCACACAGAAGTGGCCTCAGGTGGCCTTGGCAGCGGTGTGCACTCAGAGTATTCCTCATTTAATATGGCTTGCTTTCAGTTTTGATGGATGTAATTATGTCTTTTAAAATTAAATTCTAAAAATGGCTCTGAAAGTGAACCCTAACCATGTCTTGGCACATGTTGTCCTAATAGCTATGGTGTGGATGCTGTCGTCATATTAATTAGACCAATATTATTTGCTGTTACTTTTACCATACTTTAGCTGTGTTTGTTATATAATACTTGATTAGGTGACTAGTGCCCAACAGCAGGTCCACATATCATTAGCATTTGAGTAAAGATTACAGTATATCATTTTTATCATGTCTCATTAGAATTTGTGTAAAGATTACAGTATATAATTTTTATCATGTCTCATTTATATTTGAGTAATAATAATAATAAAAAAAGCGTTCTCTACTCACTCATACATATTTCTATGTATAAAGTCCCAGCTCCCACTTTTTTATTAGCCTATCTATATTATCGATCTTGATGTGACACAGTTTGAGAGAGAGAGAGAGAGAGAGAGAGAGGTTCCTGTGAGGAAGCTCCAGTGAGGTGGGTGGGTTGTTGTTGGAATGGTGTATAAAGCGGCGTCTCGCTGGAGTTTTCCTCGAGAGACCCTGAGGAGAGGCAATGTGCCACACCCTCGGGCCCCCTCACCAGTTCCTCTGTTTGCCACAATATCAGCTGACTCTGTCAGGTGCTTGTTTAGATGATGTGGAGGAGGAGGAGGAGGTGAGGAGAGGAGACCGAGAGGAACAACTTGGGTTATATGCTCTCAACACCATGGACCTTTACAACCCCGAGAGACAAAGCTGTGGGTTTACTTCAGGTTCAGACTCTCAGAGCAGGCTAGCCTCCTGATGTTAAAAATTGCACAATGTTTTTTTCCCTTTCTTTAAAAAAAAAAAAAAAAAAATCCCATCCTATCCTGAGGCTGCTTGTTGCATCAGCTGTATTGCGAGGCTTCCAGAAGCAGGAAATGACTTGCTCTGTATCTGTGGATCTCTGCGGTGCCAAAAGCAGGGCTTTCAGTGTTTGGGCGGGGGGGAGTGAGGAGGAATAAGGCCTACTGCTGGATACTTTTATCGAGTGGAATGCGGTCACCAAATGTTAGTGTTTCAAAACATGAAGGTGGTATAACACAAGAACCTCATGATGATAAAAGTGGGAATTCTTAGTTTGTTTTCTTTTAAAACAGTCTAGTGCTTCAGGTAAATATTGTTGTATTATTATATTAAGGAAGCTTGAAATTTCCGCATTTCGTTATTGATACTTCCATTCATAGTACCGGTATAACCACACCCCTATGGCACAAACATCATCATTATTATTATTATTATTATTATTATTATGATTATGATTATTGTTATTTAGACATTGTAACAGGTCACTTTTGACATTCAACACGCAGGGTTATGGAAAGAGGGTGTGAAGACCAATGAGTCAAAAAATGGCTAAGGCGTAAAGGTGTGTGTGTGTGTTGTAAAGTGGTTCTGGTTCTCAGGTCCTCACACAGCTCACATACTCTGAAAATCAGCAGGTAGAATAGAGGAGGGAGATTCGCTGTCAAGCAGGTATGTGAGGCATGTATGCCTGGAGGAAGGTCTATGGAGCGTTGCCAGGGGGAGTTTTGGTATTGAAGCCACTGCCTTCCGCCTTGCTGACGGCCAGTATAGTCACAAAAGGGTTGTGTTTTAAAAGGATCACATTATGGTCTGTTTGTGAGTAAAACGTGATGACTAGTTGTACTCCTGTATTACTACCCCATGTGTACAGTTTCTAGTAGGGCTGTAACGATATTGTATCGAATCGAGAAATCGTGATAGTCACGATACTGTATCGTGATACAAGAGGGCAGTATCTCGATACGCCCTTTCAAAGTTCTGTAACCCTTCAGTCCAGAAAACAACCACATGATATGATGCGATGGTGCTTCCAAGCTTCAAAACAATATCATTACTATTTTTAAACCTAAAAAAAATATTAGTAGCCTCTTGTAACCTATTCTAGCCATAAACGATTATCAAAAAGATATATTTTAAAAAATCGTGGGGTGTATCGAACCATAGGTCAAAAATCGTGATACGAACCGAATCGTGAGTTGGGTGTATCGTTACAGCCCTAGTTTCTAGTTTTGTAATGTTTTGCTACCATATTTGTGAGATTTCTGATTGGTTCCCAATTCCCCACGCTTGTGCCCTTTTCCTTAAGCATGCTTTACCATGAGATAAGATCGGGCAAATAATCTGTGTTAAAGACAGCAAAGGCAACTTGGCCTACACGTGACTGCTCGTCTATGATGGCAGCAATAACAGGTTGAGAGAGTGCTCTTACCAAAGCCTTTGGGGAAATGTTTCTGTCAACTCAAATGAATCTTACTTTGCTGCATTTTTGTGTGTGTGTTTGAATTGAGAGCCTGATTTGTTGGGCCCGTGCTGCTGCTGCTGCTACTTTCAGATAGCAATCTGATTTCCTTCTTCCTTGGAAAGCAGAGCATGTGGTGACTGGCTGACCTGTACATGTTGAGTCTGAGAGGTGATGACTGCTGTGTGTGTGTGTGTGTGTGTGTGTGTGTGTGTGTGTGCGCTCGCGCTCATGTGTGCGTGTTTGTGTGTTTGGATGAGGGTCAGTAGGATAGGTGCTGTTTTCCCCCATCATCAACTCCTCAAATCCTAACAACCTTAAACAGGATTTACCTGTCAGAGACTGAATTAAGTGTGTGTGTCCCAGGATTATGTGTGCGACAGAGTGCTGAGACGGTAGCGGCTACAGCAAAGATCATGGAATACTGAGCTCCGCTTGAATCCTCTCTGGCTACAGTGCAGTCTTAACTTCTTAGAAGAGTGGGTAGAGAGAAGGAACATTGTCTAGGCCTATAACCAATAGGCTATACCTCAACTCTGTCTGCACATTTTATTAATACCTCAACTTCTTTAAGCCTGACCGTTGTCAACAAGAGTCAGCTTTATAGCATTTCAGTACGTCTCCACCTCAGCTCGGCTATCTTTTAATGTGTAGTAATGCCATTTCAGTATGTCACCATTTCAGTTAGGCCATCTCTGAATGTATATTAGTAATCCCATTTCAGTATGCCACCATCTCGGCGAGGCTATCTCTGAATGTATAGGCCTAGTAGTACTGTAATCCCATTTCAGTACGCCACTATCTCTGAATGTATAGTAATCCCATTTCAGTACGCCACCATCCCAGCTATGCTATCTCTGAATGTATAGTACCGGTAATCCCATTGCAGTGTTACGCTATCTCAAATGTAATCCCTGATTGCAACTACTACATTCATAGCATCCATCAAAACTGAACTGTGTGAGAGATGTTTGGCATTCCTTGGTTTAGTTGCAAAGGAACCATACCAATGCCTTCAATAGTATAGGCCTTCAGTGCCTTCATTGCAAAGGCTGGCTATGTTTTGCGTCGTTTTTCTACTTCTCTTCTGGGAAGATGAATTTAAAAACGGGTGATAATGTATCGTGTGTGTGTGTGTGTGTGTGTGATGTATTGATGTGATCACTCACAGTGGGCGAACTTGGAGAAGATCATGTTTGGTGTTGTGTGGAGCTGATTGAGTGTATACTGGGGTGTGTGTGTGTGTGTGAGCAGAAGGGTAGGTGGGTTATTTGTGTGGCGGCGGCTGAGTGCTGGTTATTCAGTGTGTGTGATCTCATAATTCTCTTGGTATGTACAGTATGTGTGTGTGTGTGTGACTGTATGAACAAATTCTTATAATTGTCTCTTGCTATGTGTGTTTCATACGATGAACAAATTATCTTTGTGTGTGTGTGTGTGTGTGTGTGTGTGTGTGTGTGTGTGTGTGTGTGTGTGTGTGTTTTAGACTGTTAAAGCAGATTCTCCTAAGTGTGTCTTTCTTTCTGTGTGTGTGTTTCAGACCGTGTGCGGGCACTGGGCAGCTGGAGAGAAGAGAAGCAGACTTCTAGAGGAGGAAAATGAGTGAACTGGACCAGTTACGCCAGGAGGCTGAGCAGCTCAAGAACCAGATCCGAGTAAAGGCCCATTCTATTCTATTCTATTCCATTCCATTCCATTCCTCCTGCTTTTCTCTCTGTTACACGAGTCAGCTGGGTCCTTATGGCCCGCTGACAAACCCTTAGATTCCAGGGGCCCGTTTCCCAAAAGCGTAGTTGCTAACTAAGGCTGGTATTCTCCCATGTACCTAAGTCCAAAAAAGTGCTTAGCTCCATGCATTTTAGCCTGCACTAAGCACTTTTTCTGGACTTAAAGGGCAACTTCAGTCATTAAGTGGCTAATTTCAAGCTTGAGAAATAGAGCTCTTGTTGAAAATGACTGAAATTGCCCTTTAAGCAACTGGGAGAATACTAGTTAAATAAGCAACTAATCTAGGAACTTAGTTAATTGGCAATGGGAAATTGCATTGCATTGCTGGTTAGCAGCTATGCTTTTGGAAAACTGATGGCAGGCCTGCATGCTTTTTTAGCACCATAGTTTATGTAATTGGCAACTTGGTGGATCTTTTGAAAGTCATTCTAGCTTTCGAAGGTCAATAATATGAGCCTTTCAATTCCCAGCAACACGGTTGCCAACCAAGTTGGCCGCTTTGGTGGTTGCAATGCTGTTGCCTATTGCGAACCATCAAAGTTGCTAAGTGGCTAGCGTCAATGGTGTTCTTTTGTCAACTCCACAGTTGACAAGTGGTTAGAAGTACTTTGGTGTTTGGAAGTACGGAATTGTGTTCCTGGGAATGCACCCCAGGCTTATAATGTGGAGCTTCCAGAATTAGAATGACAAAAGATTCATTCGCCACATCACAGTAAAGAAGTGTCCCATTTCCCACCAATAGTTTAAAAAAAAAAGAAAAACAAATGGACACATTTGCCTGACCTGATGGCCTGACCTTGTTTCTGTTGTAATGTGATCATTTCCCTTGCGTGATGGGCTGTGGTTGCTACACCATGGACATGTTTGCATAACTGAAAACCATGCAAATGTTGTGATGGCCATTTCCATAGCTGTGTGGCATTACTGTGCAGGGCTGTTAGATGGAGCCCAGGCTGTTAAAGGGGGGAATGGGAAAACCATGTTGTAAAAGGGGCAGATGGGTTTGGAGTGTGTTTAGAGGGTGGGGGGGGGGGTGACTAGCCTGGTAAACCAGACTCTTTGTGGACAGTTTTGATGATATTGATAGAGATTGAAGGCAGAACCTAAAGGTCCGTCCACTGTGTTCTGATTGGATGCCCAGAAAGAGAGGGATGAAAAGAGTGTGGTGCATAAGTAATGGTTGTTTATCTCTCCTCCTACTTCCAGGATGCCAGGAAGGCTTGTGCCGACGCTACACTCTCACAGGTAACACTCCATACCACACTACAGACTGAAAACAACCCCCCCCCCCACCACCCCCCACACACACACACACACACACACACACACACACCCCTACCTGCCTACCCTATTTTCATTTTCTCTGATGCCAGAAGTTCATTGTTGTCCAAAATTGATTTGTATGATGATAAAATGTACACTGTAAGTTTAGCTGAAAGATATTTAGATCCTTTTCGTTATAGGATATGCCTACATGTTCTGTACATTATCTTAAGCTGACATGAGTGTATTCTGTGTTTGTGAGTGTAGTCTGTGTATATAGTGTTTGAGGCAATATTTGAATGATGATATTTAGATTCTAATCACTTATTGAAGAAATTATATAAGATTCCCCACCGTAGAGAAACATTTTTCTTCTAAACGTCGTCTCATTCTTCATAGTCATGTATGAATAGTTGCATTCAAGTGCGATGTACTTAGGAAGACCAAAATGGGTACCACACAAATGTGGGTAAGCTATGAAAGCACCTCAAAGAGTTACAGTTGAAGGAAAATGAAAAAATTATAAAATAATTATTAAAATAATTTCCTATGATGAATTTGTGGGCCAGTGCTTTGTATTAAAGCCTTGCTTGCAGATTATAAAGGCTATTACTACAGCACCATATGAGTCGCCCTCGTTACTCAATACGTTTATTTACACTTTTGGGATTTCACTCTTGGAGTAGCAGAATGTTTGTATACTGCCATAAACCGAACAAGATGCTCACTCTAGTTTCGATGAAACCAATTTGCAAAGATGTATGCAAATGAAGACTGTTCCAGTAGCTCTTCCAGCATGTCTGCGCCTCTGTCTACATGTTTCCTCATTGCTTGTTTTGAAGGCCTACTGCAGGCCTGTAGGCAAATGCTGTAGTTGCACCAGTTTGCATGTAAAGTGCTATTGTCTCCCTGCTGACTGAGTTGTGTGTCTGCTTGTTTCCCCCTCTAGATCACCGCCAACATTGACCCCGTTGGACGGATTCAGATGCGCACAAGACGAACTCTGAGGGGCCATCTTGCAAAGATCTATGCCATGCACTGGGGCACCGACTCCAGGTACTTGGCCCTTTTTAACACACTTCAAAACAGTGCTGTTATTGTCCTGCTATTAACCAAGGGTTACCCTATACTCCTAAGCAAACATGTCTTCAGCTGTGTGACATCAACACAGGAAAAGGGAATAGGAATTGGAATGCCTTTTTCATACTACTGGACTTTCTCACCAAAATGAGTAAATCATGATTTGGTTCTTCATTACAAGTTATGTCTGCCATTAATTCATGGGAGAGATTAAATTAATCTATTGATGGTATTTATGGGCAATTGGTTATGTGGATGAGGATGGTCAGATTACAGATAGGCAGTGATATCCTGGTGGCGTTGGTGTAGTAGATGGCTGTACTGCTTCTCCTTGGTGCACTTCTTGTATGGAAACTTGGGAATGACACAAAGTTAAGGCTCATCACAATTGGATGTCAAGTCCTCACAAATTGGTTAAAGGTCCCAGATTACGAAAAATCACTTTTTATGGCTTTTGAATGTGTTTCTTGGCTCTATACTGCCTCTACACACACTTTAAGTTGGATAAAATGCCTCAATTGTTAAAATAGACAATTTACACTGTTAATAACTGTTCAGCTGCTGTGTGCTTAAACCACCTGCATAGAATTGTCCTAACCACGTATGTCACAGGGCAAGGTGGGTGGGGTCCCACAACATTGACAGCCACAGTAAGCAGCTGAGGGGAGAGAGAGAGAGAGAGAGAGAGAGAGAGAGAGAGAGAGAGAGAGAGAGAGAGAGAGAGAGAGAGAGAGAGAGAGAGAGAGAGAGAGAGAGAGAGGTCTAAGAACAATGAAAATGATCAATTGACTAATTAAGGATGGCCTGTCATAGGCTACAGGGGAAATACTCAATGTGTTGGCTGCAGGTGTCTAGTTACCTGGTGCATGTCCCCATGAGAAACAGCCTGTTCTGAACAATAGAGCTGGAAAAAGCATAATATGGTCCCTTTTAAGAAAATGTACTGTCTGTATTTACCAACATGGGCAGCAGTTACTGTAGTCATCCCGTCATGGGAAGTCCATGGAAATAGTGAATGGGGACTACTGGAACTCAAAGAAGGGACAGGACAACTATTCAGTCTAACTGAAGACAATGCTGACGAACGTTGGAAAAGCTCTTATAAGGGAATATTGATAAGAAATCAACAGATTTATTAATTTAGAAGGAAACGTGTCCCAATAGAATAACCACTAGCTCTGTAGGCATATATAAGCACACAGAACCATCTATGGCTGTAAGGGAGTGTTTCTGAACAAAATGTTCTCTGCCTTTGTCAGTGGCAGGCAAACTCATTGCAGTGTCTAATCGCAACACACAGTACTGCACTGCCATTCAGTTGATTGGCATAGACACAGATATTGAATTAGCAGTTAATTCTGATTGTACTAAAGAGGGAGGTGCCTCAGTCTGGAGAATCCCAGGCCTGGGCGATCTCAACAACACCACCATCTTACATTTCTGTAGCGCTTTTCAAGACACCCAAAGCACTTTAGCGTGGAAGGGGGACCTCACTAACCACCACCACCACCAATGTGTAGCACCCACCTCTCTAGTTAAACTGACGGTGTTTTCCCTCCCCCTGCTAGTATGTCCCAGGTACTGTAGGAGTAGACCATCTTCACTGTGGGTGGTATGACTAACCCCCCATTATATTGTACTGGTGAGCTGCTGCTGCTGCTGCTGCTGCTACTGCAGCCTCCAACCTCTACAGCACTACTGGGAGAGCCCATGAGCCCGTGGCCTCCTCTAACAAAGCCAGCAGCCCTCACGCTATCCGTGGGCATGCTTGTGCATCCTTAAAAAAAGACCCAAGCTTGTATTAATAGCACCCTACTCACTACTCGCCTCTCAGCTTCACAGATTTGACCAGCTTTACTCACTAGCTTTGTGTGTGAAGAGGAGTCTGGTCTCTGCAACGGAGCCGTCAACGTAGCCCTCATGACGCCAGGGTTTGTTTTTTTTTCCCTGGCCCTGACACAGATGTCTTGTTCAAGACCTTAGTGTGGTGACAAGAGGGAGTCCAGCTGGGTGTTTTAATTACACAGGGTCTTAGTGCTCCCCAGATCATCCTCCATGAGGCCCAGTGAGTGAAATCTGCAGAGGGTTCCTGACTCGTAATTACACCACAGTGCTCTAGACTCGTTTGGGCCGAGGGCCTCACTCGCTCCCAGGATCTGATTGCTAGGAGTTTAATGGAAAGTGTCATTTCTAACATCAGTCGCAATTTTGGGAGTTACACTGTTACACTCAACAACTACCAAGATTGACAGTCCATAAGTCCATAACGACCCTCCACAAAGTCCATAACGACCCTCTCCAGAAACCCGCCTGTGTATAGTAATTGAGGCGCAGGCCAAACTGCTACATGTTGGTTGTGTTGTTTTGTGTACATTTCCACTGCTTTTTACAGCACTAAAATTTTTGAGAGAGTTTTGTACAAGATCATTTAAGCCCACTTTCACTTTCGTTACCCATGGTACCACTGAGTAAGCGTTACCCACTTTTCTGTGTAAGTTGCTCCAGATTTTTTCGAGACAGCACTGGGCAAGCTTGTACAACAGGGGTAATGGCTTCAGTGTTAATGACCGGTGAACAGAGCCCTGGTAGGATCAAGCCTCGCGGCCATCATTCTTCCTAACTGTCCTCATGAGCTTCTGTTGTTTCTCTTCTGTTGCAGGCTCCTGGTCAGTGCCTCCCAGGATGGCAAGCTCATCATTTGGGACAGTTACACCACAAACAAGGTAATGGATCTGCACCGTTCACTGGCCTACAAACACTACAACATCTGAATGTTAGGTCTTTGAGCGTTGGGGTCAGGGCAGGCAGCCCATTGGGAGACAATCACAAGGCAGATCCATGTCACGTCATTAAGGGTCAAGGGCTGAAAGTATAAGTCCGGAGTAAGTTTAAGCATAGCCCTGCTGCACGAGCCTTCTAACAGCAATATATTTTGCATGAAATTAAAGAATTTCGAACAGCATAGACTTAACGTGAACGTGAAACACTTTACATTGAGTCAATGTAACCTCAGATCTTACTTTCGCTTTCCAACACTCCGGTATTTTCCTTCAAGTTTACATTAGACATTAGGAACTAGCCATAAAGTCAGGTTAGTCTTAAGCAGCAGTGAGATTTTCAGGTCATTTATATATACTAACAATCTTAAAGGTTTTTTTTCCTCATAGTCCTAATATATCTAATTAGATCATAACATCAAGTGATTTTTCTTGTTTTATATGCTCTATAGATTATAAAAAAGCATTTTGAGTTTTGAGTTTGTGATGTCTGGACTTTGCTGCGTTCCCTCTCTAGGTCCACGCCATTCCACTGCGCTCGTCCTGGGTGATGACCTGCGCCTACGCGCCTTCAGGGAACTACGTGGCCTGCGGGGGCCTGGACAACATCTGTTCCATCTACAGCCTGAAGACTCGCGAGGGCAACGTGCGCGTCAGCCGCGAGCTCGCCGGACACACGGGTGAGCATGGCATATAAAGCACGGACTTGAGCCCTGAATCGCAGACTGTTACTCCACAAAACTCCTCTTAGGCTCTTAGATAAGACTATCTCATCGCTGGAGACCCACGGATCAAATCCTAATGTCCTCCCTTAACCCTTCAGACTCCATTGCCGTCACTGGCTATGTTTACATAAAAATCCGGAATGTGATGGGGATATTCCGTATTACAGCTTTGCCTTTGCATATGTAAATACCTTTTCCAGAATTCATTATTCTGAATAAGCCCATATCCCGGTTTCTGAGTAATCGGTGTACTTCAAAGGAAACACGGATATTGTAGATTTTTTTTCCCCTGTGACGACACTCTGAGACCTGGAATAACAGGGGTATGGATTGATCCACACCAGATCTAGTCTGTTTTAGACTATGGTATAAAATGGCCCCTGCTGCACTGCTGGTGGTCTTGAATGTAATTGTATGCTACCAGACTAGCAGTGTGTAACGCAGCCGTAGGAGATGCCTCCTGAAAGGCCACAAACCTGTGACGGGCACAGGAAGGGGAAGTAGATGGAACAGTGATTTCATTCTTCTAACTAATGGTCATTGTATTTCTACTTTTGAAAGGCCTTTTTACTGTATACATGTGTGTTCCACTGTATATTTATGCCATTCAGACTCAGAGCACTAATGGATGCCACTTGGTTTATCAGTATACAAAGACTATCTAGTGCATAGAAAACGGTTTTTACTATTAGAGGATGTCTGAAACCCCTGTATTATAGTTAATAGCTTTCTCTTTTTTTTTTTGCGCCAATGACCCACATTCTTCTGTCTGACTGGTCCCGTGTTGTTGGTGCAAGTTTCTGGGGTTTTCCACTGACTGTGTGGTGAGTTTTGTTCCGCTTGGCAACCATCTGTGAATGTTGTCTTGTCTCTCAGGCTACCTGTCCTGCTGCCGTTTCGTGGATGACAACCAGATTGTGACCAGCTCTGGCGACACCACCTGGTGAGTTGATGTAACTGCACGTCTCAACTGCTCCCTCTTGTGTGTTCCGAGGGTATAGCTTCAGTGGTTGAAGTGGTGAGGAACGCAGGTCCGGCTCCTCAGATTAATTAATATTGAAATAGATTTAAATGTAATATTTGATTTAAATTTAAATTCATATATTGTTCTGTTTCTATATGTATTGTTTCATGTTTCTAATGGAGACACATCAGCAAAAATGGCTATTTGTCTTGGTTGAATTCCTCCTCCTGCCAAATCCCACTTAAATCACTGGGTACGAGTGTCAGTCCTAGTGCGTGTGATGCTTGTGTTGGGCAGGGGTTGGTGACGGTTGCTGAAGTTTGTTGTGTGTTCCTGTGCAGTGCCCTGTGGGATATCGAGACGGGCCAGCAGACCACCACATTTGCGGGTCACACCGGAGACGTGATGAGCCTCTCCCTGGCCCCCGACACCAGGTTATTTGTCTCCGGCGCCTGTGACGCCTCAGCCAAGCTCTGGGACGTGCGGGAGGGGATGTGCCGGCAGACCTTCACTGGTCACGAGTCTGACATCAACGCCATCTGCGTGAGTGAAGCTTAACTTTCTATCTCTCTCCTCTCTAGTTTGCCTCTTTTCTACGGCTGTCAAATTTCAACAAGAGCTCTACTGCTCAAGCTATTTGAGACTGCTTGCATAAACACACTTTTTTTTACCCACTTTAGTGCCGTATTGCAGAGGTGATGTTGCATAGCTTTTGGGCTGACATTTGGAGCATGTTAAGATGTTGAGCACACAGTTTAAAGTTCTCCTGCATGGGTTAACTTTCAGGGTTAATTCTCTGTTGAAGGTAACCTATATGAGTTGGACCATATTTTCGTATGTCTTCAGTACTGGCAAGTCTCAAGTACCTTGAGCATTAGAGCTCTTGGTGAAATTTGACTGAAATTGTCCTTTAACACTTTAACTCGGGTGCTTTGTCTAAAAGATTAAAAAAAAAAGTTGGGGGGGGGGGGAGAAATGTACTTTCCTGTTGTGCACTCTGCTCAATTCCACAGCTGGAAAATTGCTAAGCTATCAAACCTTACTAGAACAAATATTTTGAAAAACTTTTGAACCTCTGTGTTCAACAACAGTGGGGTGTGAAGTAAACATGCCTCAGAGTGGACAAACATTGTCCACAACTCTCCAAGTCTTCCAAAGCTACATTTCTTTCTCCCTGACAATTATAGACAGGGTTTAAAATTAGCAACCGCCACCGGCCAAATGCGGGTAAAAATTTGGTTTGGCTAGTAACAAAAACCAAGCTACCTGCCATTGGCAGACTACTGAAATATGACTGCTTCATATAGGCCTATGACTTTTGTCATTAATGTGAAATGAAATGAGCGGAGCCAGTAGGGACCATAGTAGTTGAATTTAGATAACCAAATGTTCAGGCCTTACCTGCCATTGGCAGGTGGGTCAAAAAGTTAATTTTATACCCTGATTATAGATCATATTAAAGAAGTTGTTTCATGTTTGGAGCATTACTGTAGGGGATCTGGGTGAATTGCCCCATTTGAGAAGAACAAAAGCTAGCTAATTGGAATTTTTGGTTTTTACAAGTACAAAATAAGGATGCAACCTACCCTATCATTCAAATACTAAAGGAAATTGAGGTCATTAATCACGACTAATCGTGGCAAAATTTTGTGATTTAATCAGATCTTTTTTTCGAAATCGCTTGGCACAGTTACCTTTTTCCCCCTCCTCTCCTGCTGTGTCTGATCGTTTAGGCCCTTCTCTGCCGGTCTTGTCCATCTGGTCCTCCGTAGCTATTTGTTTTTGCTTATCCAAATCCACTTGGATCTTGTCAGCCAGCTCTCCTAAACAGGTGTATAAATAAATGGCTTCGCTGGTGATCTCCAAATCTACTTACGGGACATTTAATGCTAATTAGATTAGCGACAGTAGCACCACTACACTGTAAATGAGCTAAGTTGAGTAGCTCACTTCTACATGTGGCTCACTGGTTGGGCTTCAGTTTTAGTATCAATAGTAAAACAACTGAAAAAGTGACATTTCAAATGCAATGCCAATATTGGCCTGCTATTATCCAGGATGAGGAAATCCTAAAAGGAAACAAAGAAGGGGAGTATGGTCTTCCTTCCTGGTTTCTGACTGAATAGCAAGATTCAAGTGTACAGTAGTCTGTCAGGGCATACAGTGAGTGATTCTCAAAGTCAAGCATGCTTCCTAGGTAGCATTGGAAGTCGTACACTTCAAAAACAAGGTTCAATCAGTGCATCCTTGAAAAATCTATGAACAAAGGCCTCTGTCCTCGCTAGAATTTAGAAGGATGCTTGACTTTGGAACAGTACTTGGCTACTAATAATGACGTGGAATGCTTGAAAAGCAGTCTTCCAAGCATGCTTCCTCGACTTTGAGAAACGCTCAGTGTGTAATCACAACTCTAGTATCTCTACTCCAGGGGTTCTCAAAATGGGGTCCGCAGCACACTGCCAGGGGGTCCGTGAAAAAGTTTGCTACAAAAATAATAAGAAGAAATATTAGTACGATACTTCCCTTGGGCATCAGTAGACGTACAAAAAAAAACACTTCTGTGCTGTCATATTTTGCCACATGCAATTACATGCCTGTTTAAAACCGTTGCATCTGAAAAAACAATAGCTATAAATCTTTTTGCAAAGAGGGGTCCTCGAAAAAAAATTTGGCTCCATGAGGGGTCCCGGCCCAAAAAAGTTTGAGAACCTCTGCTCTACTCTACTATCTAATGCAACTGTAAATGGTCATTATCTGCTCCAGTGCATAAAGTATTAACATGCACTAGTGTAGAATGTATAGCCACATAAGTTATGTACTAGTTCTTCTGTCACTCTCCGAGTGTAATTTACTCAACTCAACTGTACTGGTTTAGCATGCTCATGCATGCCAGTTACTACAACAGCAACTATCATGTCCACACTTGCAAAGACCTGTCCATGCTCTTTCTCTGGTCATCGCAGACCCATTACTGCCTTGGCTGTGGGAAATGTTGATGCATCTCTGTAATGCACTGGAAGGCTGCTGGTGTTTTTGATAGCCAGTCAGACATGTTGGCGTGGGTAAATCGCATGATTATTAATTCATGTGTTTGTTTGCATTTGCAGTTTTTCCCCAACGGCAATGCATTCGCCACCGGCTCGGACGATGCCACCTGCAGGCTGTTCGACCTGCGCGCCGACCAGGAACTGATGGTCTACTCCCATGACAACATCATCTGCGGCATCACATCCGTGGCTTTCTCCAAGAGCGGACGCCTCCTTCTGGCCGGATACGATGATTTTAACTGCAACGTGTGGGACACACTCAAGGCCGACCGTGCCGGTCAGTAGACACACACACACACACACACACACACACACACACCTGCATTCCGAAACACATAATGTGTGACGAATGTAATGTCAACAAACTGGTTTTCTCTTACAGCACACTTGTTAGTATGCATTCACACACCCCTTCCCTTGCTCACACACCCCATATGCTTTATTTCATCTTTTTATTTTTCAGTTTCAGTAGCTTTTTTATTACCTGTTGAATTTGCATGAAGCTCAACAAAATCCAGGAAGAAAGTGATATGAAAGTTTATGGTGTGTGTGTGTGTGTGCGTGTGTGTGTGTGTGTGTGTGAGTGTGTGGTTTTAACATCAGCACAGTACAGTAGTAGTATTGTTCATATTTTTGTGTTTTAAATATCTATGTACATATATCATGTATCTGCAATCCCACATGACTCAGATGATTTCTTACCACAATACTTGTTTGCCACTCTGAGGCAGACCCACGTGAAGTTGAGTCACCTCAGTGAAGCTGATGTTTGATGATGGACATGATGTTTGATGATGGACATAAAGTAAACACAAAGTGGTCTGTCCTGATCCGTCTTGCAACGTGTTCAAGAAGTCAAATAGAATAGAAGTATATGTGGCGGAAAATGCCTCATGCTGTACTTGGAGCAAGAGAGAGGAGGAAAGCTGGAAGCCAGGGGCAGATGGGCAGTGAGCTGGTCACTCACTGCAGGCCCACCAACAGGAGGGTGTTGTGGTTTAGGCAGAGATACTGTATTGCTTTCATCAACCGTCTCTGGTTTAGGGCCGCAACACCCAGCGAAGGTTGGACACCACCTGATGACATCTGCTCCTGGCCTAAGGCTACAGCTACCTGCTAAGGCAGCTGAGGAAGGCACCTCTAAGTGTACTCAACAAGTGTGAAGGGTTCATTAAAGCAGAGCTCGAGCATGTGCAGTTCTCTCACACATTGCGTTAGCAACTTGGATTTAGTGTGTACTCTCTGTCCAGGGTCACCACAGGATTTAAAAAGATATATTTTAAAAATGCGAGGCCATTTAAATTGGTAGGACAATAGAGAGAATGATAGGAAATGAGTGGGAGAGAAACATGGGTGAGGGTTGAAAAATGACCTCGGGTCGGACTCAAACCCGGGTCCCCGGGCGCCCCCAAAATATTCTGTTTTCCAAAGAATTATTTTCACGGCAGTCCACTACAATGAATGGTCCAGTTATGTAGTTCACGTGGCTACGCCCTATTGATATAGGCAAATGTTTTGATGGGGAAAAGCGGCGCCAGAAGTGTGGTGTTCCACTTTGTCCTGGAGAATAGGGAAGGGAAATGCCCATCAACACAGAAAGTTGCACTCTCATATGTTGACTATTTTGTGACACAGGCTAATGTGGTGATCTCACATACGCTGTCTTGGATCAGTATCCAATGACTAGGGGGGTATTCCAAGAAGGTGGTGAAGTGATGAACCTGGCTAAGTTGGCCCAGAGGAAGCCATAAACCAGATAATAGAGGAGCCTGCAGGCTTTGTTTAGTTAAGAGAACAAGGAGTCGAGGCTCCTCTATTATGAGATTTACCACTACTTCCAGCTTAACTTACCCAGGTTTGTCATTTATCTGCTTTCTTGGAATACCCCCTTGGTTTTCAGTTGTCTCTCACACTCAGTTAATTGGACTATCCAGTAGCTCCATATTTGGTCCTGGGCGCCCTCATCACAATGGAAATGGCCATTGTGTGTACTGCAGTCTTTCTGCTAATGCTTGTTCTTCCTGGCTAGTTGTCAGGCTACAGTATGTGCCAAATTGACTGGGAGGAGTTGAGATATCCTACTAAGGGCTTATTGGAATTGACTTTGATTAATGTACTGCCAAGCTCGAGAGTCTCTGAAGACTGTGATGGTCTGAGTTCTGTGGTCTGGAGCTCTTCTCAAGGTCAACCCAACGCAATTAGTCTTGTTATGTTGGGAGGGGTTGCATTTTGAGCAAATGCATTTCCGAAGACAGAATAATAGCACCATCATGCTGATTAGAGTCTTTAAGGCTATTCCTTAAATGGGCTAGTTCCCCATGTAGTTATACACCCAGACATTATGATTTCTTATTTATTTATTACCTATGCCAAGGAGGTTATGTTTTCGCCAGCGTGTGTGTGTGTCTGTCTGTGTTGAACTTGAAAAGTACTGCATGGATTTAGATTTTCAGACAATATGTGTATCTTGAGACAAATAAGTATTTATTAAATTTTGGTGGCGATCAGTGATCCAGAACACAGTCTAGAATTTATATTGTGTCTGACCATATTGCCTTGGCGGAAGTCTGCGCTCTCTGAGTGCTTGTCTAGTTTATTTTGAAATATGCGTAATTATTTGCACACCTGCTCTTTTGTGCAATGAGCCTACATGCAGGTTACCTCACTCACGTCAGATGTAGCGCTACGCGCGTTCATCTGATATTCAGCGATAGACGGGATATTTCAGGAGCCAGAAATCGTTGAATCTAACTGGGCAAACGGCTTGTCCATCAATTTAATTGACGTACACTGCAGCCAACCACATCGAAACCAACCGATGATGCTGGTTACGTTTGTTGGATTGGTTGGATTCAAAACAGTTGCTTATTCCGCACGTCACACCCTCTACAACAGCCAGCGGCCCTGATTGGTCCGGTTAGAGAATAATGGCTTGAAATCTCTCTGATGGGCTTCAACATCAGATCGTTGCGCGGAAGTGCCTTACGAAAGTTACGTAGCGCATGATCTGACGTGAGTGAGGTAAACATGCAGGCAGGTCATGATGGCATGATTCTTTTTTGTTTGTTTGTTTAGTTTTGTTTTGTTAACAAGAAAGCATAACTCTCTCCTGTACAGTGCATACAGACAATACAAAGCAGCACAAAAGGTCTCACACCTAGAACACGTGTTCCCTGAATAGTGTTCGTCTGTAGACACTATTTAAAAACTATCGGTGAACACACACACACACAGAGACAGACCTGTCCTTATCTGCGTTGAGTTACTTGTTATTTATTTGATGTGTGCTATTGCGTTTCCGCAGGCGTGCTGGCTGGTCATGACAACCGCGTAAGCTGCCTGGGAGTGACCGACGACGGCATGGCCGTGGCCACCGGCTCTTGGGACAGCTTCCTGAAGATCTGGAACTGAGGCAGTCACACGCTCCACCCACGGCGCGGCAGAGATAGTAAGGTTCGCCTGCTCGCTCTCTCTTCTCTTCATCTGCTCTCTGTGTTCTTGAGGCAAACCTCAGTACTGCAACCACAACTGCTTTGAGTTTGTTAGTCAGCATATGTGTTTGATTTATAGATGGGGTATGTGATGCTTTCTTGGAGCGCTTAAAATTACCTTCTTTCTTCAACTGCAACCAATTAATTAAATCCTCCAAAGCCAACACAAAAATAAAATTTGTTAATAACTTATGGAATGAACAGGACAGAAACATTCAATCATTTTAAGCAACCAGTAAAAATGATTAGATGGTGATATGTCTATCAAACTCAACTGCCAATTGTCCCTCCCCCCTTCTCATTTGTTCCTATATTGTGGAGATGTGGCTTTAGGTGAGGCCTGAAAGGGATTGGACCTTCTGAATTGTGTCTTTTCAAATACCTAGCTTGCTAAAACCGTTTTCTAGGATCCACTACCCTACATTTCTGAGCTACCCTCTATTTAAGTTTAAGCACAACTAAACTTTCTATCTGGGAAACGAGGTACCCTGGTAGAAATGCAGGAAATTCACTTGAGATTATACATTATTTGAGCTTTATTAGAGCAGGAAGAAGCCCACAATGGATGACTGGAAAGCCTGTTTGCCAACCCATTAAACATTAAAGATGTTTGTCTTCCTCAACCAAGTGTACTTTCACCAAATAGATCTACCTCATTTTTGTAGAAAAGGAAAGTGGTGAGTGACAGTCTACCCTTTCAGGAATCCCTAGTTTCTGACGCAGTTGATTTAGTGCTTTATCTCACAATGGCAGCACTATTGGTGCAACAGGATATTTGAATATTACCTGGATGGAGGAGGAAGTAAAAACAGGTCTGGTTGGATATTCTGTACAAGTAGTATTTATCATGTCTTTTGTTTTTGTCCCCTTCTCAGATGTCATTTAAAACTCCAAAGTTGACTGGAAGACCATTCCAACTTTAGAATGTTCAATTTCACAGCATCTTCTCGAGAACACCGAAAAAAAAAGAAAAAGGAAAAAAAAAAACAAAAAAAAAAGCAAGAACTGACTCGAACACAACAGCAGCAACAACAACAACAACAGAAACTTGTAAGGGAAACCGATGCCTTTCCTACACAAAGAAGAGCACAATTTGTTTGATCACCCAGCTTACATGAGAAAGAAGAATTCCTGTGGTATCAGTTTGATGAGTAACTGTGCATTCCTTTTATGGACCTTCACCATCCCACGCTTGGCTATCATGTGTCTAGAAAGCAAATGTTGGAGTGTAATTGTACAAATTATTTAACTTTTTTTGTGAAAAGCTCATTTCTCAGACGTATGATTTATAGTAGTAATTTTTTTGTCATATTTCTTCTCTTTAGATATGTTCCAAGACTAGCATTTCTTTTTAATCCAATTAAATTGTATGAGAAAGATGAAACAAACACAAAGACAAAAAAAAAATGTAATATTAATGCTGAAGCTTGAAAAGAGAGTGCACGAGCAGCTTTCAAAGAATGCCAATCATGTATCTACGGTGCATTTTACGAGTGTGTGCTAAGTTCATAAACATGCCCCTCCCACCTGTCAATCATGACATTTTGAGTCTGGCCAAAAAAGAAAGGAAGAAGAAGAAAAAAAAAAAAGAGGTCAATCTGACTGGCTTGCCATATAAGGCTTCTGTTAGCGATCATCTCTCTCTCCAAGCATTGCTGGTGATTATAAAATACAGCCTTAGCTTTTTAAAAATGTGTGCATTAGTTGATTTTAATCAAAATGGTTTAAAAGGAAAAAGAAAAAAAAAAAAGAATCTCATTTATGAACACCGAGCGAAATGCCATATCTTTTGAATATTTTCACTGTTTCCAAGTCTTGAGGTACTCTTGTAGTGGATTCAGAAACGACCTCTTGTAAATATGAGTATCGGACTTGCACGCAAACACAGCGTTGTACTCGAGCTGTTTCTTTTCCTGTCTTGTCACCGCTTTGTTTGCACAATAAAGAAACTTGACTAACGTTGCAAGCGTTACTAACCAAGCACATGTTTTATCACATTTGAAATGCGCATTTTAACTAAAAAAAAACAACAAAAAAAACATCAAAATGATTTTTAAAAGTCTTTTTTTCAATTCATTGGGTGATGTAGCGTACAAAATATTATGTTAAACTCCCTTTCTGATAGATTTTGTATTTGTTGAATTTTGGGGGGCGTGGTTATGGATGAAAACCTGGGAACACTGTAGTATGGGTTTAGATTTGTCGTCTTTCTTTCTTTCCTTCTTTCCTTCCTTCCTCTTTCTTTATCTCTCCCTTTTACACCCTCACTCATTTTTAGAATGATGGTTTAACAAGAGACGGGCCCCTCCTGTGCTTGGAAATGCAGTTCCTATTCTGTGAATGAAATGTTGTACAAATCAATGTCTGAAAATAATGATACTGAAAATTTTTAAGTTAAGCGTAAGCGTTTCTTTTTCTTGTTTAAATCTGCCATGAGTTGAACTTATAGTCGCATGCTGTACAATTGCTTCAAAGAAAAGGTGCATACGGTTGTCGTACATCAGATGTTCATTTGGGATAATGTATTGACCCTTGAATCAGTCACAGCATAATCTCGAATGGGTTGGCTTCTGCATACACTTGTTCCTTCTCCTGGCAAAGCTATGCACCTGAGGGAGGGGGGAGAGAGCCTTTTACACACTCTTAAGTGGACACTTCCTGATCACAAAAGTCTTTTTCACTTTTTTTTTTTTTTTTTAAGGAACTATGGGTCCCAATATTTTTTTTTTTCTAAGTCCTGCTTATTAAAAAAAAAAAAAAAAAAAAATTCACAACTCAAAATGCCCCCCCTTCCCCTCAACACTTGTCCACTCAGATACTTTTTCTATTTGAAAATGGAGCAAAATTGTGATTATTTTTTTGTTTTTGTTTTTTGTTTTTCACAGAGAAACTAATAAACGAATGGATTTTATGTGGCTTTCTTTAGTTGGGGTTGGCATCTGAATGGCAGATTTCTCTTTTCCCACTGTAAACAGATGCACTTTCTTTGATAGTTGTGACCTTTTTTTTTTTTTTTTTTTTTTTAAATTGTTTTATTTCTCTGCGATAATGTACAATAAATGTGATGTATTTGTGTGTGCTGCCATTGGTTTAAAAAAAGAGAAAAAAGAAGTTAAAACAGCAGTTGAATACAGATGAATTCCCCTCTTTTCCGTCATTAACCTGTAGACCTCCGCATCCTTCTGAAGCCCTATACTCTCTCACCTTTTGTATTTTATTTCTGTCGGTGTACAACAGAGAGATGGATGCAAGATAGATACTATATTAAAATGTACTGTTATTTAAAATGTAATAAAGAGGTTTGAAATGTCCTACTGGATGTGTCTTGTACATCTGTTGTTGAATGGGTCGCACAACAGGAAGTGAATCCATCTGTTTAATGTGTACACAGCCTGTCAGCCTGTCACCTTCCCCCCCCCCCCCCACCCCCGCCCCATGCATCTAAGAATCTAAGCTGCCTTCTCTCAATCGTTGGTTTGACTGATGTTCTCATGGGGGTTGTGTGTACTGTATGTGTGGAGTTGAGTGAGTGAGTGAGTGTGTGTCTGTTTGTGTGGAGTGTGTGTGGGGGGTCTAGGTTGGCTGAGGTCAAGCATGTCAGAGTGCAGAGGACACACATTGAGATTCCCACAGACAAGAGGCAGTAGCTCACTCCCCGGAAAATGATCAAATCGAGCCAAACGTGTATGTATGTACGGTGTCTTCCCCTGAAGTCCTTTCAATCAATTACGTCTTTATATCAGTGAAAGGAGATGATGACTGTAACTATGAACTCATGCTTGCGGTAAAAGGGGCATCCTTTTACATTGGTAGTGACTCGGAGAACACTTATTTATAGTACGCCTATTTGTGTTCTATTCTCGATGCGAGTTTAATATCAAGTAGCTGGCGTAGACCAAGGGCATATCTCAGGCCTCATAGGCACATCCTTGCTCAGAGGAAGCAGGCCTGTTTCCTTCCTTGCGCTTTAAAGAACAAGGGCAATAAACCCTTCAAATATCATTCCATTCCTTTAATGGTAAACTGGATTATTTTGAAAAATACTGTGATCATTTGATAATTTTTATTTTTATGTTTTGAAGTTATGAAATAAGCTTATCAGGTTTATTACAATGCAGGTTTTTTTTGTGTGTTGCGTAAAAAATATGCTTTGATGCCCAT
This sequence comes from Sardinella longiceps, assembly GCA_027497455.2. Classification (NCBI taxonomy): domain Eukaryota; kingdom Metazoa; phylum Chordata; class Actinopteri; order Clupeiformes; family Clupeidae; genus Sardinella; species Sardinella longiceps. The sequence continues at coordinate 9,505,720 of JAODXP020000013.1, forward strand.
CAGAATTTGCGAGGCATAACAGATTGGGCCAGATACCTTAGGCCATGAACGAGTTTGCCTAAATATGTTAGCAAAATTTCACTGAAACATCGCCAGATTGTATTCTGTAGTTCTATGAAATGGTTAGGGAATGCAAAGAAACAGTTTGAAAGGGGAAGTGCAATAAGGTACAAATGATCAAAAGTCTACAATATGGTGGCAAGGATAAATAAAGCATTTTTCTTTATCCTGTTTCTGGTCAAGTGTTTAAATTAAATTAAATTTCCCTACTTTGAAGTTCAACTATTGTTGCCTAAGTGTATTCTGTTTTACCTCTTCAATTGTATTGGTGTTACTATAATTTCAGGTAGCCTATGTGGCATTGGGCTATTTTCACTCATGTCTAGCCTGTCATCAATTTGATATAACTTGGCCAGGAAATATATATCAAAATACCACTAATTACTCTCAGGCAGATGTTATTGTTTATTTATATTAGAATCTAATATAAACAATAACATCTGCCTGAAAGTAATTTAATTAGATAATCCCCTTGTGACGAGTCAAAGAAATGTTAGTAAATCACTGGAAAAGATACTGAGCCAAGCTAAGGCCACAGGGTAAGTGTTGTAATTTTCAGTCAAATATTTGTTAAGAAGCAGGACCTTGACATTCACCAGCTGTATTGTTATAGTGGTGCATCTCATGGGGATATCAACACTTCAACACAAATCTAAATATGCTCTTCTTAAGCTCAGTCCAAGTCCTCACTCTCTCTTCATGAAAGACACAACCCATGATAAAGGTTTGTATTTCAACTGACAAATCCCCTCGGTTCCAAAAGCATTGCTGGGATTGGTTTGTGTTCATATCTTATTACAATATAAGTTAATAATATGGATGAAATAAGCTTAATGCAAAACAATGTTCCTGGAATGGTTATTTATTTCTGTTCGCCGGTTAGCCTATTTGAGATTCAATGTGACTCCTCTGAAATGCACGCAAATGTAATCACAACATCCTTGAGCATTCTCCTTCTCCGTTGAATCCAGTTTAGCAAACGCATCACCTCCCTATCTCTTGCAATGCAACACATCACCAGAACCATACAACACCGCAAAATAGCACACCCTGAGTTTTAGATCTTATCTTAGATATCCAAACTCAACATCCATGGTTCTCTGGTGTGTAGATAATAGGCATTGTTGTGGTGACTGTGGGAGTCTGAAGACAGGGGATTGGACTTCTGAGTTGTGTATTTTGTCTATAGCTTTCTTAAATAGTTTTTTCCAGGATCTCCTACCACTACCCTTAATGTTTTGTTGTTGTTGTAACTGTAGTGTTAATACTATATGTTGCTTTCGACACATGTCTTCCAGATCCCAAAACAATAACCATCACCACAGACGGGAACCTAACAGAAAGAAACCAAAAGCAAAGAACAAGACACTAGGTAAAAATTAAAAGGCTCACAATTCCTGATTTATTACAGTTTTACTACATTAACTTCCTTCCAGTGAACAGTGTGAATATGGCCCCTGGCAGGTAACAGCATTCCAGGCAGACCAGAGACATGTAGAGGCAGAGTTAAGGTAACAGTTAAGTTACTGTCATTTCAGTTCACATCACAACAAATTTAGGAGACTACATTTCTTTCCTTATGTAGGCCTTGACAGTGACATCATAGTAACAGTACATGTAAATACAGTCTAGCTACAATCTAGCTCCTTTTGGGGGGATCATGAAGGAAATTTGGTCTCTGCCTTATTATGAGTTAGAGAAATACATCAGCACACAATGAACACAGTGAGATGGGATGCACACTAACGTTATGCAAATATCATTTTCTTTAATAGGACCCATAATTTCTAGGAGCGCACCTGTGGAATCTAGTTGTTGCTTTATAGGCTTCTCTTCAGTTGTTTACCCAGTGTAGCCCATTAAAATTTGAAACTTAAATTAATTCATCACCGGTAAATTTTTCCTGTTGAACCTGTTTGGATAATTGGTGTCGACAAGTTTGTCTCTTATCAGCTCTCATGATAGTTGCCCTCCAAATAACCTAACCCCACAACCAATCATTGTGGTGGGTTTTGTATAATGTTAGTCAGAGGAGCAAGGTCGCCACTGACAATGGTTATAAAACTGATGTTAGATTTAAAGAATAGGGATTTGAATTTTACATTTTTTTAGATTTTATTTAGCACTTTATAATAAAGCCAGGCAAGTTTGTTGACAAAAAAGATGTGTCAATAGAAGAAGCAGAAAAGAGGTTTATCTTTGGATGGAATTCGTAGGTGAACCAGTTTCCAGACCAGTTCAATTGGAAGCTAAGCAACAACGAATCCAAGGATTAACAGCACAATTAGACGCCTTCATGGTCCATATTTTTACTTCATTATACAGACTTCACCATTTTCACTGTCATAGCTGCAGTCACCAATCTGCTCTCTACAGTTCCATAACATGAAGTTAAGTGCTTGAGTTTTATACCATAACTTAAACATCTCCAACCTGTGGCTTGAGGCAGCCTTCTGGCATCCTTTTAGAAGGAGGAGACGAAGGAGAGTATGGCCGCTTCCAGTTCCTCCAGCTCCCCTGCCCGTGGGAACTGATGGAGGACGTGTGGAAGGTGGAGCGGACGGTGGAGCGAACTGTGGTGCGGACTGTGGTGCGGAAGGATTCCCCAGCAAAGTAGTACAGCAGTGGGTTGAGACAGCTGTTGGACGCAGCCAAGCAGAGCGTGACCACAAGTGCACGCAGAAGCCACCCTGTCACTCGGCAGTCCCATTGCTGCACCACGGCGTGGAGGTGCAGCGACCGCAACAGGTGGTAGGGCAGGAAGCACAGGAGCAGGCTGCTTAGAATCACCGTCACCAGGTAGACAGGGCGATGGCGGTTCCGCTTGCTTTTCCTCGGCCTCTTCTTGCCGCTCATCAGCTTGCAGATGATGCTGCCGTAGCAACCTAAGATGGTGGCGAAGGGCAGGAGGAAGCCAAGCACCAGGGCCACATAGTTCAGCACCAGGATGCGTCGCCAGGACGTGATTTTTCCCGGCTCAAAGCAGCGGATCCGGCCATCCCTCACCAGGGTCCCCGTCATGAGGAAGGGGATGGAGAGGAGCGCCACACCCACCCAGATGCCCAGGCAAGCCCATACAGCGCGTTTCACATTCACCAGCCTGCGGTTTAGCAACGGGTGCACAACTGCAAAGTAGCGCAGCACACTAAGCCCCGTTAGGAACAGCACGCTGGTGTAAAGGTTCAGGTAGAAGGCAAACACACAGATGCGGCAAAGCCAATCCGGGAAGTCCCACTGACTGCCTCGGAAGTAGTAGATCAGGCGCAAGGGAAGCGTGAGGGAGAAAGCCGCGTCCGAAAGTGCCAGGTTGATCATGAACACAGTGTTGGCCGAGTGTTTACGGGTCAGCCGCAGGAAGACGAAGAGGGCCACTGAGTTGCATAGGAGACCAATGGGAAACACGATGCAGTACGTCACAGTGTAGGCCATGGTCTTGAAGTCCTGGTCGCCGTTCTTGGCTGCACATGTTCGGTTCAGCTGAGGCTCCACAGATGTATTGAACCAGGAAGAGGACAGGTAACTGGTTTGCACAGGGGCTGGAGAGGTAATGTCACTAACATATTCTGCCAGGAGAAAGAGATTAAAGTATATGGACTTATTTCACAGCTGAACATTCCAAGATTCTAAAATCATTCCATGGTAGTAAACTGAACATTCCATCATTGAAATGCATTGAATTTATCCCTCTTTCTGACTTGAAAAAAAATGGGTAATAACATTCTGAATTCACTTTCTTTCAAATAATGCACACCTGAAGCCCACAAATTGGGAAGTCCCGAATAGACTGAAGTGGTTTTATATTTTTGTGCATGAATATTCTAAAAGTTTCTATCTATTCGGGACTTCCCAATTTCAATCAGAAAGTGAATTTAGACATGTTTTGAATGTTATTAGGCTACCCTTTTTTTCAAGTCAGAAAGAGGGATAAATCCAATGCATTTCAATGATAGTAGGTATAGGCTATTCAGTTTACTACCATGGAATGGTTTTAGAACCTCGGAATGTTGAGGTGTGAAATAAGCCCATAGTTAGAACAAGCCCCAAGCCCCAAGCCCCAAGTTCTTATGTTAGAAGCTTTCACTTGTTAGAGAAGCTCACTTTTCTCACAGCTGTCTTTTCACTAGTTCGTGATACTCATCAGTTGTGGCAATTACTCTATAGCGCTAATGCTGTGCCTGAGGGTGAAATTCATTAAACATTCGAATGAATGCTCAGCCTCAAAAGGAGGAAAAATGTCCGCATTGTTTGGAGCATTGTATGAAGAACATACATTCGTTGGTGGCAACCGAATACACACAGCTATGCAAATTTTATGGAAATCAAAACCAACGTCCTCTATTTTCAGCCATTAAGTCGCTCTTGCCTAAACATGGTAACAGTAACTGCGCGCAAATAAAACACCGAGAAACTACTCTGAGGGTTCTATATGAGTTATTGCCTACGGACAGAGTTAGTCTAAAAAGACAATATATTTTCAGAGCAAACTATTTTTTTCAATCACTTGGCAGCCAGATGTGCATTTTTGTCAGTTGACTTCAATCCACTTACCTGTCATGTTCGTCCCATCATAGTGTTTTTCCTAGAGATGTTGTCCGTGCCTGCTCTGTCACTCCAGAAATCCACAGCTAACGTTTATCAACTTCTGTGGTTTGGAAACAAAAACAAGAGAACGCAATTTCCTTCCATAACTAAATGCGCCCTTTGCGCCATAGAGGACAATAGTCGTGTGTGGTCATTGCGCGGTCAACCCTATTGCTTCAGGAAACACAAGCGGTTAGTCAAGGTTATTCACAGGAGCACTTGTCTCTCCTTCTGTCGTGCACGAAACTGGCATTGTTAATACCCTGCGCCCGGAGGTATTCCTATGAAATTCTGGGGAAGGTGTGGCCATCATTGGTTCACTTATGCTTAAGTGGCTGAATATGGAATTATTTTTGAATGTTTATTTTAGGCATTGACGAATGTTCAAATATCATTGCGCAACAGGGAGCAAATGTAAAATGTTTACAGAGCCCATGAGACACAACAGAGCATGATACAGTATGTAACAGTGTTGTCAAACTGCGTTACGAGCATCCTGGGGATGGGTTCCATGGAAGTACCGGTAATCGGTGAATGGGTTCTCAACTCTCACAAGCACAAAGATAATATAGAAAAAGATTTTATGCTCTAACTATTTAACACTATTGCGACAACATTGTTGTGTACCATTACGCTACATGTACAGTAATATGTGTTCACATTTAATGGGGATTTAATCATGTTAATGCAGTAATAATCTTATGGTGCGTGGAAATTTTTGGAATCAGATCCACTGATACTGGCTTAAATTTTCGTGTTTCCCACAACATACCATATACAGTAGACTAATAAAGTAAAATTATAAAGTTATTTGTGTGTGTGTGTGTGTGTGTGTTATTCCCTTTTTATTTTACTTCAACTGTTGCTAATTTCTCATATTATTTTTTGTCTGTCTTCGTCCCCTTTTATTTTATGTAATTTTATGTTCTCTGCTTTTTAAAAGCATATAGAAATTTAACTGCTTCTATATTAATAAACTTGCCTCACCTTGTTCATTTAGGCTACAAGTGCATCAAGTGAAGCTTTTGGTGCAACCAGCTTTTTTGGATGTCCTTGACCATCCCATCTCTGCATCTCTGCATTCCTGCAATTGTTTCCTTTGTGTTTTATTTCTGGCAGGATTGATGAAGCTGCTGAGGGAAAATGTGAGAAAGTGTGTGCTAATGAACAAGGGATAAAAGTCAGATTGTGGATGCGAAGCAATCTCTAGGCCAAACATTTGGAAACAAACACTGCAACACAGTAGGCCTTAGAAAAAATTCAAGATTTCCTTATTTGTCCATTCAGTTCCAATCACCTCATTGTAGTCGTTAATGCTGTAAAAGTCTTCTTCATATTGCAACCATTCCTCAGAAGGCAACCAATTCATGTTCAGTAAGTGTTGAGAGTGTGATCATAGTCTCTGGATATGATTTTTGCTGCTCTTAGCACTGCTGATGCTATCATCAGTGATGGATGGGATCTGAATGTGTGTGTGTGTGTGTGTGTGTGTGTGTGTGTGTGTGTGTGTGTGTGAGAGAGAGAGAGAGAGAGAGAGAGAGAGAGAGAGAGAGAGAGAGAGTGAATACATGTATGTATAAACGATTGATTAACTGACTTTGCTCAAGTATAGACTTGTTTCACATGACGTCGAGGTTTAGAGCACATGATAGTAAACTGAACATTCTACGTTGAAATTCTTGGTTTACCTCTTTTGACTTGAGAAAAATGAGTATGATATTTGATATGTCTGAATTCACTCGTTCAAATAATACACATTTGAAGCACGCAAGTTGAGGTCCAGTTGATGAAGTGATTTTGCATTTTGAGCATGAGTTCAACCACTGCTCTTTTTTGTCAATTGTATATCACGAAATAATTTAAACATGTTTGGAATGTATTATTCATTTTTCCAGTCAGAAAGACAAAATCCTGATTTCAATGTAGAAGTTCAGTTTAACCATGGAACGTTGGGATGTTCAGGGTGAAACAGTCCATAGGCCTAGACTTGTTTCACACCTGAACATTCCGAGGTTCTAAAAGCATTCCATGGTAGTAAACTGAACATTCTACCATTGAAATGCATTGGATTTATGCCTCTTTCTGAATTGAAAAAAAATGGGCAATAACATTTGAAACATGTCTAAATTCACTTTCTTTCAAATAATACAAATTTGAAGCACACAAATTTGGAGGTCCCGAATAGATAAAAGTGGTTTTACATTTATGTGCATGAAGCTTCAATCTATTTGGGACCTCCAAATTTGTGTGCTTCAAATGTGTATTATTTGAAAGAAAATTAATTTAGACATGTTTTAAATGTTATTACCCATTTTTTTCAAGTCAGAAAGAGGCATAAATCCAATGCATTTCAATGATAGAATGTTCAGTTTACTACCATGGAATGTCAGAATGTTCAGGTGTGAAACAAGTCCATTGGACCTATTGCTTGTGATTTTATACTTGAAATCTCAGTAATTAAGAGAAAGAGTATGAGTACTCTAGAGTAGGGTACTAATTACAGAAATGAGTGGTATTACAACATTAATCATAAGGTCTTAAAATATACTTTATTATGATATATATTCACAGTCTGATGAGGGCAGTAATCTAAAATTCACCAATTCACATAAACTTGCATAGGCCTAAATCAATATTTCCATCCCTGAAACTTCTCGAACTCAAAGTGCTTGTTGGAAATACAATTTATATGGCTATTTGTCTTCTCAGTCATTAGAAGCAGTGAAGCACAGTGAAGCAGTGAAGCACAGCTGAGTAAATTATGGCCAATAAGTTCAGAGAGGCAATTCAGATGGGGCTGCCAAAATGGACCAATACATTTCACCTTGACAGGGTTAACATGAAAAGAAAACGTCTCCAATCTTGCAATCATGATCTTTAGTAGCCTGGCACACCCTCCCAGTGACGTAACACCTTCGGTGTTGCAGTCGCTGGTCTGGCCAGCTGCTGATAGGACAGGAGTTCTGAATTCCACAAAACTGTGAAACTCAGGATCGTGTAGTTTCTAAAGTGTAACTCCTACCTGACCCTAAACCCGTTTCGTAACATTATGTTTTGATTATAACAATGTAATTATATTTTCTCATTCAGCCTAGCCTGGGAGTTCCCATGCTCCTTTGCGCGCTTATTTCATTTCACTCTGCAAAAGCAGCATGGTGACCATGGATGATTTTCTCGCCTGCTTTCGGTATCCAATCACAGAACAAAAAGGGATTTGCACGGCCCTCGATTGCATTTTATGTCACGGGGTGGCTCTGGTATAGGCTCCGAGCTATGTACAGACGGTATGATAGACATTCATAGTGCCCAATAAACGGCTCTGGATAATCGTAAACGATCCTTCCGCTACGAGAAATGCAATAGGTAGGTCTCCAGACTAAATATCACTTGTGATTTTTAGTTTGGCATTCGCCAGGCTAGATCCAGCCCATAGTGTATGTGACGGAGTACCGTCACTACGGTTGAGTATGCGCTCTGACTGCCATACCAATGAGCCTGGCTCTTTTGCGTTACGGTCAAGTTGCACGTCTAGCACACCCCGGAGACCCGGGTTTGAGACCGGGTGGGGTTACTGTTCTCTCCCTTCGCTACAGTGAAGGCTAGTTATTGTCTCATGCAGAAGGAATCCGGTCTGCCAGCCTGTTTACATGGAGCTTGGCAGGAAGATAGACAACAATGAAAAACATGGCACCAAACCAACAAAGGCAACATCTTAATTCCCCAGGTCCACAAACTGGGCACAGATTTAGCTTGCATATAACAAATGAGTTTCTCTCTAGTTGTGTCCGTTAAGGAATTTTATGCATTAACAAATTCAATCATTCCAAATACGCAGTTTAAAGGCTGCCCAGTAGCCTGAAACAGTGCATGGATTGTGGATTGTGATGGGAATATTCTTAGAACAGTACATGGTATTTGTTTGCCATTCATCCTGAAATAGACATGGGCAACATACAGTATGGCCCTGGGGCTGGATCTGGCCTGCCTAGCACTTCAATCCGGTCCCAAAATGCCCTCTCATTTAGAAAAGCCTTCTTTTACCGACATAAACCTGCTGAAAAACAGCTTTAGTGTGAGTCTACAGTTTTGATGGATGTCAAGCAGGGCCGTTTCAAGGCACTTAGGGGGCCCCAAGCAATAGGACACCTCTCATAGATACCTTTCAAGCATCTTCAATAGAATTATTTGTATTGTACAGTTGTCTAACCCCAGTTTAAAGTATTTTTTGTTGAAAAACATCACCAACTAAATTGCTAAAATGATTACAACTTCAACCTTGAGGCCCCTTTCAGCCTGGGACCCCAGGCAATTGCCTGGTTTGCCTGTCCTGTTGCGATGGCCCTGATGTCAAGTATTTAACAAAAAATGGACCCTACATTTCGCCGTGAACGTTGGCTTGAAGGCGACTTGTTTGATATATCTGTATCTCTGTCGTGAAGGAGAATTCCAGTTGATTTCAGCACATAATTCTGTTGTTGTGTCAGTAGCGAGAAAAAATGGAAAAACTAAATTGGTCTTCACTACATGAGTTATTGTCCCCCAATTTAACTGCCAGGCTGAATAATTTTACAAGTGTATCGGAGGGCATGCTCAAAAGTAAAATTAATAAACGACTTTGGGTGCACGAAAAAAAAAAAAACTACAAACTTAAAGAAAAATCTGCGCTCACTGGCTGTGTCTCTCATTTTTCATTTATGACATTCCACCATGTCCAAAGCAAACACGTCTCGGCCTGACGCACTGATGATGGCTTAAAAGCCTAAATGTGTTTGCTTTGGACATGGTGGTATGTCATAAATAAATAAGGAGACACAGCCCGTGAGTGCAGATTTTTCTTTAAGTTTGTAGGTTTTTTTTTTTTTTTTTTTTGCGAAGTTTGAATTAATTTACAAAGCAGTCTACTACTGTAGGTCACTGTAGGAAGTGGTGATAGAAGGAGCTGAGGAAAGTTGGCTTTTGCCCCCATCCTCACACCGCAAAGTGGTTTCAATTCAGGCCTATTTCAGCTGGTTCCCATCCCAAGATTTAATTGAACTGTCAAGTTGTTATGCTGTACCCAACTTGAGACCATCCTTTACCAAGGGTTAGCCCATAGTTTCAGATGCTTCCTCTACTCTGTTCATAGGTCTATAAAGGGTTTGGGTTAGTCTTAGAAGCTACAAGATACCCCTCAGTCAATACAGAGAAACAAATAGTCAGTGCTGTCAAACTGGCTGACAAAGTGATGAGTACAAGCATAACATCATTCTTGAATAAGGATAAAATCGTGAAATCATTCATGAATGATTGAATGATTTTAAATACAAGTGATTTGTGGGTCTACAACCACTTTAAAAGTACATCTAATGTATGGGTGATGTTACCTCACTCACGCCAGATGTAGCGCTAACGCGCGAAGTGCCTTAAAGTTACGTAGCGCATCATCTGACGTGAGTGAGGTAATGGGTGATGACCCTGATTTCCAAGGATAGTGTCCTTTTAGGGAGTTCTGTCTCCAATAAAATGCAAGGAAACCCAGTTTCTCCCTGCTAAAACATACTTACTGTAGGCTATTTTAATGATATACCTGTATGTAGGACTGTCCCTGTAAATTCTGGGAAATATCCCCCAATTTCTTTTCCTAAAAGTCTTAAGGACTCTTCTCATCCAAACCATGGACTGATCAAGTCTCTGAAGGAAGACACATACACTCCACACACACACACACTAGGGATGCAACGGTACAGTGTGCCCACGGTTCGGTATGTATCACGGTTTTGGGGCCACGGTGACGGTACGGTTTCGGTATTTTCCAACAAAAAAGGGGCTGTAAAATTGTTCTTTTAATGGCTATATTCCTTATCAACCATCAGCCTATCTATCAGTCTATCTGCAATTTTCATTTGATTTCTTTCATAAATTGCCTAGTAGATAGGCTACTAGAGGGGTAGACAGAATAAAATAAAACCAATAATTACGGTAGGACATCATTGTTAATATTCTTGAAATGCTATGAAATGTCCTAAACTAGTAAATATCCTCCAGTAGCCTAGGCCTATTTTATTGTTTGGCCTATTTTATGAGAGGCCTTTTATTCCTAGTACTTAAGGGAAACGGTCTGCGTGACAATGGATTGCATGACATCCCAAAATTGCCTACTTTCCGAGTGGAGCTTTTAGCTCATCTATCTCCGTCTAACGTGCAGTGAGTGAAAAGTTTCACATATTTGATAGGCGGAGCTAATTAGCATAAAACCACGCTGATTGGTTGAGGGTTCTACACATAGATATTATATATAGAATCACTACTACTATTCTATATATAATATCTATGTGTAGAACCCTCAACCAATCAGCGTAGATATCATATAAGTATCAGTACTTATATGATATCTATGGTTCTACAGCTCTGCATGTAGAGCTCGTGAATGCTGGCTGCATAAGCAAATTTCAGGGAGCTTCAATAGATTCACATTTTATTAATAAACCGAAATATTGCGGTTTACGAAAGTTTATTGAACCGTAGAGGGCGTATCGTTCGGTAACCGTAAAATTCAATAACCGTTGCATCCCTAACACACACACACACACTCAGGTAGGCTATTAAACTAATTAATTACTGGATCAAAAGAAAATGTCAGCTTACTAATTGTGCTACTAATCTATCCTGGCTTGCGCCAACCAAATTTCATGCAGCGTCACAGGAAGTAGCCTAAGGGCGGGCTCAGGCTAGACAGGGATGGGCAATTATTTTGGCCGAAGGGCCACATTGTGCTGGGTGTGAACAGTCAACTGATTGATGGGGGTTGATGCCGGTATTGACAAGTCTTAAACCAGTAGCCCCACTTTCTTCAGAGGACATGCTAAGATTCATGGTTAAAAGAGGGGATTTGCATTTCATGAATACAACAAATTTGATAAATCAGGCCTATGATCTAAGTCACCTTGGCTAAATGTGAAATTATTCTATTTTGGGAAGGCTCCACGGTCTGGATAAAATAGCTCAAGGGGCTGCATATGGCCCCCGAGTGTTAGCCTGGCACGCCCTCCCAATGACGTAACACCTTTGGAGTTGCTGTCGCTGGTCTGGCCAGCTGCTGATTGGGCAGGACTTCTGAATTCCCCAAAACTGGGGAACTGCCCCCCCTTGGTTGAGAACCAATCAACTTTGAGCAGCTCCAACGGCTCTCAGTCCTGTTCAAGCAATTCCCTTCGTGTCACATACGTCAGAGGAAAGAGTGATGTGATTGGTTTTGCTTCGGCACAGCATTTTCTAACATCAACCAGTAGCAAACCGAGGCATTTCAGGGAGGCGGGTCAATCATGCACTTTGAGAAACTTTGTTATACGGGCTCTTGGTCAGACCAAAGTCTCATAGAGCTTTGAAAGTCGATGGCAATCAGGCTACCCGGGTGTGGCCGAGGGGAAAGACCCTACCCCAAGGGATGACATACTGTCAGGAACTGCCTGATATAGCCTGCCCATAATACTGCTGTTCATCCGTATTCATTGGCCGGTTGTCTGTCTACCGATGTAAACCCGCCCCAGAAGACCGTCCCCAGAACATGGATACGGACGAACATTCGTATTATGGGCGGGCTATGTCAGGCTACTGCAATAGGCCCAAGTTCTGCTTTTTTTGGGCCCTACAGTCTAGGGTTCTATGTAGAGTGAATGCACAGAAAAGTATATGAACTGTAAAAAGTTCTGAAACATAGGGTCTTCAACTGCAAAAAGTCCTTCAGGTGGGAAAGCACTGTGTGGAGGTAGGCCTATTTCATTGTTAAAGTTGTCAAATTCAAATATAGCATAAATGCATCATTGTAGGCTACCTTAGAAATGAATCCTGATTGTGAAGTCGCTTTAAAAGGCGAAATACATACATGGAAATAGAAATGCATAAGGTCAAAAGAGAACGCAATTCCACTTCGATTAAATGCTATGAAAAGGATGTTGTATGGGATCATTTTCAGCCAGCCAAATAAACTACATTGCCCACAAAGCTATGCGGCTAAATATACGCTCTCTCAAAGAACTCTGGGAAAGAGAAGTGAGAAACCATTTTCTTTTTTAGCTAGTGGTGGACTGTTAGCAGCTTTCGAATCAAACACTTTCATGCAAACGAATCAGCCTAGACGTTGTCTTTGCAGGGCTTCAATTCACACCCGTCGGTGAAGCAGAGTTTGTTACTAAAATTTCTCACCCAGGGGTAAGTTAAGATTCTGATTCACACGGTTCGTTTCAAAACTGAGAACGCTAATCTGACTGCGTTTGTGGTTAGCTACAAGAAGACGTCTCCATCTTGACTACCTGGGCTTGCGCGCGACTTATGTTTTCAGGGTTAGCTTGGGGGAAGGGATTGTTTCGGGGTGGATACTTACTTAGATTTTGTAGACAGTTAATATAATATCTCATATTCATTGAATAGCAGTTAGAGGTTTGAACCTGTTTGAAACCTGACGTGAACAAAGATTGGTGAAGTGATCCCTGATTGTGCATCTATCCGCGTTGCAACCAACATTAGCAGTAATCTGATAGCTCTAACGTTGAGGTTACTTGGTGATTGTAAAACTACATTTCTATCTTTTGCCACATTTAAAAAGGCACAAATTATAAAAGCTAAACTGAAAACGCCAATGCAGTCGTGTATGATGCAGTCCAGGTAGGCTGTGGTTATTAACGATTTAGGGTAAATGATAGGTTTAAGCTAGACAAGTGCTGACATAGGGTAACGTTGGTTTGTTGCAAGTGATGGTATCCAGACTACTAGGCTAAACGCTCGGTACTTGAAGTCCTCAGAAATGAAGTTAAATTAAAGCTTTATATTGTTGCAGCAAACACTGAATGCTGTTTTTCTTTTTTCTGTTGTTCTATAGTGTTAATCAGTGAATGTGCGCAGTGGTTGAAATAACGTTTGAGCATGACCATCTGCGGGCCTACACAGAGACACTGACTTTGGCCTACAGTAGTCACATCTATGATAATCTAGGCTAAATTACTTCCGTGAGCTGACATTAATTGTTGGGAAGCAGGAAATGCAAGTAACATTGCACAGCTGAGTTAATATCGGCGTCATTTGGCTTCATTTAAACCATTAGGCTATATGTGAATAGAAGAAAAACCTTGTTGATATTTCTGAATTCGTGTATTATTTCAACGTTACCATAGTTGTTAAAACCACCTCCTCTTATTTTTCAGCGATTAAAAGGTTCTCTTCCTTTTCCTTTTTGCAGATTTTTCTCCTATTGCCTGACATCTGCAAGGAATGGGAGGAGATAAACGGTGAGTGCTTGTCAGAATTGTGGCTAGACTTCACACCTATAGACCTATCTTTCAGTTTAATGGGAACAAATCCTGTATAATTTTCTCTTGTAGGGTGAGTCGCTCAGAACGCAGTGGGCGATATGGTTCAGAGCAGTCTCGGGATGACGGTAGCTGGAGAGATCGTCGAGAAAGAGACCAGGATCGGGGCTACGACTCTCATCGCTGGGGTGATGACCGTCGCAGTGACCGTCATGGAGATGGAGAAAGATGGTGGGGTCGAGACAGTCCTGAGGTTGGTACCTGTAACTTTGGGATTGTTTGTTACCTTCATGACAGTCTTCTCTCTTTTTAAAGAAGGGTGAGTAACACTAAATAGCTAATTTCCTCGACTCTTTTGTGCAGAGAGGGAGAAAAAGACGTTGCAGCGATGGCTCAGATGATGGTCACCATTCAGATGGAGATTACTGTGAACAGGACTACAGGGGTGACCCTGGTGAAGAGAAGGAGAGCAAAACCATCATGCTGCGAGGCCTGTCCCTCAACGTCACTGAACAAGATGTAAGCCTTCACACTCATCTCCAGTAACTTCTATCCAGAAACGAAACTCATTAATGAACTTCAATTCATTATTCAAAGAATCTGAATGATCAGTTGCAGAAATGTCAGTTATTTCAGTTTTCTCTTTTGAGTTCAGTTACTTCAGTTGTTTAAAAAATAATGATTGCACATGCAATTCTTGTCCAAGCCTCTTGAGTTTTATCACTTGCAGCATTGAAGAAGTACATTTTGGGTTGAATAATTACCCATTTTATGGCAAATGTATTGCATGGGAATACAGGCTTTCATGTTAGGACTCTTTCCCCTTTTCCCCCCTCCCTTATTAGATCCGGGCAGCCCTGGAGCAGTTGGAGGGACCCCAGCCCATGGACATTCGCCTGATGAAGAAGAGAACAGGTGAGGCTTTGGCACGGCGAGGTCCCCTTCTCTCCCCAATCCTGTGTCCACTGGGCCAACCTGCTTCCATTCCCAATCTGCTTTGCCATAGCAAAAAAGAGATCAGGAACAACTGGTACATTTAAGTTAAGTTACATCTGTGAGGGAAATAAATGAAGTAGCCTAAGCCTTTAAAAAAAAAAAAAAAAAAAAAAGGTCTTCCATTTATGGTTCTGCCAAAGGTAAGTTTCTGTGTACAGTCCCATGCAAAGAGATCTATCATAAGATGAGTGCTCTTAGCAGTCAGCTTCAGTTAGTTGGCTGTGAAGATGGGAAATGCTCATTTATTCAGATGTCTGTTCAACTTTGGTTTTTATTTGATATATCAGACATCTGTTTGTCAGTCAAAAATCTTGACTCTACTTTCTACAACAGCATTCAGTCACTTGAAGGGCTGCGACTCAGTAAAATAGTTGACCAGTAAAGTCCTGACTAAGCCTGTATAGTAGTGTCTATGTTGAACTGACTTAAAGTTTCCCTCGTAGACCACATGAAGCTGTTTCTAATGGATAACCAAGACTTTGTTGCTATGGCAAACGATTGACCCGCTGCTCCTCCACCGTTTTGGCCTGCATTAGGCCCGGAGGGGTTTTACGAAGCAGTTTGTGACAGTTTGAATGTGATACCAATGAGCTCTTGAACTAACACGCCTCCCGTCTATATCTGAATGCCTTCTCTAGGTATAAGCCGAGGTTTCGCCTTCGTGGAGTTTTATCACTTGCAAGATGCTACCAGATGGATGGAGACCAATCAGGTTGCTTCCTAATCACCAAGTCTAGTGTTATACCTTGGGGATCAAAAAACAAACAATTAAAAAAAAAAAAAAAATGAAGGAAAGTGGAAAAAGACTGAGAAGCCATGAAAGAATGGACTGTGTTAGGGTTTTTTTGAAGGTTTCTTGGGAAGTCTTTTTCTCTGAAGGGTTAGTGTATAAGTTGCTAGCCAACCATTTACAACAAACCCATTTGAATAAGCATGATTAATACTTTTGTTTGGGAAATTCTTAAGAAGACTCATTACTGTTGAGTAATGTCACTCGCCCACCATGGCTTTCAAGATGATTATCAGAACTATGCTAAGGGGTTAGACTACTTGAAAGTTAAGATTCCTCAATCACTAAAATGCAGCTACTAAAGGTCCAAAACCCTTTTGGGCATATTGAAAATGTCCCCAAACTGCGTACTCTGCATTTTATGGTCTCATGTTAAGCTTTGGAACACCCCCAAAGAGACTTTTGCAAGGACATTTTAGCACTTAGACTCTTCTGTATGCTCTCCTAGCTTGAGCTTGTTAAGACCTGATGGGAGTTTTGTGAAGGCTCCAAGAAAAGAAAAAAAAATGTCTAGGGCGTACCAATTTTTTTTACACTCTGTTCCGGCTCGTTCCGGACACTCGGGTCCCAAACACCGTCAACACATGCACCACATGCATACATGCGTAAACACACACACACACACACACAAACACACAGAGTTCAGCCAGCAAGGGGGTCCCTCACCCCCCAACTCTGCCTTGCCTGCCTTGTAGTGGCTGTTCTTGGGCTGAGAATTGGAACGCGGGCGCCAAGAATCTAGAATGACCATGGCTTGTGTCTTCCCTCCACAGAAGCTGCTCACCATCCAGGGGAAGAGTGTGGCCATGCAGTACAGCAACCCCCGACACAAGTTTGAAGATTGGCTCTGCAACTCTGTAAGTGGAAAAAGAATTCAGAATTTGTCTTGTGTCCCACCACACCCTAGTTAGACAAAAACAGATGTACAACACTCACACAGCCACTGGAATGATGGAATGTGTTTGTTACATGAACTTCACTGAAGTTGCAAAATGGGTTGTCAAACTGTATTATGCTATCAGGTGCCATGTCTGAACAAAAGTGCAATGTGGTCTGTCAGGAAGTCTAGGTAGCTTCTTTGGTTCATGGCTTCAGTCCAAAGGCACTTATGAAATTCCTCTGTATTAGCATACTGTTATGTAATGTGCCATTGTTAAAAACAAACAAACAAACATTGTTTTCTTTTTTTTTTTTTTTTTTTTTGGGCAGATATATATTTTATTTCCGCATTATTCTGAATTCTTGTAATATAATGTCAAGTCTAAATGTGTAGGAATTTCCAAAGCCATGTAGGGTAAAACTGTATTGTAAGTGATGCTCACTGTCAAGTGTAAATGTTGAGAAATTCCCAAAGCCATGTAGAGTATAAAACGGTATAAAACCGTAAATTATGCTTAGAGGCAGCCATAAGGAACCATATCTGCTGTAGTCAGGTGCAGCTAGGTGTTAGCGTTGTCATGGCAGCAGGGATTTGTGTGGAGTGAGGGGTGGGCAAACTTACCTCGGAAAAGCGGATGTGACGCAGGTCTGAACCCGCTAGTTCCACAAGCCTTTTTCCATGTAACGTTGCCCACCCCTGTACTGAACAAGAAACAGGTAAGTACTCTAATCCTGAGAGAAGACGGTAGTCAGTAGCCACTGTTGTCAATTAAAAAACGCTCTGACCGGTTGCTTGCAGTGCGGCCTGTACAATTTCCGGAGAAGGCTGAAGTGCTTCAGGTGTGGTGCTGCCAAAGCAGGTAAGTAGAGTCCCCCGACCTGGAGACCACACCCATCGCCATGTCCTACCCCCTCCACCAAGTCACCAAGTCAGTCACAGCCATACCCAGGCACCAGTGCCAGTTCCCATTAGCTCTATTGGCACGACCTTGACCTTTTGACCTTTCAAACACATGTTTGCTATCCACCCAAATGGGTAACAGCACACCAATGCTAGGCCATGCTAGCCTCACTGTTACGGCTGTTTCAGACTGTACACGTCTGTCGACGAATGTCATTGACTCTGAATGGAGCTTTTCAGGTAGCGACGGATCCATCCAGCCAATCATAATTGACTCCCCCTCCGTCAGACACCTCCCCTGTCGTCCGTCAACGGACATGTACAGTGTGAACCTAACGTTAATGTTTAGGCTAACTACCATTTCCACTCATCTCAGTAGACAGCCAGCTGGAGATTCCTCAGTGGTTTATTAGCCTTAAGGGGCTTTCACATGACCACCGTTGAAAAGCTCAGCTCAGCTGTAACGCGATGCTTGATGCAAAATGTTTATTCTGCATTTGACTAATATACTGGAGGCTAGGAGAGCTGTAACATAGATGAAATAACCTGCTAGTTTATTTATGCTAAAACACCACTTCAATGCTGAAAGGTCAGCGTCAGAAGGGTCGAAGTTCAACCAGTTTGAACCAGTTAAGTTCAACCAGTTTCTTCATAGAAAAAACGTTGCCCAATGCGTATCACAAGCGATTTGAAGCTGTTCATGTGAGGGCCCCCTTTAGATGGTGGTGTACTCGACCCTGTGTCACTTGGCCTGGCAGAGCAGCGTGGTCAGGCTGCCATGAGGCTGAGCAGTCTCGTCTCTGTTTGCACCCCCAGATGCTGACACCCCCAGTACCTCTGGCGCTACGGACACACAGCCCAGCGGCGATTACTATGGAGACAGTAAGGAATTTTGTTTGATCTTTGTTTTTTCTTTTTTGCCTTTGGGCTAAGGAATTTAATTCCTGATGCAAATCATACGCAAAAGTGTGTGGGTAATATTTGCACAGGTGTATTGGAGGGAAAATGTTTAGTTAGAATGTGATTGTCTGCATGCATGCACAAAACTCTTAGGAAAGAATCAGAGAGTTGTGTCTAAGTAAGTGTCTGTATGTCAATGGTGTATGTACTGTATGTGTCCCTCTCCCAGCGATCATCCTGAGGAACATTGGTCCTTTGTCCACGGTAGAGGGGATCATGAACGCCCTGGCACCCTATGCCAACCTTTCCGCAGGGAATATCCGGCTCATCAAGGACAAACAGACGGGGCAAAACCGTGGCTTTGCCTTCGTCCAGCTTTCTTCACCCCTGGTACACCGTCCATTCCAACCTTTTAACTCTTGCCATTTTGTTGTAAATGCAGTTCCATTCCAACCACTTTACCATAGGATCCAGTGGCACAGTGTGATCAAAGCCCTCTATGTAAATGGATAGCTTAGCTTGCAAATGCATGCAAACACTACTGATATGTTTCTGCCACATGGCCAAAGAACTGTGCAGCTGCCTTGCTGTCAATTCTTTGATGTAATAATATCCCGAATGTAAGCAGCACCGTGTCTAAGCTTTATGCCAATGTTTTATGCAAACTTACAGAAAACAAAACCATGTATTTAGCTTATCCTTGTATTAAGCTCACCCTTTATTACCATATTAACCATATTATCACCATATTAACTTCTGTTTACTAAACATAACCTATTGAATCACAATCAAATGATTTCATGACAAAGGAGAATGTTGAAAAGATTAACCTCATGGATAAAGAAAGAAATACTTCCAAAACTGTTCTGTTTTATTCTGTGCAATCTGTGTAACTTTTGTTAATAGTTGGAAATTACTTTAAGTGTAATGAAACGGAGGCTTTGCACACCCAAGGCAAAGGTCATAGTCATAGTCATGTTTATTTATAGCACAATTTAAAACAACAAAAGGTTGACCAAAGGGCTCAAAAAAAAAGTAACAATAGTAGAAGACAAAAAATGAATAAAAATACATATACAAAATAAAATGCAATAGAGAGAGAAAAGAAAGCTAAAGGTGCATTAATTTGTACTCAAGCCTCCTATTCTTCTTTCTCAGGAGGCCTCCCAGCTGCTCACCATTCTGCAAGGTTTGCAGCCGCCACTCAAGCTTGATGGAAAGACCATAGGTGTGGACTATGCCAAGAGTGCCCGCAAGTAAGTCATTACTCCTGCACCGGCTGACCAGAGGTTTCATTTTCCTAGCCAAGTAACCAAGTTGGCAACCCTCCGGCGGTTGCAATTTTGAACCAAACCAAATTGCTAACTAAGTAGAAATTATGAGCTTGAGAAACAAACACAACTATTGGGTATAGTCTTGACAGGTTTGCTCATGTTTGATGCTGTTTCAGGGATCTCCTGCTACCGGATGGGAATCGTGTCAGTGCTTTCTCTGTGGCCAGCACTGCCATTGCTGCCGCCCAGTGGTCCTCCAGTCAGGTAGGTTTCACTCAAACCAGCTGTTCTGCTAAAAGCAACATCCTCCTTGCGGTTAATGGAAGCTTGTTGCCATCAGGAATGAACTGACACAATGCTAACTGTGTGTGTTGTGTTTGTTCTTTTTTGGGTAGCCTCAACAGGTGGATGCAGGCTCTGAATACAGCTACCTACAAGAGGGTTACGTGCCTTTCACACAGGTGAGTCTAAAGCACGCACACACACACACACACACACACACACTAATTTGCTTCTCTCTGTCTGCTGCAAAAGTTCAATTGAAAGGTTTTGCATTGCAAGTAGTTATCGTGCCTGCAATCTCCCTGTGTCAGCGTTCACACTACAATTTTGATTAAGAAAACACATAGTGCAGTCAGTAGGAACAGAAGAAACATTTTATTATAGCCTACACCTGTTGGCAAACTAAGGGGGTTGAGGAAAATTAAACTGAATGAAGACTTTCTTTAGCTGGTGTTTCTCTGTTTGGTCTGTGTTGTACCTAATATTTAGCCTAGAACTCTAGACGCACTCTAGCGGTAGCAAATTGAATTTGCTCAGCGATAATGTCTAAGGACGAGCCATAGCTCAGACCTCGATTAAGTCTGAGCTGTTTCTGAGCTGTTTATGCTCAAGGTTGTACTCAGACATTGTGGTGTTTAGCCAATCACAGTGTTATATCTGGACGGGGAGTTATTGAGCGAACTTAGCTTGTTAGTTGTTAGTTGCGCTGATTAGTTTTAGCCGTTTTACCCGGGGGTCTATCACTCGTCACCAGACTATTCTACATTCATGTGATAGTCTGGCGTGTCAGGCTACCAAATATTCTTGCTGTTCCTACCAACAGCATTCTGTCCTCTCAAACAACAGGGCTAAGGGTTCACTTGCAGAATATCCTTTTGATAGAACGGGCAGTCTGGATATTGTCATGCTAATGTGTGTTTATGTGTGTGTTTCAGCCAGAATACCAGGCTTATTACCAGCAGGCAGGAGCAGTAGACCCCAGTCAGGGCAACGGCATACTTGGAGGCAAGTCTCTCTCTCTCTCTCTCTCTCTCTCTCTCTCTCTCTCTCTCTCTCTCTCTCTCTCTCTCTGAGATCATACAGTAGAAATTTTGCAAAATCTGTCGGTTTTCGCTTAAAGATGTGACTTTTCGAAGATAAAAATGAGTGTTAAAAGAGGAAATTTCTGCTCCACGCTCCAGACACCCAGTGTTAAAGTCTGACTCTATTGCTCCCTCAGCTGCTCCTGGGGTGAAGGTGGTCCCTGCCTCCTCAGTGGTGATCTCCCAAACGGCCCAGGTGTACCAGCAGCCACTGCTTGTTGGTCAAGCCGCACAGGTGAGCCCCATGATACACACCTGTGTGTGAGCCTCTACAGAGCAGCTCTTGTGTGGGGTTGGTCTCCTAGAATAAACAGTTGTAGCCACTACACCATGTGAACAACATTGCAAAGCTTTCATGCGGGATCCTTCACATGAAATATATTTTATCTTTATTATTTCCCCCCCTTCCTCATGTCTAGTCGTTACTTGGTGTGCCTCAGTTGGAAGGGAAACCTCAAACAGCAGTCCTCTCTGCAGCCGCTAGCATGGCCGCGCCTGCGACCTCTGCTGTCATGGCAACCACTTCCCTCCCCAACATATCCGCTGGAGACAAAGCAGGTGAGCCAGTTGTGCTTTATGTACCAGATTCTGACCAAATACATTCATGAGTAGCCCTTTATAATAACCGTCTTCTATAAATGGTTATTAAATAGCTTATTAATAGAAAGTAAGTAGTTAATTAACTGTTAATAGATAAAAGTTAATTGTTATTAAACAGTGATTTTTAGAAATTCCGCCGAATAGTTCATTAGCTAGTTGACAGTTAGTTTACAGTTTGTTTTGGCTAAATGATTTCCAATCAATTTATTACTGATGTTAATAAGCTATTTAATAATCATTCATAGAGGACGGTTATTATAAAGTGTTACCCATTCATGTTTATGTTGTGCATGACGGCCCTGACTCTTCTGTGTGTCACCCCTGCTACAGGTCCAGACACATCCACTTACCAGTATGATGAGTCTTCCGGATATTACTACGACCCTCAGAGTGGCCTTTACTATGATCCCAACTCACAGGTAGGCCTACTATACAGTACCTCCTCCTCATTCTCCTCTCCGCTTTTTTTTTAGGGCTTTTAACAAACCTTCTTGTATTAATAAGACCTTGACTTTACCCTAGAGGCCACACATCAATATTGATGTCATTTAAACAGCTGTAGGGCTTTCCATGTTAAACTCTAGGTAATGTTGGGTCAGCCCACTGTGTTTCTGTAAGTCTGAAGCCCTCCAGTATTTCACACTATATCCAAAATCAGTTACATGCCGATTGCGATTTTGGGCCGTTTAGGTCTTAATTTTCTTTGAAAAGAGTCTTAAATTTTTTAAAGTCTCTTAAAGTCTTAAATTTGTGGTGATTGAACCTGGGGAAACCCTGGTTTTAATCATGGCCATGGTGAAAAAGACCCTGCATAGCTTGAGAACCCCTGTCTCTTTTTACACCGAAGGAGAGAAATCTTTGAGCGATCCATCCTCCCTCAGTTTGTCCATGGTGCTCATACAGTATGTGCTCCCGCTCTCTCTGCAGTACTACTACAACTCTCAGACCCAGCAGTACCTGTACTGGGACGGGGAGAAGCAGAGCTACTTGCCTGCAGGAGACGGAGCTCAGGCAGCCGCAGCAGCAGCAGCCTCCGGCTCAGGCACTCCTGCCAAAGAACCAAAGGAGAAGAAGGAGAAGCCCAAGAGCAAGACTGCCCAGCAGGTCAGAACAGCTCAGAACGCACACACACACACACACACACACACACACACACACACACACACACACACACACACACACACACACACACACACACACACACACACACGTCATAGCAAAGCACACACACCAGTCAGAACAACTCAGAACTGACTGACTCACTCAGAGAGAGAGACACACACACACATTAACAGTCTTATAGCGAAGCACTCACTCACACACTTAATTCTATGAACACAGCACTCACATATACATTATTAACTGCTCTAATAGCACTGCACTCACTCGCACACTAACACCAAACTGTTTTGAGAACATGGCACTCACACGCACTCAATTTAATTGCTAGAAGAGTGCTACACACACACACACTTATCTTTTCTGAAAAAAAAAGTACTCACAAAACACACACACAGCTCCCGAACAGTACACACTGACATACACTCTTAACGGTTGTGTCAGCATAGCGGTCTCAGATGCCGTGTTCAGACCGTCAGAGAACTGTACTGGTGCCAATTCCCACACTTTTTCTCAAACCAGATGACGGTCACACCAAAAATTAGAGCGCTCTGGAACCAAATCGGTTCCTGTTAGGCACCAAGGGAAAGCTTTTTTTTCTATGCAAAGCGTGACCCTGTGAGTGAACATCAGCAGAATAAATCCAGAAAATGTGAGTGTGGAAAATGTGAATCAAGTGAAAAGGAAACTGTGCCACGGTTGGCGAATGAGACAAATATTTGCTTAAGATTTGAACATCCACAGATCCCTAGCAGAAGTTAAGCTGATGCACTAGAAAAAGTGAATTTGCTAAGCTAGCTGCCTTTGGTGGCAAAAACACGGCCTGTGTTGAATAAGTCATGGGCTGGCAAAATTGGTATGGACTCTGGCCGTTCTCACTTTGGTTCCTAGTGTAACTGGTGCGTGAACCAGCCCCAACACCGGGCGTACTGCTCTGAAAACATCTAGAGACGCACTGACTCTAGGCCCACTGGAAAAACTCTGATGTGTGGAGTGATGGGGAGAGAAGGATGAAGGGAGAGAAGGATGAAAGAAGAAGGCATTCCTTAAAGCTGTGTTAGTCTGATGGTTGACTGCAGTATAGTGTCAAGAAATGTTACCTGTGTGAACATGCTTTTGAATCTAGTTCAGAATCCTTGTGTTGTTGTAGTACTGGTAACAACAGTAGTAGCCTCAAAGCAACGGGCTGTATATTCTTGTTGCATTGTTTAGCTTTGGTGATTCTCTTGCCTTGTTGTATTGTCTTATTTGTTTCTGTAATTTTGAAAGAATAAGGATATGCAACCCACTACTTTGTGTTCGATCATTAACAGACTCCCTCAGCTCAGCTGGCTCCACACAGTCAGTAAAATGACACATGAACTATTTAAAAAAAAAAAAAATTGAGTTGGCTATAGGACTGCTCACCTCATCGCTCTTTGTGGGGTGTAGTATGTTTATGACCTCGGCTCTTACCGTGTGTGTGTGTGTGTGTAGATTGCTAAGGACATGGAGCGCTGGGCCAAGAGCTTGAACAAGCAGAAGGAGAACTTCAGGAGCAGCTTCCAGCCCATCAGCCAGGAGGAGCGCAAGGAGGCGGCCGCAGCTGACGCCGGATTCACGCTGTTTGAGAAGAAGGTAAGAACACTGTGTGAGAGAGAGAGAGAGAGAGATGAGCCATAGGTGCCCATGTCCCTCATTCATATCCATATCCGTGTTTCCATTATCGGAACTGAAAATAAAACTCTGTGAGGGGCTGTGGTTTGGACAAATCGCTGACCTTGTACTTAAGCTGTCATGTCTCCATTCAAAATATGTTCCTGTTCGAATTTTGGGGACCACATCTCTGAAGCATACAACATGTCATAGATACTAACAGCATCTTTTTTTTAGCTGTAGCTTCTGGTGAACACAGCAAGAGGCCTAAGCTACTAACTCACAAAAATAATGGATATGATAATGATGGATGGATGGATGGATGGATGGATGGATTCCAGAATCAAGGGCAAATATTTCGCTCTGTCTATCTCCAGTTTATTTATTCAGAGTCCTGAGCAATTTGGCCAATACAACAGACTAACTATAGCCTGGCTTGTGCGACCATGTTTCAGAAATGAGCTGTAGTCTGGCAAAGCTAGCATTGCCCAGGAATTCCGTGATTTAATTTAAATGTCGATCAAATGCTACCAAACTGATATCAATGTTATGGGACAGAGCTGGACCAAGTCATCGTAAGCTCGCCTCCTTCAGCCTGCTCACTTTTCATGTGGTCCTGATTTTTCTGGGCTCAAGAGTTGAGGAAATTGCCTCCTTGGCCATTCTGACTTGATGGTGAAATGTCATGCAGAGACAGGAAGTACAATATGGGCATTCCCAGGCGAGACTAACTAGGCTCAGGGACATTAGTGACTTCATGATAATTTGGTAATTTCATAATTTACGCGCACAACAAACGTAGGTTTCCAGTAGTAACCTACTGTCAGACACTCTTTCTTTGTAACTGGGCTGAAATCGTCATCCCCCGCTGTGACAACCAATCTACAAATTCCCACTGAAAGTTTTATGGAGTGTTTGGAGTACATTCCATGTGAGCAAAAACAGTGTTCCTAGAAGCCCTCTTGGGATGGCCGGGTACATGAAGATGTGGACATACTATAAAGTTCCTCTGGGATTACTCCGAAGTCCCAATAGTAGAAGGACTGCTTGTTGTGCTCTGTCATTCTTATGACTCATGGGCCCTTAGAACATCCACCTCACGCCTGCTGCTCAACACCACAGCTGTGGGTCTATATGTGTGTGTGTTGTATGTGTGATTACTTGGTGTTTGGTAGGGTTTAATCTCTTTCCCGAAATTGACATGAATCAGATCCCGGGATAAGACAACTAATTTTACCGGGAACCCTGGAAAATAGCAGGAAAAGGTGTAGGGAATTTTTTTTTATTCATTTCTTTTGGCCCATGTACTGTAGGCCATGTATCATTCAAGTATTCATTTCCTAAATCCCAGACTGCCTTTTTGTATCAAAATATGACACATTTTAATCATTATTAGGGCTTTAACAAAAAAACAAGAAAGACTGCGCTCTCCCCTTCTTTTCTTTTTTGGGTGCGTGATCAAAGAGGAGGTTATCATAAAGTTGTGCAGATAATCACACTCCAGTTTTCTTTTCAGTTTGAGTTTTCTCCAGCAAGTTTTCTTTTATTCTTGTTCACATTTCAGCAAGGACCAACAGACATTTTGGCTACTGCCTTCAACGTGTGTGTGACGCACTGACACACACTGCAACGAAAATGATAAACCTTAAACTTTAGTATTGCTGTATTGATGGATAACTAAACTTTAGCACGGTATTGCTGTATTGATGGACATCAAGTCTGAGCCACTGAAAATGTAAAGAAATTTCCCGTAGGGATGATGGCATCTCTCCATCTATCCACCACTTGCCCAACCCCTCCTCCATCCCTCAGGGGACTGAGAAGTGTGTACTGTACCCAGTGTTCTGTTCCAGACTCGGGAAAGGTTTCTCCCTCTCTTGGGAGACATAATTCTTGGGAAGTGTTGTAATGTTGTTTGGAGCTTGGATATGAGTGTGCGCGTTGTTGTTGTTGCGGTGGTGGTGGTGGGGGTTGTGGTGTTTTTTTTTTTTTTTTTGTTTGTTTTGTTTTTTTGTGGTTTTAATTACTTATCTCTTTTTTTATGTTTACTATTTATGTCTGATATCAATGTTTGTGGTGATAACCTAAAATAAAATAAAAAATCTATATAAAAATATATATTGATCTCTAAATGCTCTGTGTTCCTGTGCAGCAAACGGGAGCTCTGGACCGACTGGTGTCTGAAGCAGCCAGAGCCGCGGAGGAAGAGAAGGTCCAACCGCAGCCACCCCCCAGCAACTCTAAGGTCAGCACTCACTCCTACTCTTGTTCTCCGGGCCATCATTAGAGGACCCCTAGTCTTGGCTTCACTTTGACTTTGGCATTAAAAGCCTTGAGGAATTTATTGGAATCATGACGTGAGACTGGGAAGGGTTGCCGTTAATGTGTATGATGTGGCCGTTTACTGGGAAAGGGCTGTTAGTGTCTACTTAAGTGGTGATGTGTACATCCGCATGAATCATTCATTCATGATAATAGTATTTATATATTCACCATGTATTGCATCAGGCATGACTCGTGAGGCTTTTATTCGACAAAAGATATTGGGAAAACTTGACAAGATCATAAATCTGTAGGTGGGACTAGTGGCGGCCTACAGCGGAGACAGCGAGCCGGAGGAGGCGGCGGAGCCTGACCGAGGAGGAGGGGAGGACGGCTCGGACAAGCTGACGGACTGGAAGAAGCTGGCCTGCCTGCTGTGCAGGAGAGGCTTCCCCAACAAGGAAGCTCTGATCCGCCACCAGCAGCTGTCTGACCTCCACAAGGTACTTGGGGTCGCTCACTCAACTGGTGCCCTGCCCCATTCACTCCACTGGTGCCCTGCCCCATTCACTCCACTGGTGCCCTGCCCCATTCACTCCACTGGTCAAGTCAAAATCTGTATTAATAAGACATCACAACTCCCTGCCCCATTCAGTCCACTGGTCCCCTGCCAGCTCACTCCACTTATTCCTGACCCAGTCAGCTCAGGCATTCCTGCAATCAGCTGCTTTTTTGTAATTTTTTAATTTCATTTTATTTATTATTTATTTATTTATTTATTTTGCTGAGCTACACTAGTTATTTTTCAAGGCGCTACAGCCAATGCACCATCTCCAGTGGTCAGAAATGTTCTACATGTTCAGCCCAGACATTCCTACGATCAGCTCTTTTGCGCTTTCTTCTTTTGCTTTTAACTGAGTTACGCTTGTTACTTTTCAAGGCACTACAGCCAGTACAACAACTCCAGTGGTTAGAAATCAGTCCTGTTCTTGAGGCCTGATTCAAGCAGCGTCCATCTGGCAAATGCTTGGCAGTGCAGTGTGTTCAGACGTTTCGTTTCTCTGTCTCTCTTTTCAGCAAAACCTGGAGGTCCACAGGCGCTCAAAGCTGACAGAGGAGGAACTGGAGGAACTAGAAAGGAAAGAAACAGAGGTTAGTGCCTTACAGCATTTCAGCTACATGCGTGAAGGTGAAATACCGCTAGTTGAATGAATATGTCTACAAGGTGTTTGTATGGATAGTTGAATAACAAGCTAATCAGTCACTTGATACATGGATATCAGTAATCTTTTCCTTTTATTTCAAATAATAGAGAAAAAATAGTAGCAATGCAACTATCAAATTAGCGCTGTATAGTTATTAGGTTGAATTTGAATGTAGCGGTCACTGGAAACTAGTCAAAGTCTGAGACTAGAAGCATGGCCTATGTCATGGGTTTTCAACAGGGGGTCCGTGACATGGGTTCCAATTAAAATCTAGTGTGGTTGAAACTTGATTTTTAAAACCTTGATTTGAGAAACAAGCACAGCTTTGAGCACAGGAATCATTTTACAACTGTGGTCTCATGTGTCCATCACTCCAAATTCAGTGTAAGAATGAAATCTCTGCATACTTGGGTAAATGTGATGGGCACTGGTTAAAATGTCTTTTCATATGTAATTTATTACAATCCTTTTGTTCATAACATCCCTGTGGCACCCCCCCCCCCCTGACTTCTTTGTCAAAATTGTGGTGCCTGAGACTAAACCAGTTGAAAACCCCTGGCCTGTGTTGTTATGCACATTAGATATTTGGCTGAGCGTAACTGGAAAGACCACAGGTGTTTTCCCCCGTCCAATACTGCCAAGGACCAAAGCTTTAGTGTTTAACTGTGTCATTTTTTAAAGTGCTAACGCTCTCTCTGCCTCTCTCTCTCCTCAGATGAAGTACAGAGACCGAGCCGCTGAGAGGAGAGAAAAGTACGGTATCCCAGAGCCCCCAGTGCCCAAGAAGAGGAAGTTCACCCCACCTCAGCCTGTCGTGTAAGTAGTGGAACATGGACTCCACCTCTCTACCTTAGATAAATTAAGAAATAGATAAATTAATTGATATCCATATTCATTCATCTGCTTCCAATGGTGAGGTCTGCAATAATGAAAAAAAAAAAATACATACCGGTGTGTGTGTGTGTGTGTGTGTGTGTAGTATACACACACACACACACACACACACACGTCCCACTTTAATCATGGCGGGTTCCCAAATATTTGCTAACAGCTGTATTAATACCTGGGTTTGAAATGTGTCTTAACTAGCCTTTGATGAATAAAACGTTCAGTTCACAAACCCCTTCAATACTTAATTATATTTTGTCTGAAATCCACCAGCCGCTTTTATATTTGACTAAAAATGTGGGGTTGTTGTTGATTTTCTATCCCGGCTTTAAGTCCAAAGCTGCTGCTGAAAGTGTTTTGGTTTTGCTTTGCTCCCCCACAGGAACTACGAGCAGCCCACTAAAGACGGCCTGAACAGTGACAACATCGGCAACAAGATGCTGCAAGCCATGGGATGGAAAGAGGGCAGTGGTCTGGGCAGAAACCACCAGGGGATTACCGCCCCCATTGAGGTGAGGGTTGAGACACACACACACACACACACACACACACACACACACACACACACACACACACACACACACACACACACACGAACATAGATAACACAGATGAAGAGATTAACAGATCTACAAAACAAACCTACAAAACCCTTATGAGATCCCTCAGTGCTTGTTTTGGCAGTGTTGACAATGCCTTGTGAGGTATCGTATGTGCGTTGTGACTCAATGGGGGTTCGCTTTTCCACTTCTCTCTCTGTAGGCCCAGATGCGGGCGAAGGGGGCGGGACTCGGAACCAAAGGCAGCAACTACGGAGTGGCCGACGGAGCATCCTACAAGGACGCGGTTCGCAAAGCCATGTTCGCCCGCTTCACGGAGATTGAGTGAACTACCTCGACTTCTTCCCAGAAGCCCTTTCCATACAGCCTCATGACTCCGAGGACCTTCGCCACATAACTCCTCCAACGATGCAATAGTTTAACGGTCCCAGAGATTGATCATTTAGTTGTGTATATATGTACAGAGTTTTTGATTGTCCCGGAAAATGTGGAAATTATGTGGGTGAAAAAAAATGAATTGTTTTTTTGGGGGGGTTGGTGGGTGGGCGGGCAGAGTATATGTCGGCATGATTGGTGTATTGTAAAGTTTGTATGATAACTGGTATGGTCTCCTTTTTGTACAGAGAATAAAAGAGACATACATTTACCATATAACTTGGTCATTTGTCTGCCTTTTGTTTGTGTATAGTACTTACTAAAACATATTGTATTATTTCCACATGTGCATGTCTCCTTGTTGTGTGTGAATTTCCATAACCCCCATCTCACTGAACTATTGCACTACTGATCCTTGTTGGGACTGGAGTCCGTTCCCACACTAGTACCTAGTATTTTTATAGTTTATTAAGTATGGCCTTGTAAAAATGGCTAAATATTAACCACAGAGCCATTTATTCACCCCATGAGACAAACCAGATCCTTTTTGGTAAGCTACAGTACTCAGTTCATCAAGGGGTCCCCGTCTTAGGGAAATCACCTTTGCTCTCAACGCTGGCTCTCTGCACGTAAATTAAATGAAGCCTTTGGTATAACGTGATTATGTTGTTGTGCTCCGTTTACATAAGTGCTACTGTGTTTGTCCTGAGCCTCGTCAGCAGAGTCACGACGGCTGCATTAACGACGCCGTCACTGTCTGGAGACTACCAGGCTTGTATGCACAGGCCCTCTCAATCTACACCGCACTTAGCTTGTGACGTTTGTTGATGTACTCTAGGCAGAGCATGCTTTTTCAGACGAACAACTGTTATCCTAGGGGGCAACAATAGAGGTTAGTACACTGCCAGATGTTGCTGGAAGTTATGTGAGAGTATATTTGAAATAGCTTGAGAATTGTATGTTTGTTTATTGTGACAATGCGGTTCTGTGTCTGTGTAGTTTGACAGGACAGCATTCCCTGTGCAGTTAGGAGGGTTAAGAGAATTGTGTCACTTGTCCCCAAAACAAGACTGCAGGGACTGGCTTTCCCAGCATTTGATAGCCTGATTAATTGGAGTGTCAGTGGGTCAGATGGGAGCGAGCTGGACTCGGAGCTTTCGGAGAGAGTTTCTGGTGAAGAAGCTCCACCTTTTCCCACCTACACCTGAGCTTTTACTCCAGCCTCGGGTGAGTAACCTAACCTGGGGAAGGTCAGGTGACGACCTATACTCAAATACAAAGCCTATCGGTTTGTATTTTATATTGTTGAATGCATTATTATTTTAAAATTACCCTTACAATTGAAGTGTTGCTTGTTTGTTGTTTGTATTAAGTGTGATGTACTATTGTATATGAAAGGGTTTGGCCAAACTTCTGTATGTGTGGACACATAGTCTACTACTAGGCTACAAATCTAACTTGCCAAAGGCCAATGCAAATTGCATGTTTTCAACTGGTTAGAGTGACAGTAACTTTTTTAGATAAATAAAATCCTATATGCCATCTAAAACATTCAGTATGATGCTACAAAACATTGCCACACTAACTTTGGCCCCCCGTTTTAAACTGAAAAAAAAAAAAAAAAAAATGCTAGTGTTGTCCTATGTCCATGACATAGATAGCCTGACATAGCCCGACCATAATACTGCTGTTCATCCGTATTCATGGTCTGGGAACGGTCCTCTTGGGCGTGTTTATATCGGTAGAGAGTCTACCGGCCAATAAGCGACGCTGATTAGACGAGCTGTCCAATTGTTTCAAACCAAAAGTGAATACCCTCCCCCCGCAGTATAATCGCGTAAGGTTAAAGAACCTCCAGACCATGAATACGGATGAACAGCAGTATTATGGTCGGGCTATGTCAGGCTATGACATAGATATCAATTACATTTTTTTCCCCACATATATAATTTAATTTTCTTGACTTGACAGTAGGCAGCTTGAAAGAGAGCAATGGGCTACATTCGTCCCCACAGGCTATAGTTTGGCCGCCCTGGAATAGGGGAGTGGTAGTCTATTTATTTATTTCTGTCCACTCTCAAATGCTCTCCTGGTCAACAGCCCTAAAATAGGGGGCTATTAATTTGCTAGTGATACACTAGATGACAAGGAATGAAGAATAATTAGTGGAGATTCACAGATAGTCTTTCTCTCACCTCCCTAGTGCCTCTCTTCATGTCTTCATCCCCCTGGTTCCTGGTTCTATTTTTGCAAGGGGGAGGGGGGCAAAATCCCACTTTATGCAGACTCAAGTCAAACTCTCATTGGTTGATAGAACTTTAAAGAGTCTTTTTTTAAAGAAACTTTAAAACCTGGCCTGCTTGAATCCTCTCTGGTATTATGATGCCATGTTTTGCTCTGTATTCCATGATCTTTGGCTCTACTTCGGCTCTGGCTGTTCTCCCATCAGTGGCATATCCCCCCCTGGGCTTGGCTCCTGTATCGCCTCCTGGCCCTGCTCTACACGCTGGCCTGGTGCATCCACTCTGGCCTGCTCTTTGCTGATCCCAAATGGCTGATCCTGCTGAGTCACCTGACCTACTGTGTGCTGGGGGTGTACTACCTCACCGCGCTGGTCAACCTCATTGCCGTGTTTGTGTCCATCAAGCGCTTCTGCAGAAGGGAATGTCAAGAGAAAAGCTCAGGTAGCCTAAGGGGAGATGGTTGAGGATGTGGATGTAAAAAAAATAACTTCTCTTCTGATTCAATATAATAAGATAATACTGCATAATCAACTCAACATAATTTGATAACATAATATTGGTTTGTTGGCCTTTCTACTTGCAGATAGTGTCGACAGCACCTCAGTGGAGAACACTCACCCCAGGCTGGAGCGTTGGACACTGCTTCGCCTCGCTCCTAGTCCTCTGGCTCTGTCCCTGCGGCTACAGTGGCTTCTCCACATCCTGGTTGGCACCTTCTCCCTGGCCGTGTCCCTCCTCTACTGGTCCATCAACTACCCTGTGTCCCGCCACCCTATCCGCCCCTTCAGCATCAACCTGCACGTGGTCAACAGCGCCCAGGTGCTCCTGGAGCTCCTCCTCTCCTCCACACCTGTGCACCTGGTTCACTATGTCTACCTGCTGGCGGCCGGGATCCTCTACCTGCTCTTTGCTCTGTTCTTCTGGCTGTGCGGCTTCACCAACATGAACGGCCAGCCTTACGTGTACCGCGTGCTGGACTTTGGGGGTCACCCCGTCATCGCTGCCCTAAGCACCCTAGGGTTCAGCCTGGTCTGCCTGCCCCTCTTCCACTTTGTCCTGTGGAATGTGTACCTCCTGAGGGAGAAGCTAGCCCGGGGGCCCAGGGGAAGGAGGTTTGCCCTGAGGAAGGATGCCTGGTGGTGGGGGGATGTGGGAGGCCTGTCCCCCTCCCTCAGGCCCCCGGCTCCAGATCCAGACCCCGAGGTGCCAGTGTTTGTAAGGAGCGAAGAGGGATATGGAGAGGGAGAGCCAGAGCTTCTGCTCACTGCCCTGTCTCATGACTACAGCAGCATGAGTAGCGAGTCACCCTCGGACTGCCCCAGCTCTGTGAATACTTAACTTAGCCATGGAAACAACCCAAAGCAGGGACTCTGTGTGTATCTCTGGGTGTCTGCCAAGCTCAGAAACTCTACATTACAAGCTACACATTACAACAGTGGGCCAAACCACCACTTGTTATTATGTTTAGGAAATGTTGAGTTGAAGATGTATCTAATCACGCTTTTTTAGGTTGTCAAGCATTCCTCTTAAGTCTTTGTACAGTTGGTCGACTCAGTGTAGATTAACTCTCTTGGTCAACTTGCTTCTTTTTTTTTTTTTTTTTTTTTTAATTTATTTGAAAGCTCACAAAATACTGTAGGTTGTCCGCAAGTGTGTCCAAGTCTTGCTTGTTCCTTTAGCTTCTGTCAGCTGCTTATGAGTCTCCTCAGAAGCATTTCACCATAAGAGAGAACAGAGTTATAGTTTACCTCCATTGCTAAGTATTTCTTGCAGAAAAAAAAAAAAATCAGTTATGTCCATGTATTTACATCTTTCATGTAGTATGCTAACAAAAATGTGTCATCAGTAATGTACCTGTAGCCTATGGCAAGCATCATGGTGCTAAATATGTTTTTGAAAAGCCTGGCAGCTAATGTATCATAGAATAGATTGTTATGAATAAAAGAATACAAATGAGAGGTGCTACAGAGCAGAAGTTCATGCTTCATCTGATGAACTTACACTTACAACTTAGAATACTTAAGGCAAACAGTCTTCTCAAGCCTCACCTTTCCTTAGCTTGTTTATTTACTATTCGATGTCTGTTATTTCCATCATCTAATCTCTAGTAGTCTTATCATGGGTGTGTTTTCCAAAGCCATCAATGCTAACCAGCTAACAACTTAGGTGGCATTGTGAAACTGCTTTGCAAGCGACAAAGTTGCAAACTTAATTTAGGAAACGAACCCCATATCAGTGCTCCCTGTGCAGAGACAGACAGAGGCCTCTTGGACCGGTGCTATGCTCAGAGTCACCAGCAGAGGGAAGCAGAGTTGCTGGTTCTTGAATCTTCCCCATATATTTTTTTCAACCCACACAGTGGCCCTGCGGGTTTATAGGTGTTTATCAAGCCACTTTCTTTTTGGCCCCAAGGACCACAAGGATTGTGTCACATTCATTTTCATATACCGAACCCGCCACTCCCGTCAGCTACAACAAACCTGCGGCATGGGAGTTGAACACTCAAACCACTCAGCTAAACTTCCAGGCTTATGCTGGGCGATAAGCTTGGCTTGCTCACATCTCCAAATTACCCCATGACTTTCCAGCAGTGTGATCCATGACTCATAGCTGAATGGAAGATAGCTGGAAATCACATCTTACAAGTTGCTTGTTTTTAAGGAATATGAGCTCGAGACATGGTGGCATCAATGGAGGGTCAGGAGAACATTTGCTAGTGTAATGGATGCCAACTAGTTTGACTGGCTGACAGCAGTATGTGTAAATCCTTACAACTCAATTCCTTGAAGAACTTTTGAGAGTTAGAAGCTTGAAAGGGTCCTGGCGCCATAAAAATGCAGAGAGCTGATGTGAAAATGTTGTGGGTAATGCAAACCCGTTGTAGATGAAGGACAAGGGTCTAGCTTAGGCCTATCTTGTCAAGTAACTTAGGCTACATGAGAGTTGTATGTTCCTAGTTATGAAACTATTAGGCTACCTTTAGTCTACGTGCATCTCATTTCTTATTTAAAACGCTAATGACACCTAGTGGCTTGAGTTTGAACAACATAAATCATCACAGGTGAGAGCCTATGCTTTTGAAGTGCAGTATTGACAGTGAATTTCTGTGTTTAAAATGGCCTATTAAAATGCATGAAAAATGAGCTACGTATCTGGCAGTTTGACTGCTTGTGAAATCGTCTGGGGCTACATTCAGAACCAAGTTTTTAATCCTCATATAAATATTAAGTGTAATTGCGGAGGTTTGAAGAAATACGGGCAACAAAAAAACGGCAAGGTGTCATCTATTTTATATGAGAATGGTCCAATCATAGAAATAAAGAGTAGAATGGAAAAGCAGCCTCTGGGCGTGCGTAAGCACCGCCGCCATCTTGGTACATAGTTCCAAGGTCAACCCGGGTCAAGCTTTAACGTTAATAAACGGGCTCTGTAACTGTTCACTCATCATTTTACGGCCACACCAGTAATATAGCTGTTCCCTACGATGCCGGACTTTTGTGCCGCGTATGGTTGTAGCGGCAATTTCATAGCTCCTTGGTAAATCAATGACGATTTAACTGTAGGACAATCATGACACTTGAAATGTACAAAGAGGGGGTTATTCTGAGTTATCTGTGCCGTCCATGAAATTAACGTTATATTTGTGGCGCTATGTTCGACGAACTTGCGAAATTAACGTTATGGACATGTGAGGCAGGTGACGCTAGCGCGAGAGCCGTCTGGCTAGCGCTAGCCTGAAGGAGTAATGTTATAATTTCATAGCTCTCTTACTGAGGGAAATCAACGACGATTTAACTGCAGGACAATCATGACACTTGATATGTACAAAGAAAGGGTTATTATGAGCTATCGGATCGGAATGCAATGCAAGGGGAACCGAATGCTTCACCGTCCGTAAAATAATATTTGTGGCGCCATGTTCGACGAATTTGCTAAATTAACTTTATGGACATGTGAGGCAGGTGATGCTAACGCTAGCCTGAAGGAGTAACGTCGTAAATTCATAGCTCTCTTGCTGAGGGAAAGTAACGACGATTTAACTGTAGGATATGTACAAAGAAAGGGTTATTATGAGATATCTGTGCCGTCTGTGATAATTTTTTTTTTTTTTTTTTTTTTAAGTTTGTGAATTAAAGGTCGCATATTACGCTTTTTCGAAACTAACTTTTTTAGCTCTGATGTTCAGAATGGGTTGTTTCTCATTGGGGTGTGCACCAGGTAACTAGACAGCTGCAGCAGCATAGCCTAGAAATCTAGACCCCCCTAGCGGCAGCAAATTCATTTGGCCACTACAGGAGTCTAGCCAGGCTCGGCAGAGAAGAAGGCGCCCAGATCTAACTTGTATCAGACCAATCAAATCGTCCTGAGGGGTAAGGGAGAAGTGACGAAACAGAGTTGCAGAGATCTCCGTCTTTTTGTTATGCTGAAGCAAATTCAAAATTTGTGGAATGGAACTTATTACCTGAGTCGCTATCGTTTTATGGAGTTATTGAGAGTTTTTTGGATGTATCCCTGATATTCCCCAACTGGTTGTCATCATTTCAAGCCTAAGGAGTAAGTTGTTACTGTTCGTTTTTGTTGCAGATGAACTTAATTAGCAATGACAATAATTATGATACTACAAGTTATTAGCGAGCTAAAAAATAATAATAATATTAGCGAGCACTAGGCTAGCTAGGGGCGTCTAGATTTCTAGGCTAATCGCGTGCAGAGACGACTTGACAGACAACGGCTGCGCCCGCCCTCTACCCAATCCAGCCCTTCCAGACTCAAGTACAGAAAATGTTCTGTCAGAGCCCGTTTACGGCGAGCCATGGCACTCCTATTAACGCCATTCAACCTGCAATTCCAATTGCAAATCCGCTAGGGGGCGATCGCGAGTCAGTGGAAACTGAGTGGAAAATCAATGGGCACCTATGAGGTATAGGGCTAAATGTATAATTTTCACATATTTAGGGACAACATATCACAGATTGCATTTTATTTTAAGCAACTTTGACATGGATTTCAATCAAAATGAAATATATTTAATACATATGACCATTACGTTTTTCATCTGTGAGCAGTTTTTCCCCCTGACTCACTAGCATTCTGCTACTCTATTCTGGTGAATGGCCATAGGGAAAGACTTGCTGTGTCACGTGACAGACACTTTGGAAAGGATTTTACAAATGAACAAAAAATGCTAAAAACATTATGTGTGGACCGAGAATTAAGTCAAATTACTCTGAACCGCATGCATGAATGCATTTATTCAAGAAAAAATTGTATCTAAAGAAAAGCAGCATTTGAGGGTGCAGCTGCATAGAACCCAATTCATTCTTCACTGACTCGTGCGCGCCATCTAGGCGCAATACCACCGGAGTGCTAATTCTCCCCTATTAAAAGTTCTCTGGTTCTGTACAGAGATGGCCTGTCAGGCTAGCAGCAGCAGCTAACACATTGAGTATTTCCTGTGACAGACCACCCAATTGATCATTTTCATTGTTCTCAGCTGCAAAGTGCCTGCGTGGTTTGGACAATTCTAGGCAGGTGGTTTAAGCACACAGCAGCTGAACAATTACTAACCGTGTAAATAGTCTATTTTAACAATTTTGGCTTTATATCCAACTTAAAGTGTGTGTAGAGGCAGTATAGAGCCAAGAAACCCATTCAAAAGCCATAAAAAGTGATTTTTCGTAACATGGGACCTTTAAGGGCGCTGTTCTGGAAGCTGAGCTTTGCACTAGTAGGGAAACGCTGATAAGCTTATTGCTACTGCAACTTGTTCTGTGCAGATTTCCCAAAGAAGGAGTGAGACGACAGACGTGGATTCGGGTGTCAAAGAGAGAGGGGTTTGTGCCCAAACCTAGGACTCTGATCTGTAGCTGCCATTTCCTTCCTGCAGATTTTGACAGGACTGGACAAACTGTCCGACTTAGGGAGGGGGCAGTCCCATCCATTTTCAACTTTCCCAAACATTTGTCCAAGGTTAGTCAAACAATCAGTTGGATGACATCTCATAATTAATCATGAGTTGTTCTTTATAACTAAAACAATTCTACTTTTTCTTTAGCGGCCTCGCTCTACATCTAGCAGGACGTCAAAAAAAGCAAGCGAACCCTATCCAACATACCCTATCCTATCTCCACCTGCAAGAGAGCCTGACTTGTTGGTTGCAGTGAGTATAATTATTATTATTATTATTATTTTTTTTTTTAAATAGCTGATCATCTGGTGTAATAAAGTCTGTTAATTTGCCATGCGGAGACATTGTTTTTAAATCTTGAGTAGGCTGTTTTACAGGATCATCAGTATTGCCTTGATCCCGTTACAACCAAGCAGAAGTTGACTGAATATCAGGACCAGATTGAGAAGTTGAGGCGGGAACTGAGGAATGCCAAGGGCCGTGAGCGGAGACAAAGGAAGACCGTTAGATGCCTTTTGCAGGAGTTGAAGGAGAAGAACATGCTGACTGAGGAACTTCAGCAAAAGCTAGATTTTTACTCAGGTATGTTGATGCATCTTCTCTTTTCCTTGTTTGGCATTCACATTTCTGTGGAAGCGCGTGTGCCTTGATGGAATGTTTTCACGTATTGTTCTGATACTTGCAATACTTACATGCAATTTCAACAGACATTGGAACTACGGTTGTAGTGATATAATGTATGAATTTTGTGTTCACTCCAAAGTGGCTGACAATATGTAGCATCTGAGTTATACTGTATAACACATAAGGCTCTTAACATGTAGTCTGTAGTAGAATCTAAAAATCTTTTTAATGTCTTCTTCAAGTAGACGTTTGCTTTAAGTAGTTTGTTAAATAGCATTGTTCTTCTTAATCCTTCAGATCTTCCAGTTGAACTCTTCAAACGGGATTATGCCTTCACCCCAAAGCAGAAGGAGTTTGCTTTGACATTGCATCTTCATGGACCAAAGGCTTATAGTTACTTAAGAGACACTGTGAAGATCCCACTCCCACACCCTCGCACTCTTCGCAAGTAATTGTATTTACCACATCTTCTCAATTGTTGAAAAACAGTGACCACTGTTGCTTGTTGTGAAATTATCATATCTTTTTTTGCTTGGTTTTGCCTGTAATAGGTGGTTACAGACTGTCGATGCCAGTCCGGGCCTCAACATTTGTCTTTTAGACATGCTACAACAACGGAAGCTTGAAGACCCTGACAGGTTCGGCCAAGTGTGTCTTATGTTAGATGGGATTAGGAAACAGATGCAGTACGAAGCTCACACACGTATAATGCGGGGCCTTGTGGATCTTGGAATGGGTCTAGGTGAAACTACTGAGGCAAAAGTTGTATTTATGGTAGTTGGACTAAAAGGTCACTGGAAGTTGCCCATTGCCTTCTACTTCGTGAGCACCATTTCTCCAGACACAGAAATTCTTCTCTGAATGCCTTGGAGGCTCGACCGTGGCATTAAAGTTGTGTGTGTCACAATGGACGGCCACATATCCAACATGGCCATGTGCAAAATGCTTGGATGGCACCTGAAGTTAAATGAACAGCCTCTGAAGACCTCATTTACCCACCCTGTGGCTACCGCTCGCTGCCGAGCGTTGAAACTTTTGCCGGTTGACGTGCCAGCGGCAGCGAGCGGTAGCCAGCGTTGTCCTATCAAAACACAACGTCAAAAGATTCACGGTTGTGACTGGCTGATGTGAGCGTTAACGCCGAGCGTTGCCGTCGGCCTGCCGCCCCGTCTGAATGGTCCGTAACCCATCATCCGTTAAATTTCCCAATGACTGACAGATGATGATCATTGATTGATTATTGATTAATTTGTAAGATATTATTGCTATAAATGCCTTGCTGCGTGGCTTATGGCTGCGGGACTAAGCCACAAATGGGAAAAGTTATGCACCGTTTCCCCCGCGACCCAATTAGACGAAAGTTATGGGAATTAAAAGTTAAAAGGAAAAATTGGAAGTCAAACTTTAACTCTTTCTTGTGTGAGGTAAGTTGTGTCTCTCTTTTCTATAACTACAGCCAATACGTTATGAATGAGAAAATGTATAACACTACATAATGTAGGCTGATGTGAAAGTGATTCAAGATTAAAATGTTTTGTTAGGCTACTTTGCTATTATTGTTGTTGAGGACTCCTATGCAGCCTGATTGCTATTGATACAGTTGCTAAGCATGTCAGTAGAAGAAGTAGACAAAATGTTTGCAGGGTGGTTTTGATCACAAAAGTGGGTTATTGGTGAAACTAATCGTACCATGTGTGAAACTGATCGCGTTGTTGCCTGAAATATTAAAAAAAATATGACTTGTGGTTAACGTGAGTTGGCGAGGTAGCTGATAGCTTGCTAATCCACAAACGAGCTGTGCTCCAGCATTCAGAGATAAGCCCAGTCATTTCGATACCATGGCACGATGAGGAACAGTATGTGATACGGATCATTTTCAAGTTCTAAGCTGAGAGTATGCTATTACATTACTGGGGAAGTACTTTACGGTAGACACGGCATTGTGTTAGACACGTAAGACTGTAGAGGAATGAAAGCAAGTAGTGAGATTATATGAAAATGGCGCAAAGCGGATGTAGACTTAATAATGTAGGCTACTGATTTCTTGTGATTCTCTCAAGTGATTCATTGTTATAACCTATTTATTTAAAACAATTTTGTCCTGTGTTTTCTTGGTTCCCCCTGTGCAGGATCACTTTGATGAGGCACAGTATGAGTCACCGAGTTGATGGTTTAAAGAAGTTCATGAAGATGGTTTAAACCCAATGCTGTTCCAACACGATTCGTCTTTGCACCTAAGCAATCTGTCAAGCCAACAAGGCGAAGGAAGATTGTTCACGAAGATGAAAAAAAAAAACAAAAAAAAAACAGAAAAAAACACAGACGAATGGATAAGACATGATCATAACTATAATTTAGCTTCTCCATCTCTTGTAGTTGATTCAGGTAAAAACGAAACTCATAAACTAATAATGTTAAAAAAAAATCTATAGCGGATGCAAATAGGTGCTGTGCATTTAAGAGACTGGATTTCACTAACATATCCCAGATAGAATACAGACATTGAAACTACATACTCAATGTTATATTTTCAACATACAGTAGGCCTACATAAGAAAAGTCCTGTAGATGGCAGCAATGTAAAAATATTGGATAGGCTGCGGCTGCTGTAAAACCTCAAAGAAGAACGCTCACGAGTGTGCATGAGCAGAGGGAGAGAGGTGAAGAGGAGAGAAGATTTGCGCGTTCTGAACGGTCATTTACGGAAATTCACCTTCAGAATGCTCACACACAAGGCACTGTTCAGCTCGATTCGCCTAGGGGATTGGTTCACAACGGTAGACCTGATGGACGCGTTTTTCCACATAGGGGTGCTACCAGCTCACAGAAAGTATTTGAGGTTCGCCTATCAGGGCTCAGCTTACGAATACGTAAAGATCCCATTCGGGTATGCTCTCGCGCCCCACTTGTTCCACAAGTGCGTCGAAGCAGCGTTAGCTCCACTCAGGCGCTCGGGGCTCAGACTTCTTGCGTACCTAGACAATTACTTACTCTGCAGAGCCACCAGGGCACAGGCGGTGCAGGACACCGCCAGACTGGTCTCGCATCTCAGGAGTCTGGGTTTCAGTATAAACTTGGCGAAGAGCTGTTTAATACCATGTCAGGAAATACAATACCTGGGTGTCAGGATAAATTCTATCTCCTTTCACGCTACTCTCTCACAGAGACGGGTCGAATCATTTCAACAATGCCTAGCTCAATTTCGAGAGGGGGGGCATGTGCCATTCAGAGTTTGCCTTCGCCTAGCAGGCCTGATGGCTTCAACCTTGGCAGTAGTTCCGATGGGTCTGCTGAGAATGAGAGAATTCCAGCGTTGGATGTTAGCGCTACGCCCGGCGTCACCTTCGTCACATGGTGGCAATCTCAGAACGGGATCTTTTCGGAAAGGTGATCAACTGTTTGTGTCGTGGGCCGCCTCACATCGAGGGCAGCCCATCTCTTCACAACGCCTCTCTCACTGGATGGTGGAGGCGATTGGTTTGGCTTATGAGGCCAGGGGTCCCCAGCGCGCCTCAGAGCACACTCCACAAGAGGAATGGCTACTTCCTGGGCGCTGTTCAGGGGAATATCAGTTAGTGATATTTGTAATGCAGCCAGTTGGGAAAATGCTCACACATTTACTAGATTTTACCGTCTAGATGTCACTAAATCCTCGATAGCTCATGCAGTCCTTGGGGTGGGCTCCCAATAGGACTGAGATCACGTCTGTTAGGGTTTTTCTCCCATAGTGAGATACCGATGGTGCGTTTTATTTACCTAGGATCTCGCATGGCCCGAGGAAATGATGCGTACCACGCCCCTTTTCATCATCAACTCGTCTCGTCTCCTCGTAAATCTCAGACTAGCCTGAGCAACGCCTCCGATGAGAATCCAAGACGGCTGTGCCCACTGCGGCCTGTGTCACTTGCTGTTTTCATTGTGTTTGGACTGTTTTAGTGGTTTAAATTACTATTTCAATCACTCATATTAACACT
Organism: Sardinella longiceps; assembly: GCA_027497455.2. Lineage (NCBI taxonomy): Eukaryota > Metazoa > Chordata > Actinopteri > Clupeiformes > Clupeidae > Sardinella > Sardinella longiceps. Next base: position 9,548,139 of record JAODXP020000013.1, read on the forward strand.
GCATCCATATAACCACCTATGGATGTGGGAGTCAGTATTGTAGTGAGGCCAATGTTGAACACGGACTTGTATCAAATAAGTGTCCTAAATGTAGCCTAGGGTTGCTAACAGAAAACAAACAATGACGTGAACATTGACGTGAACATTGTTTTCACTTCTCCATGTGCTTTTCCTCGTCGGACGAGTTTGCATAATAAAACGCTTTTAGTGGAAAGTCACGTGACAATTTGAGCTACGAGACGACTTGACGAGGTTAATCAAACGCAGGGCGAGTGAATGTTAGAAAGAGAACGTCCGGTTACGTAACGTAACACCGGTTCTCTGATAACAGAACGAGGTATCTCACCACACTTCCCTACTTGCATGACGCACGGGGAAGAGTGCATGCTACGAATGACGTTACCAGCGTGATACAGAGTGTATAGTGTATACACTAAGGGGGCGGGGCCCCTGTATCACAGCTGTGATTGGTCTGTCTGCGACAGACGTGGTGTAATTGGTGCTTCCACAGTCGGTCACGCCAGAGGGCGTCTCCCCCATAGTGAGATACCTCGAGGCTATTCAGAACGGCCGTAACGGTGCATAACGTTGAACCCAACGCAAACGACATCGGGCTGAACATACTGTTGTGTCACGTCAGTGCAGCAACAATGGAAGCCTGGAGGGCCATTCTGCTCTTGGTGTCAAACAAGGAAATAGCTGAACTATACAACAACCTCAGTAGTTTAAATGGATCATTGTTAGGAATACTACAGAATTATAATATCACCACTGCTGTCACCAGAGGACTAGCCAACACAACATGAATTTGTGTTATATTTAGCACTAGCGCTTTAAATCTCAGAGCTTCCAATACACCTACGTGCTGATTGGTGAACACCTCTGACACACCCATCAAACGAGAGTGACCTACCTCAGAAGCATGTTGCGCACCGGTGTGCAGCGTAACGAGCAAACTTATCATTCAATTAGGCTAACGCAACGCACCGGTGCATAACAATGTGCTGTTGAATGAACCCCTCGTTCTGTTATCAGAGAACCGGTGTTACGTTAAGTAACCGGACGTTATATCCATGTATTTACATCTTTCATGTATGCTAACAAAAATGTGTCATTAGTAATGTGCCTGTAGCCTATGGCAAGCATCATGGTGCTAAATATGTTTTTGAAAAGCCTGGCAGCTAATGTATCATAGAATGGATTGTTATGAATAAAAGAATACAAATGAGAGGTGCTACAGAGCAGAAGTTCATGCTTCATCTGATGAACATACAATTACAACTTAGAATGCTTAAGGTTAACATAAAGAAAAAGGCAAACAGTCTTCTCAAGCCTTGCCTTTCCTTAGCTTGTTTATTTACTATTCGATGTCTGTTATTTCCATACTCTAATCTCTAGTAGTTTTATCATGGGTGTGTTTTCCAAAGCCATCAATGCTAGCTAACAACTTAGCTGGCATTGTGAAACTGCCTTGCAGCGACAAAGTTGCAAACTTAATTTGGGAAACGAACCCTATATCAGTGCTCCCTGTGCAGACACAGACAGAGGCCTCTTGGACCGGTGCTATGCTCAGAGTCACCAGCAGAGGGAAGCAGAGTTGCTGGTTCTTGAATCTTCCCCATATATGTTTTTCAACCCACACAGTGATGGGGCCCTGCGGGTTTATAGGTGTTTATCAAGCCACTTTCTTTTTGGCCCCAAGGACCACAAGGATTGTGTCACATTCATTTTCATATACCGAACCCGCCACTCCCGTCAGCTACAACAAACCTGCGGCATGGGAGTTGAACACTCTAACCACTCAGCTAAACTCCCAGGCTTCTAACTCTCAGAAGTTCTTCAAGGAATTGAGTTATGAGGATTTACACATACTGCTGTCAGCCAGTCAAACTAGTTGGCATCCATTACACTAGCAAATGTTCTCCTGCCCCTCCATTGATGCCACCATGTCTCGAGCTCATATTCCTTAAAAACAAGCAACAAGCATGTGTCCACTTGTAAGATGTGATTTCCAGCTATCTTCCATTCAGCTATGAGTCATGGATCACACTGCTGGAAAGTCATGGGGTAATGTGGAGATGTGAGCCAGCCAAGCTTATCGCCCAGTATAAATCACTCATTGTGTGAAAAGTGGTCCAGTGGGCCATCGTCCTACAATACATGACACCTCAACTTGGCCTTGATTGACTTGAATCTCCCTTGACAAAAATGATGCATTTCTCTTGTGCTTCCTTACAAAAACCTTTCGTTTCCGACACAAATAATCTACTGATGGCAAACTTATAGAAACATCAGCCTAATACTGAATGTGCAACAAAATATATATTTTGAATGCAATTTGTTTATTAAAAATTCATAAAATTTGGCAATATCTCCCCCATGTGTCACAAAGTGTAAACTGCAGGTATACATGTGTCCAGCTTGTCCTGCCTTGCTGAGTTCTGTAGCCCCTCACATCTGATCTGGCAGATCTTGTAGACAGCACAGTTTACTGCTGCTTGATCATGAATGTGTCTATCACCTCAGTGGAACAGGGTGTAGTGCCCTGCAGAACAGTGGCAATATCTGCCAGCCAATGGGGTGCACACATTTCATGACATCATGAAATGAGGTGCAGCTTAGGCAACTATAAGGTCAAACAGCCCTGATGAAGAGGAGAAACTGTTATGAGACTTTTTGAACAGAAAATCTAATGCAATTAATATGTAATTAATGGACACTCAGAAATGTGATGTAAAAAAGACCAATTTCATTCAATTAAAAAAATGGTAGGCCTACACCAACCAAAGTGGAAGAACACAATTCAGATAGCACATACTACAGTAGTTGTCCTAGCAACCAGACTTGCTTTAAGGCTTAATGCTTTAATGTTTAAGCATTCAAATTCACTCACTCTGCCATACTCGTTGCCACGTCTAGCTGCTGCCGCCTCCTCTCTCTCTCTCTCTCTCTCTCTCTCTCTCTCTCTCTCTACTCCCTACCTCTGTTAGTCACTATAAAGCAAAGAAGATATGTAATCAAGATGGTATATTTTTTATATAGTTGTAATCTAAATACCCAGCATGTGAGCTGTTGGAATACCTCTTCACATAGAAGAGTAAATAGGCTGTGCTGGCTCTGTCCTTCAGTACGTCTGTTTTGCTCTTGTAAGACACTTTGCTGTCATTGCAGCACAGCCAATCGCCACCGCTCTCCTGGGCCACATCACAAATGTAGTGACCTGAACAGACACATTGAACATTACCATGGATTCCAGGAATTTGGGACACAAATGGCTGTTAGTACTGTATATGACATGCCCATGGTATCTTACCATACTCCATACTGTCACCCAAGTGGGATACAACACTTGTCAGATGGTAGCTTGCAGTGCTCTGTGTAAAAGAGATTAAGAAAAATCAAGAAGGAAATTACAGAAAAATCATACATGACTTCATCAATGTATCTGTTCTATGTTTGCACAGCTATGGAAACTCTCCTTCCTTCTCTTCCACTAACTGCAATTTCTCACCCGATGAGATGCCACCCTAGCTGACTCTCCAGAACTCTCTCCACTGTCCCTGCACACTGATGGGTTAGGAATGGACATGGGTGAGTACAGACCTTATATGTTACGTTTCTACAGTGCTCACACACACACACACACACACACACAAAATCTGTTGTGGAAGATGTTGTAGCTATACCTAAGGTAGAGCAAGTGCTGAAATTGTCAACCATCTCCTGGCTGTCTTCACTCCAAAGCCAGTGGGGTCGACGGTACACATCCCGACCTAACAGCTGCCTCTTATGAGCTGAGGTGTTTCCTAGCTCAGGCAACCTACTGAGAAAGCCAAGAATAATAATAATAAAAATAATATAGAGATTGGTTCATACTCGTATGTACTTCAGAATATTAGCCTGTATTTCACTGCAACAATTGCATTCTGATGTTAGATGAACATTAAAACATTTGAGTGATCCACAATGACATAGCCCGCCCATAATACCACTGTTCATCCGTATTCATGGTCTGGAGGTTCTTTAACCTGAAGCGATTATAGGGCGGGGGGAGGGCACTCAGCTCTGGTTTGAAACGATGGGACAGCTTGCCCAAAAACCCTCCCCAGAAGACCGTCTCCAGACCATGAATACGGATGAACAGTAGTATTATGTCAGGCTACAATGGCACCTGCGCACCTTGGCTTTGGCTGCCCCATGAACCATCCCTCCTTGCCAGAGGAGAATTTGAGCTCTGAGTGGAGCTCCATGCTGCACCTGCTCTTCTCCAGAGTACACTCATCAAACCGCTTCAGATGCAGCACCAGAACCCTGCAAGGCCATCGGTTGAACACCAGACAAACAACAATCAAACAATCAAACAAACAAACAAAGAGAATAACATAGACACTTCTAATTACTCTTAAGTCACAAGTTCACGTCTTTATCCTGGGTCATTTATAAGAACATGTCATTGCCCTACCTATGTAAACTGCATCGTGCTGTCTTTTAAAATTTGTTTATATAATCTCTAAAAATGTTAGTATTACTAATACTCAAGCTTGTCTGTCTCTCTGTACTTACCGTGGCAGAGAGGGGAGATAGATCTTCTCTGAAGCTCGTGTACTATAGCATAGGCTGCAGGTCCACTCCACCTCTTCTGACTAAGAGAGAAAGATGGGAGAACATGAGCATAGTGGATGCTTTAAACATGGGTTGATGTCAGAGCTGTCACAAGCAGTTGATTTCTATTACTGTAATATGGGCACAACCTTGAAATATTGGGCCAGGCTCTCTGTCAGTGTTCCTCGGTGGAGGGTTGGGATAGAGAGGTGATTGTAGTCCTCTTTCCGCTCTGTGATGAGTCCACACCTTCAATGAGAAAAGAAAAAACGTGAGTCCACAAGTGACAGTGAAATAGCAGGTGACAAGAGAGGGCTCTTGATGTGCCAATTGCAGTGTGGAAGGTCTTACCAGTTGCAGGTAAGCACAGAGTAGACCTTGAACTCCAGGTTGGCCACAGGGCACCTGACGGAGAGCCCTACCTGGCTGAGAGCCAACCGCTCCTCTTTGAGCTTCAATAAGCACATCAGTAGGAACTCATGGGCGTCCTTAGGATAACAAACAAAACAATATAGATATATGTCAAGGTGATGCTTTCATGATTACCCTAGCAACCAGCATAGAAACCATTTCATTTACCATAGTACCTAACTAAGCAACTAACTAAATATAGCAGCAACCGGTAAAAACTATACAGTAAATGTTTACCGTAAGTTCTCACAGGATATAGCATTAGTCTACACCTAGACCACCATAACAACCCTAATAACAACTTAGCAATCACCTTGAGCACCCTAGTAACAATAGTAATTATTTTGTTTGTTTGTTTATTTGTCTTTTTACTGTAAGTCTAGTCTCTCCTGATTTCTGTTATATCAAGTCTCAGTGAAGTGAAACCTTACCTGCTGGTCATCCCCACTGAAGTCAGGGCAGAGTACAGAAATACACAATTGTATTCTCTCCAAGATTTCCCGTCTGCCTTTGATTCTGAGCCCCTCCTGCCTCGAAACTTGGAGCTCCGCCATGTTCCTACAGGCATGAATACAGAGATAAACTGATATGAAACCAATTTTAAAAAACAGATAACTGAGACTAGCCATTGGGCCCATGGCCTCATTCAAGCAACTGCAACACTCGGCTGTTGAAGTTCCTGACTGCTGAAGGGTGCTTCTTGTACCTCAACAGAGGGGCGGACGAGTTTCTTTTCCAGCAATGTATTTGGCCCACAATGTCACTGCTGAAAGAGCCGAGGCCGAGGAGGCCCTGCAGAGTCGCATTGAGGTAACATTGGTTACCACTGTTGGGAAACCTGTCAGACACACACAAATACCAATATACAGTGTCCTACAATATTAAAACTGGACCTTTTAACCTAGACGTTCACTTGAACTTGAACATGATTGATAAAAGTGAACTCAAATGCACTTGTTTGACTGTCCCTTATTCCACACAGTCAAATGTAGGGTTTCCACGTATAAATGGCAGATTACTGGTAGGCTATGTCTTAAATTAATGTATCCTATCCTCCTTACCCTAGCAGCCGGAGATTTCTGGACAGCCTGGATGGAGTAGGTGTGTCTGGGGGAAGAGAACAGAGGGTTGCAAGTTTTAATATTTGCTCTAGGGGGGTCACAGGAAGGAATATACGCCATGATAGGCTCTTTCAGATAATCAAGCACAAGGGTTCAGTCTCTACGGAATGGCTGAAGGTGGCACCAGACTTACCGAGAACTGGCGGCTGTGGAGAGTCAGCCCTTGGGTTCTCTGAGGGTATAGGGTGAGTCAGGATGGGACTGCAGAGGGAGGACAGGCAGGGGAAGGAGTGAGAGCGAGGAGGAGGACTGAGGGTTGGGAAAGGGGGTGGGGAGTAAGGTGCAGGGCAGGAGGGACTGCGGGTCGGTGGTTTGGAAGGGATGGGAAAGGGAGACGTGGAGGATCCCGTAGCTTTCTTGCGACGGGGCGTAGGACTGATGATGTCTCCATCATCATCATCCTAAAAATAACAAACATTTAGGCATTGTATGATATGTTAATTCATTACAGTAACAACTAAATAATTCAGTCTGATTATCAATAAGCTTAATAAAGTAAAATTTCTAATCAAAACACAAACTACATGATAAAATTACCTGTTTGCTCACGCAACATCCCATTTTACATTACATAAATCGCACCAAATAATAGTAAACTGCTCGCTCAACTCTTCAAAACTAGAATGATATTATTTGCTTGTGTAGGCTAACATAAAGATCCGGAACATTATGTAACAATATGCACAGCAACAGTAACAGGCTACGTATTAAGAACTCCTGTCTGTCACAGAGTAGGCTAGGAACGCAGAACTAAGCTGAATGTTCCATCTGTAGGCTCGGCCTACACTGACTGCTCCGCTTGAATACTCTCTGGCCTACACTGTGATTAACACATACAGTCTATGGATTAACATGGTTAAATAGAAAATTCCGAAATCAATAACTCACCTCACCTCTGAGTAGGATAGCCTACATTTAAACTGTGTTGGCCCGATAAATTGTAGCCTAAAACTAGAAAAGCGCTCAGAGAGCGCAGACCTCCGCCAAGACAATATGGTCACAGACACAATATCCTACATTCCAGATCATGTCCTGGATCACCGATCACCACCAAAATCGAATCAGTTCTTGCTTGTCCCAATATACACATTGTCTGAAAATTTCATCCAAATCCGTGCAGTACTTTTCGAGTTATCCTGCTGACAGACAAACAGACAGACAAACCAACACGAACGAAAACATAACCTCCTTGGCGGAGGTAACTAGTAGGCATGAGGCTGCAGTAGCCTAGTATTTGTCGTGTCTAGCCCAGGCTCCATTAGCTATTGTACATAACGTGCCCTCCAGTGACACAGAAGCAATCTAGGCTAGAAGCAACAAAATAAATGTAGCCAACATATCGTTGGAGCAGGCGGCTAACAATAGGGTTGTTTAGATTTCTTTCCTAGTTATTTTACACTAACAAATAGCCCAGAAGCTATTGGTAGTTTGCCACCTAGGCAAGCCTACTCCCCCCCCCCCTTTTCTTTTCTTTACTTTACTTTAAGACTTGTCTTGGCACCTGCCTGATTGGGAGTCTTAATTCATCATCATTAAAGGAGTTCATATCATGCAAGAAAATGGCCTGTTGTCGCCCTCTGCAGGACATTCACTGCTTGTTCTTTGGATGAATTCATGTTGTCCTGAGAGTTGAACTTAAAAACTTGAACTCTCTCACTGAACCTGAATGTATAAAAAATGGCTTGTTAGTGAGAAATAATGAATAGCACCATGAGACCTCAAGCCATTCGGACTTTGAATGAGGACCACAAATCATAGCCTAATAGCAATTTTTGTATATACTTAAAATATTCTTTCATATTTATTATTATTATTATTATTATTATTATTATTATTATCATCATTATTATTATTGTTGTTGTTGTGGTTGTGGTTGTTGTTGTTTTTTACATTGAAGCACACAGTCAAAGGACCATTGATTTGATTTGATTTTAGATTAGTCTACATGAGGATTTTTTTCACTCGGCCACATTTCAAAATCATGAACTTGCCGCATATTTGCCGTGCTCACTAACAAGAATATTTAGGCTGAAGTCAGCACAAACTCTAATTCCAAAACAATATTCATATTTTGCTTTTTAACTTCACAACATTGAATACACAATAGTGTGCAAAGTGCAAAATGAAATACAACAAAAGAGGTAGCACTCTCTCTTATTTGAAATAAAAAACATTAATTTGACCTTGGCACATGTGCATTAGGCCTTTTTCTTAAATAATAAAATAAACTTTCTTGTTATCTTTTGTTTTGCATAAATAGGAATGGACTTTTTTGACAGGAGCATCTGGGCCACTTGGAGGTAGTGTCTGTAGGTCTACTGACTGTACAGTATGTGGCCTGTGTGTCGCCATTTGGAAAGGAGTCTACAAGTGTGTCTTTCTCAAGGCCTACACTTCGCTCTTGCTATAAGGCAGGCATCTCCTCCGAGGGGATCTACTGCAATGGAGACCAGTGTATAACTACTCAGCCTTAATAGCAGGGGTTCTCAAAGTTTTGATGGATGAGGACCAATTTAGCCAACCAACATAACAGAGGGCTGCCAAAGGGGCGGTGAGAGCAAAAGAAGAAGAAAAAACGAAAAAGAAAAAAAAAATCCTATTTGTAATGATTTTAATGACTGTTGCGTCATGACTGTTTACATTTACTGCAATAAATGAATGTCTAGATACCTACAGTAAATGAAGATCCCTTCTTTCAAAGCAATGTACAGTTCTAACAGTTTAACAGAGATGTTCTCGTGGGCCCCTGGTCCGCACTTTGGGAACCTGCTTAACAGTATTAATAAATTGTACATTGTTTTATTTGTATTGTTTATATTTAATTGTATATGCCTACCAAAAAGTAGAAACATCAACTTACCCAATTGTGTTTATGCATTTGAACATGTAGGCCTACTGTACACCCTTTTTAATAGCATGTTAATGGAAAAGTTACCTGAAGTGGTAGGTTGGCTTTTAGCCTCAACATTAACATTGTGTGTGCCTTCACCATTCATGAAATCATTAATAACTGTGGGTTAGAAACACTGTTTGGCAATATAAGTAATTTGGTTGATGGGGCTTAAGACATTGGTAGCCTATTGCAGTGATGTGTCTCACCCTTCACTTCTAGTGGACGTGCTGTTCCTCTCAAAGTCTTACAGAAGCTAGAGGGTCTGTTAAGGACATGGGGCCCGGCCGCTCCAGTCTGCTATGTACGGACTGTCCTCACAGCAGTCAGGACCCCACAAGGTCCGTTCCCCAGACTCGCTTGTGGTGAGAGAGGGCCACTGGGGTCCTGTGAGAAGCATGGAGACCCTGAAACTGCATTTCTGGAGAAATAACAAACAGTGGAATTATTAACATGACAGCAAACCACAGACTGAAGTCTTCTCAGTGAGTCTTAAACAGCAGCACTACAATCACTGGACAATCACCAGACAACCAAGACAAGGAAATGCAAGTCATTTTACTTGGTGTCAGTTATTTCAGTTTGAATGTCACCAGTGGTTAAAATGGGATTTGATAGCAGGGGGAAGTCAGATTTTGTGTTGGCACAAACTACGAAAAATGTATAGAAGGAGAATGGGGGGACACTCTTCATTTATCTGAGGTGCTGGCACTGCGTCCGTCCGTCCGTCTTGCCCCTCCATCAACTACAAGAAACCCACAGCATGGGAGTCAAGCGCTCTAACCACTGAGCTAAAAGCTCAGGCTCCCAACTCAGCAGAAGTAGTTCTTGAAGGAGATTGGGTTATGAGGATTTACACATACTGCCGCCAGCTAGCGAAGCATTGCACAGACATACATGGAGCAACATGATACATATGCAATGCATTGTTATGGTATCTTATCACCCGGTGGAATGGAATACTGTTTTCTGATTGGCTGTCAGGGTGTCCGTTATTTCTAGATAACAGGACACCTGAGGCATTGTTGGGTTAAAAAAGTTTAACCAGCGTTCTTTATCAATGCTCTTTAGAATGCAGCCTTGCGGATCTTCTTTCATATGAAAATAGTACCCCAACCGAACAGGATAACTTCTTTCTAAACGGAGCCACGTGTTTCTTTTATGTTTTAAACACTTGCTTACCATCTATACGTTTTAGTTGCAACCGGGTGATAAATATTTGTGTGGGGGAAAAAAACATTCATAGATGCAGATTAGAAATTAATGTTTGAGGTTGTCAAACATGAAGGCTTGCTTGGTGCATTAGTGTCTCTCACACATTGTGAAAAGATAAAACAATGTACCTTGTAAACATAGAGTACATAAAGCTGAGACCAACCCCCAACACACACGCACACGTCATCATTGTCATCACCCCCACCCACCTGACACACACATGCAGTCTTGCCAGCCCTGCCTAATAGTCAGCCCCCTCAATATACAGCACGCCAAAATAAAGTAACTATCTATTTTTATATGGCATCAAGGGGCTGGTCTCCAGTTTCAAGACAAATTGATATTCATGTGGAACATAGCTTGCTTACATGATTTGGCCAATTGGTTTGGGAAAGGGCAAACACTTCCACACTATGCACCTCTGTGCTCAATCCCTTTCTCTCAAGGGTCAGGGTGGACAACTTTTTGTTTGCTTGCAGGCCCTATATATGCGGGGAAAATGCTGCAAAGGAAATGGAAAATAAAGAGCACCAATTTTCAACCGATTAAAAATGAGCCCCAAATTTGGCCCCAGGGGTCTTAGTTTGGCCATCTCTGTTCTAATATAGGGGTATTAGCCACCCCTAGGTATTTCCGTATTTCCACAGTCAACGTCTGAGGAGCTGAAATTGATTTCTAACTTCTAGCTGCACCCCTGCCAACATTAAAAGCTCATCCAAAGTTAATGTCAAGCAAAGTTTTAATCTATGCAAAATAATGTTCTGACATTTTTCAACTGCTCTCTCTCTCTCTCTCTCTCTCTCTCTCTCTCTCTCTCTCTCTCTCTCTCTCTCTCTCTCTCAAAGTGCATCTGAGTTAGATTCAAAAGCCTCTAAATCTATTTTCTGAAATATTCTAAAATGAAGTTGTTTCATTAATAATTTCAAGGAAATCTCTTTCAAACTGCAAGTACAAACAAATCAGGCCAAATAAATAACATGAGTGGGAGTGATAATATAGTTGATCAAAATGATAAAAACACATTTATATTAAGTAATTGTAAGGCACTTTAAAAAAAAAAAAATCTTTATAGGCCTATAGGCCCTTGAATTGTATAATATCTCATTTTTAAGGGAGTCCACTCAGAGTTTTTTTTTGCATCTGAACTCTTCATCTGTTGTGTACGCAAATGTTCCCAATGGCACAGATTGCAAGTCACGTTATAGGAAGTTGGGTGTTTGTCCATCGCCATTGATTTTGTTTGTTTTCTGCACAGAGTTCCTTTGAAGAGGAGCATTGCACCCAGGTTTACAGATCAAGGCCTGTAGGAAAACGTGTTTGTGTTTCAGTGTGTGTTTACACAAACACGGGGCTGGGACAGGAATACGGCAGTTTGTTGGGCCATTTTCTGGGAGAGACGATAACAGTTTTGTCATCCAATGACGTATGAGACAACCTGTCCAAAATATCTGACATGACTGGCAGATCAACAACCCTGTAGGACCAAAAGCAAAACCTCTCCATTTTGACTGGCATTTTGTTCCTATTCCTAGTCAGTGTTGGGAGTAACAAGTTACAAAAGTAACTAATTACTGTAATACATTGCTTTTTGTGGTAACTTGGTAATGTAAGGCATTACAGAAAAAAAACTGGTAATATTTTCGTCTGTGAATAGTTGTGTGCGCACATCCAAATATCTTATAGCAGGTGCTAAATCAAAAGGATAAACTGATGAAAAAACAAAAGGATTTTCTCAAGCCTTGAAAAAGATCAAGAGATCGAAACGTTGCCCATTAAAAATTGAGTCTCTTGAAAGCAGTGTGCAAATCCTTTTGTTTTTTCATCAATATTTTCGTCTGTACAATTGTCAGTAAATCAAGTTACAATGCATTTTTAACTTGGAATGAAGTGGTGGTTTTTTTCCTTTATACAAATTCGCCAAAAATCACTGAGATGTCAGCAAGGGTAAAACGTTTGCTGTGCCGGACTCAATGTAGAAATTCACAGTCTCCGCTTGTCATTCTCAACATTGATAACAAACTAACGAAGGTCATAAGCTACCGAAGGGCCCGAAGAGTAACTTAAATGTAATGCAACAGTAATGTAACGCCTTACATTTTCAAAACACTAATATTGCAATGTAAGGGACTACTTTAAAATGTCAGTAACAAGTAATAAATAACGCATTACAGTTTTGCAGTAACTTGCCCAACACTGTTCCTAATACAAGCACTATGCAAATTTCTTTCTTTTTTTTGATTTTGTTTAACCAAAACATCCTTGACTGGTCTTTCAATCAGTGAATTGTTACGGTTATTACATAAGATGTGAAGATGACCACTACCTACCTGTAGGTCTCGCCCATCATGTACAATGTTATCCAAAAGTTTATTTTTTGTGTCCTTTTCTCATTCTCGTCTCGCATACAGAATACCAAGAATTTCTGCTAAATGTACTTTTGCTTAACCCCTGCCAGCGTTCGTGTCTTCACTCCATCTTTTCGTCCGTCTCCTGCCTTTGTGAAACCAAACAGGTGGAAATGTGATAGCCATGGGAGCGGCCCTGACCTCTGGAGGGTTCCTGTGCGTGTCTGAGGCCTTCGGGCTCGGCCGAGAGAGAGGCTGCCTCTGGCTCGTACCCCCACAGGCCCGGCTGAGCTGAGCACACAGCAGGCCAGAGGGGAGTCATGATGGGCCGCTACAAAGGCCTCCTCTGTGGACCATGTTGGAGCTGGGCCTCCTCGCTGCCCTGGCAGAGGGAGAGGTGTGTTTACCGAGAGCTGGGCGCATGAAGGGGGGCCCAGAGTTGGTTTCACTTTTTCCAGGTATCCCGTCAAACATCCCCAGGCCCCAGATGGCTCTAATTACCTGCCCTGTTTCATAATCTTCCAGCACAAAGAGCTCCCTAGCCATTCCTCTTAATGCAGATTGTAGAACATTCCTGGTATTGTAACGCACAAATGCCCTGCTAATCTATCATGTGTTTCAGGCTTCTTTCTCAGTTTAACAGATATATACATATATATTCTCTATGCTCAATGTCACATCCCCATATTGTGATTAGTAACAGTGCTCTAGTGTGAGATTGCAGAACATTCTGGATACTGTAACGCACAAATGTCCTGCTTCAGGCTTCTTTCTCGTCTTAACAGATATATACTGTATATATACTGTATATATACAATGTCTCATTCCCTCTTATTGTGATTAACAACAGTGCTCTAGTATGTCCTATATGTCCTATTTTAGAAATGGTAAACTGCACTTACTGCATTTACATCATATAGCGTTTTTCTACTCCTACAAGCATTCATAGCGCTTTATAATGTATGCTGTATACTGTATGTAATAGGCCAGAAAATTAGGCCGGTTTAAGGTACTTCAACACACCATATACTGACAGCCCGGTGGGAGGACCACATCAACACAACTCAAGTCACCTCACAAAACATGCATCTTACTGCTTGGATCCTTTGCAGCCATTTTATACTGTACCATATCTTTCCCAGTCTCTTCCATGTCATGCCCACCTTCTTTCCCAAACAATGCACTTCCCTTTGGAAAAAGGCCACACGTGGGTCAGCTGGCATCTCTGAATGATCACATTTTGAACTTTCATTATTTTCATTTCAATTGGGATTTTGGAAATGTTTGTCTCAGTCATTTCTTGAAAACAGTTACCCAATGTGTACTTGTAAAAGGGGTCAATGCCAACAGGCTGTCAGGACACAGTAGGATGGAAAATGTTTTAGTAACAACATCTCAAGTCAAGTCAAGTGGTATTTATTGTGTTTTTTTATTGAGATTTTATTTCATTTCGACCATATACACTGTTTACAGGGAGATGAAATACTATGGTTTAAGTGTTTTGACGTCTGTAACCTGTTTGTTCAGGAGTCTGACTGCTCTTAGGGGAAGACGCTTTTGCCATTCTGGAGGTAATTACCAAATTACCATCTTTTATTTTCTTTTCCCATTCTTCTTCTTCCTCTTCTTCTTTTTCTTCCTCCTCTTCTTCTTCTTCTCTCTCTCTTTCAAACTCTCTCTCTCACACACACACACACACACACACACACACACACACACACACACACACACACACACACACACACACACATTCTCATTTCTATGAATAAGAATGCCCATACCTTTATACAGCACTATTGTTCATTGTAAATTCATCTCTGAATTTCCTTACAGTGAATTATTCAGCGACCCAGCCCTGACCCAACAATATGTCCTGCCCACTCTCACTATGCATGACTGATTACATAAATTGAGATACACTACAAGCGAGGTGAAGAATGTAGTGACCCCACAGCTCAGGGATTAAATTTTCACACAGCGATTTGCCATCTTGGTGCCATAGCACCGCAGGCTTTCGCCTTGGCAGAGATTTGCTTGTCAGGAATGTCTGGCACTGGCTGGGAACTGTGACTATTCTCTGACTCTTTTTAATGATGAAACAAATGCATCCTGATAGGGAATGGCTTTCTTAAAGGGCAATCAGACTTCATTCTTTTTCAGTCATCACGCTCTCTACAAATCCCGGTGCTGACAATGGGCACTTATTAAGTAAAAGGCAATTACATGAAATTCCAACCTGTGGATTGAAACTACACATCAGCGAAAGGGATGTTTTTAGTCATAGTCTTATGGAAGATACACACACACACACACACACACACACACACACACACACACACACACACACACACACACACATGACGGAGTGTTTGTTTATACTGCTGTAATATACTGTATGTCACAGCAAAAGGAAATACTGTAACTCTTTCTTGACAGGTTAGTGCATAGCACATTCATAAACCCTCAGGTAAAGGCTCCTTGCTGAAATATATTAATCAATATTCATATATATTAGATTTTTTTATCCATCTAGTATATTTATTGACTGGAAATATGTAGCAATGTGCACACTTATGCTCTTGTGCTCATGCACTACACTATATTGCCTACTTGCCTGTAAGGGATTGATTCCTGCATGATAGACAGTGTTGGAGAGTAACTAAATAACAAAAAATATTTAATTCAACTGCAAAATAAAAGTAATAGTAATCCACTTGCAGCTGGGTCTACAGTGGTCTACAGTTGCAAGGAGGCCTGCACTCTCAGATAGAAACAACAACGTATAGGCCTAGCCCATTACCAAAAATATAAATGAGCTTTAGCAGGCACTCATATGCACACACAATCCCAGACAAATAAACAAAACTGTTGAGGTGTTTTTACTGTGGCTTTGCTTTTGGTGTTGGGGGTATCACAGTAACAGTAGGCCTGAAATGATTTTGGTAGCTTAACTTTGCCAAGTTTCAAAAACTCAAAATGGTTGAGAAGATCAGTAAAAATATGGAAACGTAGACTGAAAGTAATCAAATGTACAGTACTTGATTGTACATTACTTTTTAAAACTAATTGAAATAATTATATACTGCAATTCAGACATTTTGAAAGCAATTCATGAGCTAGCCAACAGATTCACTAACCTTGAGGGGATAATCAGTTAGAATTTGGCTATCAAAGCTACATATACAAGAATTCATGACAAAATCTACAAATGACAAAGTGCAGGGGTTGAATCTATGACTCTCAGAAGATAAAAAAAGTAACACCTTACATTTCCAAAGTAAGTTCCCAACACAGACGACAGCAAAAACTGTGCGGTGTGAACATCCCCTTTATACTACTTTAAGAGCAGCATTCAGACCTCTGACATTTCTTACTTGGCTTTTCAAATGGCCACCACCTTCTTCACCATTAGTAAACAGAACAGAACAGAAAGAGACTGAGTCACGTTCCCAATAGTTTGAAACTCGTGCGTAGTTAGATTTGTACTGTTTACTATTAATAGGTTCTGTGTAGAGGCCAGCAGGTAAAGAGGTCACAGTTCTTTAGGTCAATCGATAATGTACACTTTCTGCCAGGTGATGCCCAAACAAACAACATCCAAACAATATTTTGGAATGAAAAACAGATCAGACTAAAATTTATTAAAAATGATCATGATTGGTCATAGTTTAGTCAGTTTCGACATATTGTGGTTAACTTTTCACATTGAGTTATTGTCTATATTTGGACTTATTCCACAGAACAACTAGTTCAGAAGTAAAAGTGACAAACAAGTCTATTTACAGGGAAGGACAGGATGTCTGTATTCGTGATTGACCTCGTTGATGTCAACTTAGTCGGGAAAAGGACAAGTTTGAAAAACAATCTTTTTGGTTGTGCTTGGTGTGTCAATAGTGGTAAGAAAATACTGGATTAAAAAATGTGTGTGAGAAGTGAATCTCTAGTGCTGTGACTCATATGATAAAAAGACAATTCCTAGTCATATTTTATGTGGAGAAATCCCACTGTAAAATTTCCCAAGGTGTATTATTCATTTATATTCATTGAAAAGTTTATCAAACAAGCTTACTGTATGGCCACAGCCGAGGTCCACCATGGCCACAGCGTTTGACTCAGAGCACCACAAAGTGGATCAATTTGTTTTTGCTCTTCTTCTCCTGAAAGGTCAGAGATATAACTCTGAATATAGCTGTGAATGTCATGGCCGACGCAGGTGGTGCCCGTGCACCACTCTCTTTCCAGCTCCTAAATCTGCCTCCACTTGGACTGGGCGGCTGTAAAAAGCACATCACCATGGTGATGAAGGCCACAGAGCAGGGAATGGCGAGACAGGTGATGAGATGCATTCAGGTGTTGTCTGAATACTTTATCAAAGAAATCACTTTAAAGAAAAAAAGAGTTTGGGGATTTGATCATAAACGAAGCAAAACAAATCTTTAATCAACAGCTTTTGATGCACATTCTCTCGCCTGTGTGTGCCAAGTTTGATCAGCATGCCGAGATGTTAATTAAGGACAATCACTCCTTTGCTATTTTAAACCATGAACTATACAGTGGGTTTGTCTCATTTGCAAAGGTTTCCTTTGCATCCTTGGCCACGACTGGCTCAGTGGTGTTTTTTGCCCCCAACGGCATCCTCCAGGCAGTACAGCCTAAAAGGCACAACCTTTACCCTATTCCTAACCCTAACCCCCACAACCCTCATCCTAACCCTAAACTGAAGGCACCGTTGAGGGCAAAAAATAGCACTTCAGACTTCATTGGTTTCTACTTGCTAGATTCTATGGCCGTAAGATCATTCTGAGCATTGTGAAATGTTACGCAACACACAAGTGGCAAGTCAAAAGATTTTTTAGTCTTTCAGTCACAATTTTGATTCTTCTGGGCTTTCAGAGAATGAAGTAATGTTATTAAAGTTTTTGTCCCGCTTTACATGTTGGAATATATTTGAAAGGGGCATTTTGCTGTCCTCAAAGCCCTCAAGCCCTGTTGAAAGAGCTTGCTAAATGCGCTAGTTAGCGAGTGGAACAAAATAATTTGGTACAGCACAGACCGAACACGAACGCAGAAGGGAACAGGCACTTTACACTGAATCAATGGGACTGGACTATTGGAAACTGAAAGTAAGATCTGAGGTTACACTGAGTCAATGTAAAGTGTTTCGCGTTCGCATTAGGTCTATGCTCTTCGAAATTCTTTCATTTCATGCGAAACATATTGCTGTTAGAAGGCTCATGCAGCAGGGCTATGCTTAAACTTACTCCGGGTGAGAAGATGCATGAAGGAAACCTCTCCTTTTTCTTTCAGGCCACAAAATAGACAAAATTGCCTTACACATACACCTTGTATCTGTTTATCTATTTATCTATCTCTCTATCTATTTTGCATGTTCACACTTGGTTTGAGTACTAAATCCAATGAGGAAAGAATGCGAAAATCAAAAACATGAAATTTTTACACTCACTGTCCTGGAAATTGTGTGTACCAAGTCCTCCAGAAGGATGCTCCAATTTGGTCCTAAATTCCCACAGCCATTTACATCAGAGAATGGTTATGCAGTTATTGTCCATTGACAACACACAGCTTTTTCTTAAAGAGACAGAAAAGTTAACTGAATATGACCAAACATATTGACCAAACACATGACCATTTTTTAAACTGACTATGACCAAACCTGATCATTTTTAAACTGTTTATGACATGATTATTTTAATACATTGTGGTCTGATCTGTTTATCATTCCAAAATACTGTTTGGATATTGTTTATTTGAGTATCTAGCACCTGACACTATTGATTGACCCAAAGAACTGTGCCACTGCGGCAGAAGCTTTAGCTGTAGTGCAATAGTCCTACATCAGCATTGATTTAGCAAACATGGCGGCCCTTCCTGTTTGCTCCCAGTGGGCCACTCAGCCGTGGCAAGAATTTCTGTTGTTTAGACTGCTACTGCACCTTCATATTTAGGCTATTTTTGGTAAACCACACAAAACGACAGCAACCCATTAACCTACAAATGAACAGACTTTACCAGGGTTCACACTCTTTCTCCAGCATCAAATTTAAGGACTTTGGTATTAGGGCATTGGTAAACTTTTTGGCATGTAGAGCCAAAAATGGTCTTGACCACTGGCCAATCAACAGGCCATTTGTTTACACACAGGCCTAAGTATGGCACCAAATTTCCAACATGAACATGACTCCAAAATATGTTGTGGCATTCTCGCATTTCTTAGACAGAAGAGGATTGTGTTGTTTGTGCTGTCAGACCCTCCCATAGCCAGTGTGAATGTTGAGAATGACAAGTGGAGACTGTAAAGTTTTATATTAATTCCGGCACAGCAGACGTTTTACCCAAGCTCATTGATTTATGGCGAATTTGTATGAAGGAAAAAACACCAATTCCAAGTTCAAAAGTAACTTGCGTTGCTGACAATTGTACAGAGTAAAGTATTTCCAATTTTTTTCAGTAATGTCTTACTTACCAAGTTACCACAAAAACCAATGCATTACAGTTACTTTTGTAACTCATTACTTCCAACACTGTTGGTGAATAATCCAGTTTCATAAAAAGGTGGAGTATTCCTTTAAGTAACGGTACAGAATTCCTGATGATGAGACCCAAATGCTGGTGGTCCAAGAGTGGCTGTCAGTGGTCCATTTATGTTTTTGTTTGTCTGTTCTCCAGCAGTCCAGCACTACATGCAAAAAATACCATGAATGGCAAAAGAGGAGCAGGCCTCCGACACACTGCTTGAGGACCGTCAAGCAAACCATCAATGGCTTGTCATGGGACGAAAAGGCATAAGAAATGTAGCAATGGAATGCAAGTTCCACTATCTAGACTTAGCCTAGCGGCAGCAAATTCATTTGCTCAGCCTGTACGTCTAATAGCAAGCCATAAGGAATTTGATTGGATGACGCCGTTGGCGACATCTAATCACAGCGCTCTATCTAAGTATATGTTTGGGGCGGACTTCGCCAAAAACCAACAACCTATTGAATTGGTATTTACATCTTGTTTGTTCCACCGATTGGCCATAGGCATCCTGTTGCATCCAGAAGTAGTTTGAAAGATAGCCTTATTCCCACGATTGAGTTCGGTATATCTCTCGATGCCAGACTATACATTTCAATCATGGCCTAAAGCAGGGGTAGGGAACCTATGGCTCGGGAGCCAGATGTGGCTCTTTTGATGGTTGGGTCTGGCTCGCAGACAAATCTTTAATAAAAAGAATGATAACTTTAAAAATAAAACATTCTCATGTAGGCCTATTTCAATCCATTCATCTATCTATTTCAGTCTTGAATAGCACTTGAATAGCAATTGTGAGAAATGGAAAGCCATTCACAGATGAGGAGTATGCCAAAACACTCTTCTTCTGTACTTTTTGATTACTTTTCGAATAAAGATAAGATAAATTAATGATTAAAAGACAGGCTTGTATATTGTATGGCTCTCATGGAAATGAATTTTAAAATATGTGCCATTCATGGCTCTCTCAGAGAAAAAGGTTCCCGACCCCTGGCCTATAGGATGGCCTACCAGGGGAGCAGGGTTGCACTCCCATTATGGCTTGCTTTAATTGAATCAATTATGGTGAGTAGTTACCGATGGGATTCAGTGGCAGGCCAGAGTCCGTGTGATATGAGCAGTGTGCAGAGAGAACTCTAGCACTTTGAGGTACCCAGTCATGTTGGATGACTTCTAAACTGAGAGTGCAAGTGCATTACAGGTGTTTGGGTTTCATAAGACTTGATGGTTTCAGCTGGTTGAGCCAGTAGCAAGACAAAAGCTTATTCAACTGCCAAACTGGACATTGCTGGAGGCATCTGATGATGCAGGTGTTGCACATTTGTTTGAGATTTGAGAAATGCAATTTCAGTCTGCTTGCAATGGACTGTTGCAGTGCTTGATTGACAAAGTTCGCTTTGACTTTGACTTCGATGATATCATTGATTTTTCTGTGCTGCTGCATTTACCTTCTCACTTACAGTTTTTCTCAGTCTCTTTGGTACATTTCCCAGATCAGAATAGTCAGAATTGTTATGACAGAAATGTCATAATATGTCAAGTTTATAAGTATGTGAGCAAGTTGATGCATGTGAGAAAGGTATGGGAAACTGTAACTACATGTACATTTTCCCTGAGCATGTTGACTCTATGTTGTCTCTATTGACTATTGTCCCTATGATATCTTTATTTTTTCTATGTGTTATGCAGTGCTTTCTTTCTATGATATTCGTCAACACATCACAGTACAAACAGTAAAAGCTTGATTAATGTGGTTCTTCTTCAGTGTCTTTGAATTCAATCCACATACACTATAGGTGTAACTTACAATTTAGAACAATTGTCATCAAAACCTTATTATTTATAATGTTTATAGATCCATCCAATGGCAATTAGTTGAAATAGATATTTGCTTTTGAGAAATGAACTAAGGTTTATGAGCAAGCAACTGACATTTGCAATTTATCCATAGTGTTTTTCTATTTGTACAAATTGTTTTGAGGAATGCATTTACTGTTTCACAAATATCTAGAATGATCAAGAAAGACTGTAATAGATTCATCACACACACACACACACGCACGCACACACACACACACACACACACACACACACACACACACACACACACACACTGGTACATGCTGTGATTGTGCTGGTCTTCTAGAGTGATGTTTTATGTCAGATGTGATTTCTTATCTCTGTGCAAAGTGATTTTCCTGAACATGTAGCCCAGTCTTACCAGTCACTCAAATAATGAAGATTCCTGGCAACATATTTTAGGTTTATAGAAACAAACAGACACACACAGACACACACACACACACACACACACACACACACACACACACACACATAAACACAAACTCTTACACGCGCGCACACAAACTCTTACATGCACACACACACACACACACATACACACACACGCACGCCAGGAAGCATAAGAGCTGCGCTCCAGCCTCTCCCTGCGGAAGCATTCAATTAAACCCATTAGTGCAATGCAGCGGAGTCCAACACTCCGTCTCTGACAGGATCCTGCTTTCTTTCTCTTTCCTTCCTTCCTTCTTTCTTTCTTTCTTTCTTTCTTTTTGACTGTTTATGTTTTTCTTCTTCTCCTGCTCCAGGTGAGCTTTTTGTCAGTCAGCCTCCACGGTTCCACAATGTTCCATGTTGACTGAGTCCGCTGAACATCAACGCCTGGTTGAGGGGCCTTGTTCCTTACATGTACTGTAGACATCCACGAGGCAGGTCAGAGGTAGGTAGTTCTCAAGAGTCAGGACACATCCAGGATAGATGGATGCACAGGGGGGTTGTGGGGTGGGGGGGGAAACAGTAAGAGGTGAGATCCGTTTCCAACCCTGTAGAATGTGGATGAAAGATCAATATCACGGCACACTTCACTTATATTTAAGCTTGTGAATGTGGGTTTGACTGTATGGGGAGACAGTGGATGGTGGATCCGATGGGGTCCAGTGGATGCAGGGTTTGTGTCTCTGGCCACAACAGCTCCAGTGTGCTTCATGTCAAGCAGGCATTCCATGGCACAAATAGCACAAACAGCTGCACCAGAAACCAATGACTGAATGGATTTATCAACCCCTTCCCCCTTCCAAATACCTCCCCCTTCCTCCCTACCCCCCCCACCCTCCTCTTCCCTTACCCCCCACCCCCACCTTCTCCCACAGCAAAATGCTAAATTTAAACCTGGGAGAAGCCATGAGGGTTGGAAGCGGGACAGGTTTTTAACAAGATACACATTGGACAGTCTTTCACCTGGGTAAATAGGCTAGGCTACTTACATCAGATACAAACAGGAAAGCAACGTTCAGACAAACAAAAGAGAAGGTTTTAGATCTGATGTGCAATACACAAAAAACATGATGGTAAAATGTAATGGAAAACAAACTTTATGTTTTTATCTGCTATGTAAAAACTCGTAAACTATGTAAAAAGATGAAGTAGGAGAGGTAAGGACAATTATATGTCTGGACTGTTAAGTGCCCCTTTATGCTGTGCTCCATCTTTTAGTGTCATGTACTGTGCATGACTCCATCCATCAATTTGCTAAAGTAAGAACTAATTAACAAGAAATGTCAGCAGTCTGTAGAACAGTACATGTAAATGATACAGGAAACTTAATTTCCAGCTTTGTCTAAATGAGATGATATGGGGGAGGGGGTCAAGGGGGGTTGAGGAATTGATAATGAATTCAAAATAATTAATGCATGGTTGGTTTGTTGAGGATTTTCCTAATTAACACAGAAACCTGGTGGAATATCAATTAACCAACCCAACATGCTGATGTTGCAGTCAGTTACCATTGCTGTAAGAGAAGCAGGTCTTGGTGATAGAAGGATTTTGGTCATCAGAATGCCACTTAGTCCTAATGCTCGGTGGTTTTGAAATAAGAATCTCCACACATATTGGTAGCTACCCAACAGTTCATATGTTTACCTGGATATTTCATGATCAAGATCATCAGAAAGGAGAAAGTTATCATGCGTGAGGGGAATTTTGGAGACGCGCGCTTTGGAACAAAGACCAGGATTGGTAGCTCGTCTTTGGAGGCGTGACCTGCACAGCCCCCACTACTATAGCTCCTTCAAGCGCGAGGGAACCCCAGAAGCACCACGGTAAATGACCAGACCCGAAAGAGTGAAAAGACATAAGGTTAAGAATAGCTGTTTGGTCACCAACACTTCTAAAGGAGACGGACGGAGATTGACGAGTTAAAAGTGAGGAGACTGTGAAAAACTGAAGAAACAAATTGCTGTTGAGGGATTTATTTAAACAAGTGCAGTCTTCTCCAATTTCTGGTAAGATCTCTTCAGAATACCTTCTCATGACAATGAATTGAGGTTCTGTATAAACATGCAAAACAGAGAAAACCCATTGAGGTTTTGGAACATTGGGATGAACACATGGTTTCCAAGTTTGTGAATGAATATTTTGGGAATTACTAAAGCCAGCATTGAAGGCTTATCATCTCCTGCATGTTTCTGGGGTGATTCCCCGTCTTTTATTATTGATGAGAAGGCTATATGGTCGCCATACCATTCTGAGTCTCAACTCATTGTCTCCAGTAGACGCGCAGAACAAATGTCACTTCCATGTGTGCCGCTACCGAAATACAATCTTGTCAGACGTCCACTCTACCCTTTTATTGTGTGTTATTACAATCTATCCTTATGTTTTAGAAAGCCATTGTGTATTTTAACATCGTTTATGTATGATGACTGCTTTATTCTGTAACTATCAGTGAACAGCTCCCTTAACCACCTCGAGGAAATAGGCGTTTTACGCACAGAAACAGCGGTAAAAAATGTATTCGGCAAGTTTTTTTTTCCTGACCAGTTTCACTCAGCACTTTAGGCCTATACAATATTGCAATATACGCATTCGAGTTGCAGTTTTGTTAACAAAAGAATACACATTTGAGTAGCCGTTCTTCAACACATTTGGAAGCCATATGTCAGCGAATGTCTACGGTGAAATAGCCTACTCTTCTATAGAACCGAAACTTGACACTCCACGTGGAGTGTCTTCAGCAACTCTTTTCATTTAGTCAGCTTATTTCCCAAAATGCGTCTGAAAGTAATAATGTGTGAGGCCAGTAGTCGTTATTATTTATCATGTATCGGTGAAACCTCTGGTCTTTCTTTCTGGTTTACCTGTGCAAAGACATGGATGTTAAAACACTACTCTACTTTGTGAACAAGGAGCATAACCTAATAATCAAAGCAGTTGGCTTTACTTTGACAAGACACTGCAACAAGTCGCCGGTTGCTCAGGCTTTGTGTGATGCCTCGAGGCATCAAAGAACTGATGTTAAAGCTCTCACCGGTAGTCTTTGTAAGTCTGAGGCGTGTGGTGTCCGCCCCCTGGCTTACCTATTTGGGAAAAGCGTAATGGTTCAGAAAGCCATTTGTGAATTCTGAGTTTTCCTCAACTTTGGTCGTTTCAGAGTAGCCTATTATTGTCAACCACACATAAAACCACAATTAGAGAAGCCTAGTGTTTTCCATATACATGAAAAATCTGAAATGGCTATGAAGATGTACTGTATAGCCTACTACAGTATGTACCCACATGCTGCAGTAACACAACAACTCTCCATGTGTGAAATGTTCCAGTCGTGTATTGAAGTTGTCATTATGTTTTCTACAATAGAACAAAAGTTGTTTTCTCCCGGAAAGCTTCAGATGAGAAAGTAGGTCTAAGTAGTCAAGTTTACCGACCAAATACTTTGCTCTTAGCAAACAAGAGTCCAAGAATGACGTATGGGTACTGGATGAGGGATGGTAGAAAAACTAAATAGTGGATTGGTCGGTTTGTTTCATCAGCAAAATATGATTGGCTATAGTGATTTAGTACCCTTTCAACCGTGCATGGTGAGAAATGCCCAGGTGAAGCTTTCTTTCCAGCTGCTGTAATTTATTTTTACAGTAATTTATTTTTACAGTAATTAAATCGACTGTACCCATTCTAAACTGTTTGTCTTGTGTTAGCTGCAGTGTTTTCTCACTCCTTTGTCCCAGATTAACTTCCACAGAGTAGTATTCTTAATATTTATAGATAGTACACACTATCTGTCAGAGCTGAGTGTGACATTCAGATAGTATTCTTCTGGCAGACCTGGTGGACACTTCATTGACGTGTGACATGATTTCCTGTACTTCATGTCGGGGCACTTGATTTTATAAGGGTTTGGATGGGGACATCATCTGAAAATTGTTGTGAAAATTGTGTTGTGTTGAAAATTGTGTTGTGTTTCTCTTCAATAGAAATGCGAGCCAAGATCGGGGTAGAGTAGAGTAAGGCCAAGTAAGTACGAGGCTGAGTAGGGACCATCCTGTATGGAAAAGGAGCAATAGTGTGTATTAGTATAAGTAGCTTAATTGTGTATTAGTAACATAATTATAAGTCAATATTTGTGCTCAGTATTATATCATAGGGTTTGTGACTGTAAGTAATGTAGGTATCAATAAATCAATCTGCCACTATAAACCACTAATCAATCCAAACCGCCTCCGCTGTTGTGTGAATGTGACACCATGCCCCTAGTAGAACGTGGCCATCTGCCAAGGGAACATTTCATCGTGCTGCATTGATGTAGCACTTCATGAGGGATGGAGTGGTGGTGGTGGGGGTTGACGCTGCCCCCCTTGTCCTTTAGCGAGCCTGTCAGAGCCTGAGGCGGTGTTGGTGCGGCTGATAGACCCTAGTCCGAGTCCTAGGAGATGAAGTGTGGTTAAGAGGGCATCCTGATTACATGGGGTCCAGCTTGGCATGAACACCCATGGTTGCCAAGGGTGTCGCCAAGCATGACCATGGCTGTGTGGGAAGGTGCGAGACGCTCTCACGGTTGGTTTGGGTGGGGGGTGTTGGGGTGGGGTTGGGTGGGCAAAATGACCTGCTGCGTGAGGTTGTATGGGTGACCAACAACCCCACACCCCCCCTCACCAAAACTCTTGGGTCCCTAATGTCCTCCTCACCTTAGATGACCGCTCCTTGTTCTCACCTTGCCTTGGACGCATGAGAAAAGGCTAAGAGACCCCATCTCTGCGGTTGCTATGAAGCACCTTATGAATGACACTAACTGCTAATCATTTGTGTTGTAAAATCACTCCGGGATGTCCCTCGTGCTTTTGTGAGGGGTGAGTGGTTGTGTGTGAGAGTGTGAAAAGGTGCTGGTAATGCTGTAACCTTTCCCTGGTGCGTCTCACGTGTTGGCTCCTGCAGGGAGGCGCACATGTGCACTTGGAGTCAGTCCGCAACAACTTTGTTGTGTTCATGTGCCTGTGACTATGCCGTGTGTCCTTGTTAATCCAGCACTTTTGTTTTTAAGAAGTGTAACGATTTGAAAACTTAGTTTGGAAAATTTTGGAGTCATTTCAAAAACGTGGTAGTGTCATTTTAGTGTATAACCCCCAGTGTAATGTAGACACCCATGGATTCTCACCCACTGCATAATAGGGAAACAAACTATCTAATTATTCATCATTATGTTAGGAATACATATATAATTTTTTTTTTTTTTTATACAGTACACCAGCATCCTACAGTAAATTCTCACCAAAACATTGATTTGTCCGCGGAAAGGATAGGAAGCAGCGACAATTGATTGCAGAGTTTAGTTTGTCTGACAAGGTATTAAGGAGGATTTCATACTCCTCATACATGAGATACTTTGAGTTTTGTCCCTCTGCGGGGCATTGCTGGTATCTTGCAAACGTGATCAGTTCGCCAAGAGACTCTTAGGGGAGACAAGAGTGCCTCATTGGCTTTGTAAATCAAATAGATAGTCTACCTTTCAAACCTAACTTTACAATGCTTAAATGGTGTAAATATTGGTAGGTAAACTCTTCACTTTCATCAGCATGGACGGGTGTGAATTCTTGAGTAGCCTACATGGGAATCTTCTGCAGAAACGGATTCAAGACTTAGGCTACTATGGCCTATGTGTAGATGAGGATCGTTTCTGTTTTAATCGCTCACATCAAAATGAAAAGGGATCACTGTAGCAAGTCAGAACCACACTTGATATTTCCAGACACATTTCCTGGCAAGCTCCCGATGTGTCTGAGGATCGGTCCGATCAGCATGTGGCACTAACGGCTTTCTTGATGTGTCCCATGTGTCCCATGGGGTTATTTCAGTCTCGGAGGAGCCGACTGATTTGGAGGATATGAGGGCTAATAATGGAGCCTATTTTTGTTATTAGTCAGAAGGAATATAATTTCCTCCTGATCCTATCTTGTACTTGTGGTCGGTCCTAACTGCATTGCACGTGTAAATGGAGAGTAAAACAGTTGTTGTTCAGTCAGTTACACTCTCTGCTGTGTGGAACTGATCCATGTAGCCTACCGTGGTTGGACATAGAGCATGAGAAATAAAATTAAAAAACTTTAGACGTGGTAGATGTGGTCAGTGCTCAGAGTCAAAGTGTAAGTAGCTTTGCAGTCTGTCAACTACAGCAAGTATGTGGCCTTGGAATAACCACCAACTGAATTAGGATGTAGCATCTGTAGTGTTTTTATCCAGGCTAACATGAAGGATTAAAGTTAGCGCAATGTTTATTAAATCAATTCTGGTCGACATCTCAGTTCTCATTTGCCAAGGGATATTTATTTGGTCACTGTTGATGATTAGCCTACCAAAATACTGTCTTTCTCTGTAATGGAATCACATTATTCTCTGTAACGTTTGTTCAATTTTCCCCAGAAGAGGGTTGAAGTTCTGGCACACTCAAGGCTTTATTCACTAAAGCGGTGTCATCACCGTCTGTCTACCTCAATCACATGACGTTGCTTCTCTGTTGACATGGAGGGAAAGGGGCCATCTATGTGGGACAAGTTGTTGGCAAATTTACAGTACCGTATTTGATCTGTTTCTGTGTTCTACAGACCCTGGAGCTTGGGCAATGTTTGTGGAACTCCTAGATACCGGCCTGCTCCCAATATTTGTCAAATACTGCTGAGTAATCATGACTGGGTTGGGGGGGAAAGGAGGGCTATAGCAAGTCATTGGCAAATATTAGCCTCAGATTGTTGGTTGATAAAGAAATAACTTCATTGATGTCAACCGCTGCATTTGAAAACACGGTTGATTTGTGATTGATTTCTGGATGTGTATTCTACTGAAAGCTATAAGAATGACATTATTTATTTTAGATATTGCGTAATAAAGGCAGCATTTCAACATCACACTTTGCACAAATAACTACAAATTTTATAAGTTTTGTAAGTTTTTTATAAAGTTTTTTCTGCATCATGCCACTGTGTCCAATGACGGACATTAGGAAACTTATCTTTACTGACCCAGAAAGCATTTCCCTTTTATGATAGTAGCAAAGCAGGGTCAAGTAAGTCTAACCAAAAGTTTACACCTTGCCAGATGCACCAGAAAGTTTTTTTTCTCCTTACGTCTGGAACCACGTGAAGGCAGTGGAGAAGAAACGTAATGAGAACTGGCGGCTGACATTCATTATTGATGTATTCAATTCACTCTGTGAGGCACATTTGTTTCAGGCCTTCCTTGCGATCCAGTTTTAGGCCCACAGGTCTTTGAGCTGGGCTAGCCGGAGGGACGTCTGTGTGGACATCCATCTCTTGAGTTACAGGATCAGATAACACTTCCTCAAAGATGTGATCGTCAAGCACTCGATCAAGCACTTGGATCAGATTTCTTACTCCTGGTTCTGGTCTTATAGTAATAGTTTTATTTAGAAAAACACTTTGATGACTTTTAAAACAGAGGCAGCCTTATTGTTTTTAAATGCCTTGTCAGGGGAATTGACATGTACTGTAATATGTAAACAGATATATGAACAAGCATACTCTCATCTAGACTCTGATATTATGAAAGTGAAGAAAGGCAAGTGTTTTTTATGTAGGATAAATTGTGGGTAGACCAGACATTTTCACAGAAAATTAAGGACTTTCCTAATTCTGCCGTCAATACAGTGAAATAGCCTAAAAGCTTCAAAAACTCTTGGAGATTTTTTTTTTTTTTGCATTATACTTGAGATAGACCCCCAAAATGCCTCTGGGGTGTGACTGGTAGTTAGGCTCACTATCCACCAGTTACATGCTACCAGAACCAACCAGTTACTGTACATGCTACCAGTCAGCTAGTACTAGTAATATCCAAGTTACAGCAAAGGTTGCATTCATAGCATCACACTAATATACTATCATTTAGTAGTTATGACTATAACCCCCCTCCCCCCTCCCCCAGTGACCCTATTTTGACCTTTTCCAGTGGACTCTCTCACTGTGATTGACAGAGCTGGCCAAAGTTGCTGTGTAAAGTCGGGACTCTATCTATTTATATTCATAAACATAAATACAAATGGCCAGTTAATCCTCCTCAGGTCCGCCTCAGGGGTGCTCAGTAGCAGCCGTAGCAGCGCTAGCCGTAGCCTTTAGCCTGGCACTCAGACAAGCCTTTCAAAGGGCTTCCACAGCATACTGTAGCAGAGAGCTAAGCAACGCCTGCCTGTCATCATTACATGTATAGGAGCTGCCAGTGTACTATTATATATGTGATCTTTTCCAGGGTCGCGTGTATTGGAGTCCTGGGGTGATTAAAGAGCAACTGTGTAACTGTGAGCCAAGCAAAAGGGAGAGTACAGTAGGTCCACTGGAAACGCTGAGCTGAGTAGGCCTAGTTTGGCGTATTATTGCATTAGTTGAGATTTTCCCTTTAAAAGCCAATATTATTGGTATTTATTGGCAGTGTTCTACCAGGAAGAGTCAATCACTGTGGTTTACCAGGAAGAATCATTCACTGTTTTACCAGTAAAAGTCAGGGTACAAGGAGAAACGTGTGTGTGTGTGTGTGTGTGTGTGTGTGTGTGTGTGTGTGTGTGTGTGTGTGTGAGACCTGTTCCTGGAACAGTGGTACATGTACCTGACTCACTGACTGACCATCATTAGACCTAACTCTAAACTCTATAGTGGCATATTCTTAGCTTGCACTCCCTCTTTACACAATTTCATTCAAATAATCATTTTATCTTATTTATCATATTCATCTTATCCATTATATAATCTTATTGTATAAATTATTGTATTAATGATAAGCTTGACTGAAGCCAATGTTTGCTTTATGGAGGCGTGTGTGTGTGTGTGTGTGTGTGTGTGTGTGTGTGTGTGTGTGTGTGTGTGTGTGGAGTTATCGGATGGATGCACTTTGTGGGCCAAAAGAAGAACAACATTGCAATATTTGCTATTTATGCAATAGATAGCTCGACTGCTCTGAACTGCTCTCCACTTAACTGAGTGGACTGGACTTGTGCCGGGATGTTGATGTCATCGCCAGAGTCAATGAAACAGATGCGTTTGAAGTAGAACGCTGTGACGCACCATAAAAAAGACAGGAGCTATTCTCTCTCTCTCTCTTTTTTTCTTCATCCCCGAGAAAGTGACTATGTTGGTTCACAGTGAAACTAGGCTTGTCATGTAACGATGACGGCTGCTCCATCTTGCTCAACAATCCACTCGACATGTTCAGGACTCTGTGGCATCTACTCTCGCCCTGCAGTGGGTCAGGAAGGGAGGGAGGGTGGGTCGCCCGGGCCTCAGTACACCAGACCAGACCACAAACGCTGTCTGACCCCTGGCTTACCTCTCAGGGGCTGGGTCAGAGTTGTTTGTGTAGCGATCACACACAGTGAGTGTCAGGGCACGCTAAACTAGCACACCATGACCACTGACAGGTGGTTTATTGGCCACATTGACTCTCTCTCCCTGCAGGCGGGAAACACACTGGGGATGAATAATGGCAGCTGGATAAGGGAATAAACAAACAAACAAAAAAAACAAACAAAAATACTCTCTGAAAAAAAGAGAGACTTGGGAGATTGGGTTTGGGGGATGTTTGAATATGGTATGGTGGTGAGGTGGTATGATAACAGAACACACACACACACACACACACACACACACACACACACACACACAGTCAGTGTAACCAATTGCATAATAAGACTATGATTTAATGAATGAATTTCCTTTTCAGCAACCGTCAGAGAGATTTGACTGACCTTTTCCCAAGACCGCACAGCATTGTGAGAGATCTTTGGTGTCCAGCATGGAACCCGCCCAATCCGAGATGAACATGTTACCCAATGGGAAAGGACACGACCATGAAGACATGTGTGTACCAGCGAAGACCTTGGAGCTGTAAGAACTAACCACTTTGCTCTGTTGTCACTCTTATCAATAGTCTACAGTACCTACTGTACCGACAGTATGCCTCATTCACATCGCAATCGGGTTTTGTGCGCAGTTTGGACCGTTGTATGGGTCTATTTCAACACCTGAACATTCCGACATTTTATAACATTCTATGGTGGTGAACAGAACATTCTGTCATTGAAATGCATTGAATTTATCCTGACTTGATACCTTGAAATGGGTAATAACATATCTAAATTCACTTTCTTTCAAATAATGCTTGTTGGAAACCCACAAATTGGGAAGACCTGAAGAGGCCCATAGGTCCTATTTCATTCCGAATGCAAGTTAGTAGATTAGACCATATGCACACCTTATGCTCTAATCTGCTCAACTCCCACGCTGTCAGCTTGAAATAGAAAACCGTTCCATTTTTCCACACATTCAGCACCTGCTATAATGTGCTCTCCATAGAGTTTAAACAAGAGCTTTTGGCAGGCAGCCCATAATTTCTGGTCTGAATACACAAATTCATCGCGAAAGGGACAGCAGCAGTGACAGACTGCAAATGCCCTGACTGCTATGTGAATGGGGATTTGTACAGTAAGTCAGCTATAGTTCTCTCTTCATCAAAAGTCTGGAGTAGTAATTCCAAAGGCATCCTTATGTGTTTTGAAAGTGGAGACAATTTGTTAAAACTGTACAATAGATAAGAGGAGCAAATAGTTTCTCAATTTGCCTGAATAGAAATCCAAATCCAAATCAGGGTTGACAATAGTGCAAAGATGCTTCCTTGGTGTGTACAAGTCAAGGTTGTTAGTGTGAGTATGAGAAGAAGCTTTATGAGTGCGTTTATGTGTGTGTGTGTGTGTGTGTGTGTGTGTGTGTGTGTGTGTGTGTGTGTGTGTGCGTGTATGTGCGTGTGCTTGCGTAATTTTGACATTGGGGATGTAGTGCTGTGCCAACTTGCATGGAAAACAGACCTTCCTGCCACTTGGCTGAGAATGTCTTTGATATGTTTCCATAAATACAGATGCACCCCTCGCCGGCCCATGATTCACCCATAAATATTTACTTGTTATCAACCTAAACAACCTGTATGTGCGGAAGAGTCATAAATAACTTGCAAGTCTTTAGATCTCTTGAAAGGGTTACCTGGTCTGGCGGCCTCATCTGGCGGCCAGTTTGCCCTTACAAATGGGGTTGCCCTGGCCTGGCTTGCGCGACCACATTCAGAAATGAACTGTGGTCTGGCAAAGCTTGCATTGCCCTGGGAATCCCTGGTGGGATTAATTGAAACATCTATCAAATGCTATCAAACTTCTACCAATGCTATGGGACAGAGCTGGACCGAGTCATCGTAAGCTTGCCTCCTTCAGCCTGCTCGTTTGTCATTATGTCCTGATTTTTCTGGGCTCGAGAGTCAAGGAAATTGCCCCCTTGGCCATACTGACTTGATTGTGAAATTTTATGCAGCGACAGGAAGTATGGGTGGGCCCAGGCTAGGGTTGCCCGGCTGTGACGCTGTGATTGGTTGGTGTGTCTCAGCTCACTCACTAACCGCATGTCTCCTTCATCTTTGTGTTCTCCTTGCCATGACGGATCACGTCCCTTCCATCCTTCCATCCTTTCCGCCCCTGTTTACTGCCCACAGAAACGGCATCCACAGCAGCAGGTATGTATGTCAACCCAGCCGCCACTTGCATGGACATGACATAACTTGCACAATGTGGAGCATACTGGCCCAGGTGCTCTTGCATAATGCTTACAAAAAAAGAAAAATCACTTGAGCAATAAAATATCTGTTATTGATTTATAGTGATATTATGATAATTTCAGCAAATAATGTTGTATTGGCCACATGTCTATAAATGATATCTGCACACACTTAATCAACTACTACACCTTGCTCCCTCCTTGCCCCTGTCACTCATGGGTGATTCCTCGCCGTATTGCCGCTAGGCGATTATATTCTATTTGGCTCTCAACAAATGAAATTGAACAGAATTGAATTGAATTGAATTAATCAATAGCTGAAAGCGGTACAAGCAAGCTGCAATTATCATCAAAATATGCTGCAAGCGTGGAGGACCACTGGTTCCACACGCACTCTCAAAGAAATATTTTATTGCACAGATGACTTTTGATGTTAAAGTATAAGTCCGGAGTAAGTTTAAGCATAGCCCTGCTGCACGAGCCTTCTAACAGCAATATATTTCGCATGAAATGAAAGAATTTCGAACAGCATAGACCTAACGCGAACGCGAAACACGTTACATTGAGCCAACATAACCTCAGATCTTACTTTCAGTTTCGAATAGTCAGGTCCCATTGATTCATTGATTAGCAAGCTCTTTCATCAGGGCTATACTTGAATTCACTCCAGTGCTTTCCTTTAATACCTCCTCCCTGTCCTCGAGCCCTGCGTTTGAGGGTGGTTATTAGACAGACTGGTTCTGTACTAAATGGCTATGCTTTGTGTTACTTTGAATCCTGCAGATTTGATGACCCAGAGGGAGCATCAGCAGAGATTGAAGAGTTCTTACCCAATGGAGATGGCAAGAAGCCCATACGCTTCACTGACGTAAGTGTGATCCTGTGTGTGTGTGTGTGTGTGTGTGTGTGTGTGGAGGAGAGACAGAGAGAGTCTGGCTTGCTCTTGTTTTCTCTCCCTTCTGTTTGTGTGTGTGTGTGTGTGTGTGTGTGTGTGTTTGTTTGTTTGCAACAATTACTGCAAACTCTCCACATGAGGTCATGCATCAGTGTTTGTTTTTACGGCATTGTGGTTTCCCATGATCCTTTGCTCTGGTGAATCGACGATGAGCCTGATGAGCCCTTGGAGCATGTGGCCCATGGAGGCGGTGCTGTAGACGTCTAGCCAGACGAATGCCGCCTGCCCAGCGGGCACCGCTCATTTCATTTCGTTCCTCCAGTCAGTCAGGGAGAGAACGATTGCCTTTCGATTTTACCGACACAGATCCGTGCGGGCCAAATTCAGCAAACACAGTGAGAAACTGAAGCCATGATACTGTGCCCGGACATCACTAACCTCGAGTTAAGATAACAAAGCATTTTTAAACAAACTGTAGCAAAATGTTTCAAAACATTGCATAGCGCATAGCGCCCTCTAGAGAGGAAACGATTGCCAATGGAGATGTTTCAGATGCTTTGCATGAAGTGAAACAATGTGAAAGCGGATTATCCAATCAGGCTAGTAGACATCCTGCATGGCTCTAATGTTTCTAATGCCTCTAATGTCTTTAATGTTTCCCCTCCTGTCCCCACAGTTTGAAGGGAAGACCTCCTTTGGCATGTCTGTGTTCAACTTGGGCAACGCCATCATGGGAAGTGGTATCCTCGGACTGGCATACGCCATGGCAAACACTGGCATCCTGCTGTTTCTGTAAGACTTTTTTTTTAATAATATCAATGGGCTTCATTCAATGCCTTTGCATGCAATAGGATAGCGCTACAACCAATCTGAGTAACCAGCAAGCTGATTCAAACCACCGCTTTTCCTTGGCTAAGCCCACCCAAGAACTCTCTACCACCATACAACATTAGGATTGGTTTTTCCTAGGTGTATTAGGATTTTTTCAAAGAACTTTGTTCTTAAATCCCATTCATGCATTTTTCTAGAAGAATTTGCATTCACCAATGTAGGTTTTTAAACCCGGACCTTAAGAACACATTTAAGAACATTCGGAATAAGGTATTGGTGAATGAGGCCCAATTTTTGTTAGTTAATGGTCTCAAAACTGTGGGTCTAGCACAAAGGCCAGAGACCAAAGGCCAGATGTGCAAAGATAGGTACTGTGTACATTGCTATGTGAGTTCACAGAAAACTGCACGATCCACACTCTCTCCTTTGAAGTCGTATTTACCAAATCTTAAGGTCATCATGAAGCTTGTACTGTACATTGCTTTACAGAGTTTACAGAAAACTGCACCCTACACCCTCTCTCCTTTGAAGTCGTATTTGCCAAACCCTCAGCTCATGTACAGTAGTTGCACCAAAGATCATGGAATACTGAGCAAGATAAGGCATCATAATACATTTCAATGGGAGCAAACTGGAATACTTCCTGTCTGCATAAATGCATTACATCACAATAAGAAAGATTCTTTAAGTCTGCATAAGTCATTACATCACAATAAGAAAACATTCTTTAAGTCTGCATAAAGGGGGATTTTTCCCCCTCCCCCTTGCAAAAATAGAACCAGGAACTGAACCAGCGTTGACACCTCTCGCTCCGCTTGAATCCTCTCTGGTAGTTACACTTGATCTCCGCCCCTCTTATGTAACATAACATACCCACAGTGTGCCTACTATAGGGTTTACTGAGGAACTGAACAGGTAGCTGTTGCCAGACTAGTGGCAAGCCAGACACAATTTAATGTCCAACCGCTAACGATAGGCCGAGGATCAATCCTTGGGCCTTATACAATGCTGTCTTTCAAATTGCCTTTTCACGCAATAGGATAGCACTAGAACCAATCTGAGCAACCGCCAAGCTGATTCTAACGACTGCTGTTCCTTGGCTAAACCACCCAACAACAACTCTCTACCACCATACAGCATTATGATTGGGCTTTCTTAGGTGTATTAGGACAAAACATGAAACCTACCAAGGCATGGTTAGACATACTGGCTGCGCAAAACCATTTTCCACCGCCAAAGTACATTTAGCTTTTGAGGCTACCATAAAAGAGACAACTTGAAACAGGATTCTATCACAGTGTGTTCTGGAACTAAACAAGGGCTGCAAAGATTATCACACATCATCATATACTGTAGGGCATTCGTCAGCCTGTGTTGTTCAAAAATAATCATCTAACAATATAGCGCTTTTAAAGACGATCATGTTTCATCTACTCTAAGCTCTGCCCAGTATAGAGGTTGCCTACTTATAGAGATGCAGCAGACAGCCTCCTGTCCTGTGAGGTTTGAGAATGTGGTGAACTTGTTTCCCCCTCTTTGGTGCCACTGTCACATAACCCCACCCCCTTCAGCACCTTTCTGCCCCCCCATACCCCCCCCCCACACACACACACACACCCTCTCCCCTCCCCCTTTTTCCATGGGTTCTGTTGCGTTGCCAACTCTCCAAACACCACCCTCCCCCACCCTGGCCACCTCAGGCCGCCACCACCAGCACCACCATATCCACCCTGAGAAAGGGCAGGTCTCCACATGATTATGCATACAGATGTCCATCTCCTTCTATATAGTCAATCACACCACACCACACCCATCCCTTTCTCTAACTGCCCCAAACATAGCCGGACTCAGCTGTATGCTCTCAGCCTCCATTTACTGTATCTCCATGTACTGTATATTGATTACACTCAACTTACAATTCACAATTTTAAGGTCATGATATGATACAATATATCTTAATGACATGTACAAAAATTATGATTGAAAAAAAAAAAATTGGAAATCATTTAAGATATAACGTGTTGCCTGAGCTATCGTTGATGAATAAGCTTGATAGCCTAGCTTTTTAAGGAGAACAATCCATAGCCCATCGAAGGGAGTGAGTCAACCAGCAGCACTAAATGAATGGGGCACACAAGCTCAGTCAGTGTTATTTTATGTTTCAATTTATTAAATTCAATATTCAATTTATGTTAGGTGCTATTCAGTTTATGTTCTATCAAATCTTTTTGGTCCTTTTAACTGCTGATTTCTTTCAGTGACTTTCAGCATCTGTGAATCACACAGGATTTCTCTAACCTCTCCTTTAACACAGGATTTCTCCTTTAACCTCTGCTCATGTAAGTCTGCCGACTACTGGGATTGTGGACTAAATTAGCACAAGACGAGTATCAGAACAGCTTAATTATTCGGTACTATCTTACGAAATGTGCAATGTTATACAACATTGCGTCAAACTCCAAGACACCA
The DNA here is from genome assembly GCA_027497455.2 of Sardinella longiceps. Taxonomy (NCBI): domain Eukaryota; kingdom Metazoa; phylum Chordata; class Actinopteri; order Clupeiformes; family Clupeidae; genus Sardinella; species Sardinella longiceps. The sequence goes on from JAODXP020000013.1 coordinate 9,585,332, forward strand.
CTTTTAAATATCCTCAGCCAGTATTTCCAGATGTCTGTTGGTGCTCAAATTAGCCCATGTCCATCAGGCCATGCCTCGTCACCACCCTGCCACCACCCATGCACGCGTCTGGTGGCCTGCCTAAGTGGACAACTTTATTTTGGGAGACAGTTTGGGGGAGTGGGGGTGGGGGTGGACTGGAGTTGTTGCCGTGAAGTTTCATCATGACCAGTAGGGTCAGCCAAAGAGTGAAGGACTTCAGAATTCACACTTGATAATGGTCTGCATCGCTGATTTTTTTTTTTTTCTTTTTTCTTTTCTTTTTTTCTTCCTTCCCATTTCGCTTTGAGCACACTTCTTGTGTCAACATGATGTTGGACCACTGTATGTTTGCCCATCAAATATACCATTCTCCAATCTCCCAAAAGCCATTTCCTATCTTTTTTGTATGTTTGTTGAAATTCCCTCTATCACACTCTATTAGAGGCTTGGCTAGAATAGTATAGTTCTCCCAGAGTCTTTTCTATTGGATTGGAATAGGAAATTTACACTTCAGTCAAGCGTATAGCTTCCCCAAACTTGGAGTTTGTTGTTTGTATCTCAAATTCTGCACAGCTAAAAAAAAAAAAAAAAAAAAAAAAGATCACTCTCCGCCCTAAAAAAAAAACACTTGGAAAACAACATGGCGAATGCCAAGGGCAACCAGAGGTACAGGGATCCAAGGTGACCAAGGATTCCGAAACGTTGTGAGACGAAGCCCTGCCTGACCTGGGCTCCGATACGCTTAGGGTTTGGCTTCCACTGAGAGGCCCCCGGCTATAAATCTCCCATTGCTCATATGCTATCAGGGCAGCGGTTCAGAAGGAGTCTAAAACCTCTCAGGTTTAATGGCTATTGACTTGGAAATGGTCCACTCCAAGGCTGGGAATACAACCCAGCCATTCGCTACAGGGTAAAAATCAAGCATAATTCTCAAAGGTCACGCTGTACACTTCCCCAAGGTCGGCTCCTGCTCCTTGGAGCTCAAGGCCAAGCCATTGTGCCTCCACAGGGGCGTAGCACCAAATTCTGGGCCCTGTGCTTAAGCAGTGGCCATGGTTTCCCATCATTGCCTGGAATACAATTCCAGACTCCTCAAGAATCCACTTTCCTGGGGGCCCTGGTAACTCAGTACCCCCCCCCCCTCTACAACGCCCCTGTGCGTCAACAGTGGAATCTTTGATGCCACCGCCCAAAAAAACACATACTGTACCGCAACCCTGGGATTGGCTACTGATTTACGCAACATAGTTCCACTCCTTCCTCTAGGGTCTGGAGAGGGGTCGCCAACCATGACCCCTTGGCTTCTGTGAACATTCAGTACTGCATTGACTCCATGGTGGCCCACGTCAGGTGAAAGAGCTCCCACGTCCCTCATATCTGAGACCTGTCAGTTAGGATCAGTTGGAGCACTTTGGATGTCTTGTAGAATAAATTATAATAGGATAGATATCTGTGAACATGCAGTACTGCATCGACTCCATGGTGGCCCACGTCAGGTGACAGAGCTCCCACGTCCCTCATACATGTATCTGAGACCTGTCAGTTAGGATCTTGGAGCACTTTGGATCTCTTGTAGAATAAATTATAATAGGATAGATATCAGTTTTAGAGAATATCTACTGCTTACCCCCATTTTCTCACAGTAACACAGTTTGTAGACTACACTATCCCAACATTATTGTACAGGTTTTATCCATCGGAATTTTCAGTGGGTAATCACAAAGGAGATCTTACACAATGTACTTTTTTTACTGAGTTAATCTGCAATATTGGAACAAAGGTTTTTTTTTTCCTGGCCCATGTCCAATACTATAGGAATTATGGTTGCCTCTCTCTTTCTGCTTCCCACTCATTCTCTCTCTCTCTCTCTCTCTCTCTCTCTCTCTCTCTCTCTCTCTCTCTATCTCTCTCTCTCTCTCTCTCTTTTTAATGGTGGGTTTACTGTAAGATTAAAGAGTTGAGGCCCAGGGGAAAGGGGTCACCGTGCACTCTTTGACACAAAGTTCAGTGCTTCTGGCAGCAAGTATGAAGAACATGCAGTAGTAGGGTGTGTGTGTACGGCCTACGTATCTTGCATTCTCACCTATATGTCCACACTATTGCCACAGAAGAGTAAACAGGACCTTTTGTACCCCTTTAGGCAATACATTTTTTAAAAAAAAAGAAAGAAAAATAGAAAGATCTAGAAGGTCAGAGAGCTTACAGTCCTTTTGAAGCAAGGTTGGTGATTGGCAGACTCTGTGCTCTCTGCTTTATGGATATTACCTAGTGAACTTGCTGACCACCCAGAAATCTACTAGCCTCATAAACTCAACTGACATGGTTACTGGCTGGCACGTGTCCTGCGCTCTTCAAGTGCTACCACAGATGGTGCAGATTGGGAAGCTTGCTGCATGATGTGATGCGTCTGATTTATTCTGTTGAACTTGAATGTGTTAATGTGTGAGTTATATAATGTGTGTTCTCAAAATTTAAAATGCCTTTTTAAAATTTCTTTCTCTCTTCTTTGTGTGTGTGTTTGTGTGTGTGTGTGTGTGTGTGTGTGTCAGGTTCCTTCTGACAGCAGTGGCTCTACTCTCATCTTACTCCGTCCATCTGCTGGTGAAGTCTGCTGGAGTCATAGGTATGGAATCTTGCTTGAGAAATGTTCAGCAAGCTGTTTTGAAGTGGCTTCTACAAAATAAGTGCATCCTTCTGGTTTCATTGATTTGTTTTCTTGTGTTTTTTCTTTCTAGGAATCCGTGCCTATGAGCAGCTGGGATTCCAAGCGTTTGGCACACCTGGCAAGATGGCCACTGGCATTGCCATCACCCTGCAGAACATCGGCGGTGAGGATCAAACACCCTTTTCGGGGAAACATTCCTTCTCTCTCACACGTCCCTTCTCCTTCTATTTTTCTCCGCCTGTCCCCCCACGTCAGCCTCTGCATAACTTCAACGCCACTCTCACACTTCTGGTTCTCACCAGCAGCCTGCTTATAATGGCTCTAATGCCGTGGTTAAGAGCAGACTGTGAACTGAATCTGCGTCACCTTGCTGAGATCACTCTGGTAACCTAGCATAATGACTCAATGGTGTTGGACCGAAGTCAAACCACGGCATTGAAGATTCTTGCATCACATCTCACCTCTCTCTGACATCGTATCCAAATGTGAACACGATACGACTGCAATTTACTACGTCAAAAAGGGGTATTGAGGACTTAATTTTCTATTGGATCTGTCTCTATACTGATTTTTATGCTGGTGAGAACTGAGAACCCATTCACAGATTAGCTATGTGTACTTCCTAGAACCGCATCCAAGTACCCCCAGGGTACTCGTATTCCAGTTGCGACAAGCCGCGTTGCTCTAATGGTTGTGGTTAAGAGCAGGCTGGGAATGAATCTGATTCACCTTTGCTAATATCACCTATTAACTTAGCATAATGACTTAATGGTGTTGGACCGGAGTCAAGCCACGGGATGGAAGATTCTTGTTTCCCTTCTCACCTCTCTCTTACTCTGACGAATCCTTCCCCCCATACCCCTTTCCAATTCTTTCCCCTCTTTGATGACATCACCTTGCAACGTCCTCCATGTGTTTATACTTCTCCGTGTCTCTGTGACGCACTCCAGTCCTAACCACAAGTGTTTACAGAGTAATTCTACAAACTTGTACACCAGCTCTGTAGCCAGACGCAATGCATGCAGTAGCTCCAGTAGGCTATGTTTATTATCCCAAATGACGTCGCCTTTCGACAGCTGCTTTGGGAATCAATTGGTTGTCACTTGTCAGTTTGTGATGTTTGTGCTAGTCCACCAAGCTAGCAGCTAGCATTACAGACAAAAGACTTTAGAGTTTGTTACCAAGACTGTTGATTGACAGTTTTTGTCTCCTCCCCTCAGCCATGTCCAGCTACTGTTATATCGTTAAGTCTGAGTTCCCGCTGGTCATCCAGGCTTTCCTGAGAGCTGACCCCTCATCTACGTAAGTACAGTAGTTTTGTCATCCCTTCTAAGCAAGAGTGAGCACTGAGTGTATTCATCATGTATGCTATTGAGTCCAATACTAGAGAGCTTTTATTTTCAGCCTGTCCCATTTACACACACAGTGGACGTGTACATGTGCACACATATAATACATATTAAATGCAAGGTATACATAGGTTTCAGTCAGGTTTAAGTGCCTATCATAGATCAGATGCAGTCAAAATGTTTGTCCTAGTCTCATTGGACCTCAGTTACCAAGTGGTTACTTACAAAACAGAAGCTTCTTTGTTTCAACTTTACTTTACTGTAACTGCAATGTCCTTGACCTATGGTGTGCTCCAGGGCTCTGTTCTAGGACCTTTACTTTACAACATGCTCTCACTTTGACAGATTAACACAAAATAACTCAATCTCTTAGCTCAAAGCTATGCTGATGACACCCAAATTTAAGTTTTGTAACCTCAAGACGTACTGTAATTCCTCCAACCTACAGTAATTCCTGTAGATTCATGTAAAGACTGCTCCAAATGTGATAAGACCTGAGATAAACCTCATAATTTGGGACACTGAGGTGCATGAAAACGTAACACTGAGACGTCCTGCATAATAGCAGTTTACATCCTGTGCTATCAGCCCTGCAGCCCTCAAACTGAATAAAACCATGAGCGCACCACCTGCTCTTATTGTTTCCATAACCATTTCCTGGAACGCTGAACGACTGGGGACACCCAAATGCCCAGGTCTCGTTCTCTCTCTCTCTCTTTCTCTCTCTCTCTCTCTCTCTCTCTCTCTCTCTCTCTCTCTCTCTCTCTCTCTCTTCTCTCTCTGTGTGCGCACTGGCCAAGCTCTATCTCTCTCCATCTCTCTCTCTATGCCAGGGCTGACACAGGTCGGGTCTTGTGCCCGTGGGCAAGGCTCTGTGCATCCCTATGGGTATAGGCTGATCTGATGCCCGCTCCCCTACCGTATGTAGTGATTATGTAGGTTGAGAGGGTGGTTGCAGAACACCTTGTTGTGATTGGTGGAACAAAGAGGTGTGTGTGTGTGTTTATGTGTGTGTGTGTGTGTGTGTGTGTGTGTGTGTGTGTGTGTGTGTGTGTGTGTGTGTGTGTGTGTGTGTGTGTGTGTGTGTGTGTGTGTGTGTGTGTGTGTGTGTGTGTGTGTGTGTGTGTGTGTGTGTGTGTGTGTGTGTGTGTGTGTGTGTGTTGGGAATGGCAGTGGTGGTAGAGAGGGCTGAAAGTTACCGTTGACAGGCAAGCACATAGCTCTCATTCTCCCTTCATTGCCAGCCTCTGTGTCAAAACAAGACAGTCGCCATGGAGACGGCGTGACGTCAGAGGACGAGTGTTGTGTTTCCTTTGCTCTTCTTTGGCATGTTGGTGGACAGGACTCTTTTCTGTTCTCTCTCTCTCTCTCTCTCTCTCTCTCTCTCTCTCTTTCTTTCCCTCCTTGTCTCTATCTCTCTTTCTCTGTGTCTAAAAACAAACCCTGTGAGTAGTAGCAGGTGGCTCTCCAATCAGGTCCTCTTCTGTCTGCTTGCGTTAGTGAGTGTGTCTCCCTGCGTATGTGGAGAGTCAATCCAGGCTAGTTTGTTCCAAGCATCATTTGTGTCAGTGAGTGAGAGTGATCGTACAAAGTACTTGTATTTGTGTATTTGTGTATTTGTGTGTGTGTATTTGTGTGTGTGTGTGTGTGTGTGTGTGAAGAAGAAACTACTGTAGCCAGAGCAGCATCTGGCTGTATGTGATGTTTACGTAAATAGGATCAATGGATACCAGACTATGATTGTGACTACACTATAAAAATGCACTTTGTGAAGAACTGTATGTTTGTAACCATCAAGGCAGTGCGGGTACATGATGGTGAATGACAAGGACCCCCCCCCCCCCCACACACACACACACACACACACTTACACACACACATTTACACATACTCTCAGCCGAGTGACAGGGTGGTAGCTATCTTGAGAGCAGACTAGTTCTGAGGTCATACACACACACACACACACACACACACACACACACACACACACACACAGAGAGAGAGAGAGAGTACACAGAGTACACAACAGTGCAGCATAAACAGTCATGGAGCTAGCCTTGTGACTTCAGTGGACTGCAAATGAAGTGACAGCTGAGTTGAAACGTGTACACTCACTTATGTTTTTTTTTTTTGGTGTGTGTGTGTGTGTGTGTGTGTGTGTGTGTGTGTACGTGTGTGTGTGTGTGTGTGTGTATGTGTATGTGTGTGTGTGTGTGTGTGTGTGTGTGTGTATGTGTATGTGTATGTGTATGCTTGTGGTGTGTGTTTGTGTGTGTATGTGTGTGCAACTCAACATATAGATAGTAATACATCTTGAGTCCTCTTCTTTCCTAAGAATCTCCGGCGGCACTTTCTACGTGAGCCAACTACAGCACAGAGATGATCAGTATGTGCTCAAGCGGAAGCTATATGTTTCCCCGCACATGTTTCCTATATAGCCTCAGCCTGTAGACTAAAACATGAATGTGCCTGATAGTGAAATTGGGCACAGATTTGGGCCTAAGAAGGACCAGTCTCTGTTTAGTCTGGAGCTGGTCCAGAAGAGTAATGGCTGTATTCCCCAATGGAGACATTTCCCAACACTGGGTCATTTAAAGGGCATGTAATCTGTCTGCACGTGTGTGTACAGTGTGTGTGTGTGTGTGTGTGTGTGTGTGTGCGTGCGTGCGTGCGTGTGCGTGTGTGTGTGTGTGTGCGTCAGTGTGTCTGTGTGTGTGTGAGAGAGAGAGTGTGTGTGTGTGTTTGTGTATCTGCGGATTGTTTATACACATGAATCTTGAACCACAGAAGTCTATGGAAGAAAGTGTGTATGCCTTCCATCAAAGAGTCTCTCCTGACGTCAAGAGAGAGGAGACAATTTCGATGGCATCTACTCTACCTCAGCTGGTCACATGCAGTATGCATCAGAACTCATAGAACAGACTCGGACTAGAAAGATTAGTGGTTATAGGAAATCCTATAGGGCTGCAAAGCCCATGAGCGCCTCTGCTGTTGTGTAGCCCCATACTGTTTCTGTATTTTTTGCCCTCAACGGCACCCTACCCCCTTTACCCTAACCCTAACCCTAGATTTGAGGGGTAGAGTCTTGAAGCTGCCTGGCAAAAAAGACCAAAGACCCCCTTACTGATAACAGGTTGCCATGTGGTCGCCATGTTGGCTGAGTGAATGAGAAAAGATGAGCAAAAAAAAAAAATGGTGAAAAAAATTCACTGCATAGGCAGTGAAGAAAACTCAAGCACCAGAGTGATCATGTGTGTGTGTGGAACTCAGGAACTCACATTGCACTGGATAAAATCTGTTTTGAGAGTACCGACGACCAAGGCCAAACAAGCAAGCACAACCGAAACAGAAACAGAAACAGAAACAGAAACAGAAACAGAAAGGGTTTAGCAACAGCTGTGCTGCTGTGTATCAGCAGAGATTCAGACCTCCGCACTGGTCCTGTATGTGGCATTCACAGACTCAGCACTTGTTGGAGGGGGACACTGGGTTTACATGCAGGGAGACTGGGAACAGAGGCAGAGGCTGTGTGTGTGTGTGTGTGTCTCTCTGACCCCCAGAGGGGTTAGCTGACAACGTTCCTAATGGGGACATGACAGTAAATCACTCTGCAGTGTGGGCTAAATATGCCCACATCCTCTCAAACACACACACACACACACACACACACACACACACACACACACACACACACACATACACACACACACACACACATGCACATACCAGCACCAACATGTACATGTTCAAAATACATCCGCATGAATGTACGACAGTCACAGCACACACAGACACACACACACACATACACACACACACCATGCACACACACACACACACACACACACACACACACACAGACACCCGAGAAGCGCCCGCATATACATCCGCATGAATGTACGACAGACAGTCACGCACACACACACCACACACACACGTGTCTCATAAATCAATCTTATGTACATTATGTAATGGTCCTGTGTCTGGAATAACATGCAGAACTGTGTGAGGAAATGGGAATCTCCCTCCTGCTAAGAAAAGAAAGGAAGACAGTTTTGCAATGTGTACATCATCATTATCAATGTGTACATTATCATTATTGCAAATATTTTTATGAGTTTACCTATGAGGTAGAAGTTAGAGGTAGTAGTACTGTGTGCATTTAAAGACTTGGTTGTTGTTTATTATTGCAGAGAGTGGTAAAGTAAAGTAAAGACTCTTCTTTGTTTTGTGTGTTATTGCAGAGAGTGGTATTTGAATGGAAACTACCTTGTGGTGATGGTCAGCTTTGGTATTATTCTACCCCTGGCAATGATGAAACAGCTGGGTAAGTCAGTAGCAGTCACTGGACTCATCTCCCAATTCATTCACACACATCTTTTATTTGTGTATTGCTGTGTTTATTGACTTTTGAATAGACACTATGCAGCACCATGAAATTTTACTGTAAATGCAATGACATGTTTTTGTGTCTGCGTTTCTTTTTCACAGGTTACCTGGGATACACCAGTGGCTTCTCACTTAGTTGCATGGTCTTCTTCCTGAGTGCGGTACGCTTTACACACACACACACACACACACACACACACACACACACACACACACACACACACACACAATGATAGCAATTATGAACACTCACGGTCAAGAGTGATCCAGTACTGATTGGAAAAAAGCCTCTTAAAATACAGCAGAATAGAATAGAACAGAACAAAGGATGAAAATATTGGCAGCTCTCTCCTGCCCCTCTGGTCTCTTATCTCTCTGAGTTCCTGTCCAGGCTTCTTTTGGGCTGTTTTCTGCAGGCAGCAGGCAACACATGAGTCTCTGGGCCAAAGCTAAATATTCTAAGCATCTCACCCACCCACGCACAGGAGATCCCAATGGGCAAATCCGTGCTGTGCTGTGCGGTGCGGTGCAGTGCGGGAGGGCCTGACTGTAGGTGGATGTGAGAAAAGGCTAGCTAAAGGATTATGCTGTGTGAGGCTCAGACTTCAAAGTGAGTGCTATAGGGTGCCACTCTGACACTATGGGAATAGGTTTCATAAGACCTGGCTGGCTGCGATACTCTAGCCTCTGTCTGTATCTGCCGAGGTGTTTATTGCATTCCTATCTCCCTATATGTGTGTGTGTGTCATTTGTTTTGACATCTATTATAAAAGGTGGCCTTTTAATAGCTGCAGATACCTCACACAGCTGCTTACTCCTGGTCAGACCAGCCTAGTTTGGCTTAACCTTACTTTATCCCTTTTTTAAATTTCACCTTGCTGTCATTTAGGTGTGGCGATTAGTTTGCGTGTTTGTGGACACATTCCATTTTTGTTAATGAAAAAAAAATGGTGCTATAATAATTTGTTGTGTGTGGTTGAGAATTACAAGCTATGGATTGCACATCCCTTGAATTAGTAGGCGTCCCTAATTTATACTTTTTGAATAGAAGTTTTTGATTTTGCTGTTCTTGTCAATTTTGTAATAAAGCGACGGTGACAATTAAATTCTTTTTCTCCTTCATGTCTTTCTTGGTGTTTGTCTGTTTGTTGTTGTAGGTCATCTTCAAGAAGTTCCAGATCCCCTGTCCTTTTGAGGACTACACCGTCAATGCCACAGCTGCACACATAGTCTCCAACATCACACTGGATCACAGCCACGCCTACCACAACGGACACATCGACGACGACGACGACGACGGCCACTGTGGCCCTCGCTTGTTCACCATCAACTCACAGGTACATTTTGAGCTGCCCGCGTCAATAAGCCCCCACATCAGCAGCAGACGCTGAGTCATTTGAAGCGTGGAGAATCAGTCGATCGTTACCATGACACAAAGATGGGCCATACATTAGCATCTGCATGTGTTGCCGTGGCAACAGCAAATCGGCAGGCCAGGACTGGCGGTGCTGGGGGCTAATTTTACAATCACATGTATTAATTTAGCACATGCCGGCTTTCCACCAAAGCAGTCCACTAGGAATGGTTGAATAACACTGTACGACATGCAATGTGGGCCCTTTAGAGATTGCTAGCGAAGTGTGAACGACAGTTGATGCAAAACCATGCCATGATCATGTTTTTTTTTTATCACTAGATCTCACCACAATCTAACAGCATCTCTAGTATCGCAATAGACCAGTAATCTTGACTGTAACATCAGTATCATTGTATAACCACAAGACCCTTACAATCAAAAGAGATCATAATTCTCTCAATGATAGAGTTGTCATCATGTCTTCACACCTCTGTATTTATGTCAGTGGTAACCCTTTATGGGCTTGTAATCTTGTGAAGTGAGATAAGCAGGCCAGGGTCTCTTCTACTAAGGCCACAGGCCATGGAGTGCAGAGAGCGCCAGGATATTCAGTATTCTCTAGCAGTGTGGCACAACACATTTTATGTTAATCAAATAATATTATTAGTTGAAGAAGTTAGTTGAAGAGCTCAGATGTTAAAGCATCTAAAATCCATTTGCAATTAATTTACAAAAATATTTGATATCATTTTGATAAACTCATTATCATTCCATCTCCTGGTCTGATTATTTTTGTTCTTGATAAAAATATTGAAATTGCAGTTTGACTGCGATAACCTGGAAATTATTAATAAAACAACTTAGTTTTTGAATATTTAAAGTCCTTCCCACATTGGGTGGTGCCCAAGCTATTTCCTTAACCCAAAGGCCACTTGCCTGCACAGTGCAGTATGACAACAGTTAGTGTAGTCCTCTCGTAGTTCCATGTGGTAACTTTACCCACTCTATCTAGATATCCGAGCACCAAGCTAGAGGAAGTTGGTACCATCTATGATGGTCTTTGCTCTCTCCCCACAGCGAGTTGAACTCACGATCTCCCAAATTGAGTGGCAGACGCTCGTCCACTAGCACTACCACTCTTTCTGGTGTGATACAGCTTAAACCCTCACCCACAGCTTCTTTGGTTGTGCATGTAGCAGCGCTTCTATATCTGAAAGTAAACACTGTAGGGTTAATCTCTTTTATCTGTGTGTGTTCTGTATTAGAATCAGAATCAATTATACTGGCCAAACATACTTGCATGCACAAGGTTTTAGATGCCTATACCTTTAACAAATAGACATGTAGTAATTTAAATTTTATAATAAAGTAAAAAAGTAAGTTTTCATAAAGATGCATGCTGTAGAGGTAACAATGTTCATATAGGTATTTGTCAAGGTAATGTTTAATACAATAAAGAAAAACTCTCTCTATATATAGGCACATAATGTGTTGTTGTCCAACTTTGTATCTGCAGACAGCCTACACGATCCCCATCCTGGCGTTTGCCTTTGTATGCCACCCAGAGGTTCTGCCCATCTACACAGAACTCCGCAAGTAAGCATCCGGCTGAGTTCGTGCCAACTAATCATATAACTGCCATGCACCGCAAAGCCTGACCTTTACCCTCTCACCTCTCAACTTTGACCCCTAGCCCCACCCGGAAGAGGATGCAGCACGTGTCCAACATCTCCATCCTCATCATGTACACCATGTACTTCCTGGCGGCGCTCTTTGGCTACCTTACCTTCTATGGTGAGTCTCTCTACCTTTGACATTCAGGTGTTCCTCGAAGTTCCTCGAAGTGTGCACGTGGCGCACGTCCGTCCAGCTCCTCCTGCCAGAGTAAGAATATACTGCCCAGTGCTCTGGCTCTGCATTTAACAGGTGCCTCTGGGACATAACTTTAAATGCTGTGTCATGTTTTATAAAGAGAAGATTAAATAGGGTATCACCATGGACTGAAATGAAGTAGTTCACAACAAAGTAATCCAATACCACATCTGAAGATAGATAGCATAGATAGCACATCCATTTAGCCTCATAAGGTAAGGAAAGTTATAGCGTGTTTTATGCACGTAGGCACCTCGGTACTTAAAGACACAAAGTTACAGGCGCCACCGTGGAAAAAGAACTTTCTTGTCACCTCTATATCTCCAGTAAAATGCCACAGTATTTGTATGACGTAGCCTAAGGATTTGCTATTTTTGAAATATTTAAAGATATAGTAGAAAACATTTAACATAATCATTTACATTATACAAATAGCGTGGCATTTTTTTGACGTGATGGAAGTGACAAGTATATCATAAAAACTTAATGTAGAAAAATAATTGCAAACATATACTGTAAAGTAAAGCAGTAAAGTAAATAAAAAAATAAAGGCATTTTAAAAGTTCTAAAGATGAAAAATTATTTTGATGAAATTCAAAGAGAAAAATGGTCATTAGGTGACAGAGCTAAGTAAATTTGGGTATAATAGCTATAATAGGAAGTCATTTTTTTTCTTGATAATTTGTGCAAGAGGGAGAATTTTGGGGCTAATTAATAGTGGTCCCTAGGTTGACTCCTGTGGGACTCCATATGTCAAAAATGTTGTGTGTGAAGCATAGTCCTATCAATAAAGTATCTATCTACCTACAGTATCTATCTATCTATGCAAATTCAGTGGTGGCTTTAAAGGGACTCCATATGTCAAAAATGTTGTGTGTGAAGCATAGTCCTATCAATAAAGTATCAACAAAGTATCTATCTACCTACAGTATCTATCTATCTATGCAAATTCAGTGGTGGTTTTAAAGTTTGTGTGTGTGCCATTTCAGTTTTCCTCTACACTTTTGGTACTTCCATACCCTGCAAATAATGATGAAATGTTCTTCTTGTCTCCCACAGACAAAGTAGAGCCAGAGCTCCTACACACTTACAGCCGTATCGACCCCTATGACACCCTCATGCTGTGTGTCCGATTGGCAGTGCTCACAGCAGTCACACTGACTGTGCCAATTGTATTGTTCCCGGTAAGTGTACAGTACCCTCTGCCCTCATACAAAAGCCCAAATGAATATGATTGACCTTTTATAATAACAATTGTCTTGTTCCCGGTAAGTGTACAGTACCCTCTGCCCTCATACAAAAGCCCAAATGAATATGATTGACCTTTTATAATAACAATTGTCTTGTTCCCGGTAAGTGTACAGTACCCTCTGCCTCCATACAAAAGAGTAGCAGAATCAGACCTTTGTTGGACTTTAACAAGATGTCGTTAGTAGCACCTGGGGTTACCTGGCTACTTCTGGAAAATTGGCTGCTTTGACATGGCCCAATTTGGTTAACATTGCCAGTGGAAAAATAATTATTATTGGGGTTTTGTAGTTACGTACGAAAATTAGGTGCTCAAGATGTTCAAGTAAACTGAATAAATCAATATTCAGGATTGGACTACAACCATTAATGAATAATTTATGAGAAATCACCTACACCAAGGTTTCAACAATAGTCCAATTTCTTCAAGACATGTAAACATGCAAATCAGGTTCCTTGCCTAACAGAATGGCTGGTCTCTCTTTCCTTTATGAACTTCTCCCCTTCTTCTCTTCCTATGGGTCCTCATCTCATCTATTTTCTTTACCATTTCTTTCTTTCTTTCTTTCTTTCTTTCTTTTATTTCATTCATCTCTTTCTGTGTTTCTGTCTCTCTCTCTGTTCATTCAATTTCTTCATATACCACAAACATCTTAGCCTGGTTCATTTTGGTCTTTTTATCCATTGGCTGGTCTGTCTTTTCTTTATTTTCTCCGCTTCTCTCTCTCTCTCTCTCTCTCTCTCTCTCTCTCTCTCTCTCTCTCTCTCTCTCCCTTTCTCTCTGTCCATGAACCTAAACCCCTAATGCTTGTTTGGTCCTCAGGTGCGTAGGGCTATCATGCAGATGCTCTTCCCTAGTAGTCCCTTCAGCTGGCTACATCACATCGGCATCGCCCTGTCCCTCCTCACCCTCATCAACATGCTGGTCATCTTTGCACCCAACATCCTGGGCATCTTTGGCATTATTGGTAAGTCAGATGTCATTGAAACTCACACTTAACTCACACTCACACTATATGCCAATGTCCGTGTATTATTTTGGTGTGTGTGTTTGTGTCTGTCTGAGTGTGTGTGTGAGGGTTAAAGTGGGTT
>JAODXP020000013.1:9604324-9641824 GCA_027497455.2 Sardinella longiceps
AAAGCTAGGGATCCCTTTTAAGGCTTTTTTTGTAGGAAGAGGTGCAATTATACCTTTAATCTCTAAAGGTGTTCACTTGGCTACTTAAACAATGTGGCATAAGTGAGATAGTCTGGCCACAGGCATCAGGCTAGAGAGTACAGTATGCCATGGCTATGTCCTTCACCAACCCCCACATCACGAGTCTCATTATGTTACATTTTCTATAATTAATTGTAATTTGTTTGTTCATCCTCTGCCTCCCCACCCTAAAAACTTGAATGAATGGACCTTTCACATCAGGCAATTCAATATGAAGTTAGGTGAGTGAGGATATCCTGGGATATCCCCATTCTGGAATGTGGTCTTGTACAATCAGAACCCAAGAAAAAAGTTTGACTGAACCTTACTTACCTATTTACCAACCATGAAAATCCTCAGATTGGAAGACATGTTTTAGCACTTACTTGAAGCTCAACATTTTTGAGATTGTTATTTTCATGTTTTTTTTATTTTTATTTTATGTAAGTATTTTTGGACCCATCATTTTAAAAGGCTTATGAATTTCAGCCCACTTTTTCAAATAGCATTGCAACATTAGGTTAGGTGAGCTAGGGGATAAAGATACAAAGTATAGCGCTGTGAAATGTTGGATTTTGATATTTAAAGTTAAGCCTAAATCTGCTATTCAGAGTAATGAGTGATATAGCTAGGGGTTTAATAATATCACGTCTAGCTGCAAAATGTCACAGCACACATTTATTTCAAATTACAAACAGCAACTATAACAACACCCAAAATAATAAGAAAAAAAATTCTACTACTCCCTGAAAGATTAACAGTTAGTGTGTTGTTTTTTTTCCTGGTGAGAAAATTAATTAGTATATTTGATAGTGATAGTACTCTTGATCTTAATTTGTGATCAGAAGAGTAATATGTTATGAATGATTTTAAAAGCAGAGAAAAAAAATGATTTTGTACTTTGAAGGCTCTATCCCTGGTGGTTTCTGAAGCTCTCAGTCCTAAAACTCTCAACGTTTGTACATCCATCTAAACACACATTTGCATGTAAGGAGATAAAACGAGATATATTTTTTAATGTGTATGTCAGTCAAAGTCTTGTTAGTGTGTTACAATGCTATTTGCATATTTGATAGTAAATGATAAAATGAAATATTTCTATACTATTAAATGTCTCATTGCTGCTCAGTCTAGCTACTCTCCAGTGGCTGTTTGTTTTGTTAATCCGGTCAAAACACACACACTTTCACTGAAACCTCAGTAGTTGCCTCATCCTGTTAGCAGTAAGAAACTGCATTTACTGATCCTATAGTGGTGCCAAAAATGAACTCTTTCATTTATATTTCTTCCCACACTGCTTTACTTTTCAAAACGCAGACATACTGTACTGTATATCTGTGAGAACGCAGATATGTATCTATCCATAAAACATTTATCTGTTTTTGTCATTGTCTTATTGATCTTCAGTGTATACGTACGTACAGTATTTAAAGGGGACACAGAATGGATGAATTGAGTATTGCACCTTTCCCTCTGATGTTGATTTGTGACTTGTGACATCACAGGCAGGCTTTGCTCAAGTTCGCCCATTTTTTTAAGAGGCTATTTATAAATTCACGATTTGCATAAGAGGGAGAGTGTAACTATATGTTTCCCATTGATGAGATCTCTGTGGGCATGCACAACCCCTCCTAATTCATCAGCGCCAGGGGAAAAATGGATTACCAGTCTGTGTCCCCTTTAATTGATGTCAAGAATCAATTCTGAATTCAGACTTTGTGGATCTTAGGCTCCCTCAGGGGCATACATAAACAATGTCCATGTATATAAAAACTACCAACTTCTATATTTCAAGATTATTTAGCTTGTATAGTGTAAATAGCAGTATTAGTTTGACAATAAAAACAAATGTATTTGTTTTTAAAAAAACACTGTTGTGTCTCTTGTTGTTTGTCTTCAATCTTTTGCGACTTAAGACTTCCAATTAACTAAAGTTATCAAAGAGGAATACACCTCAAAGGCAAGCCTATAGGCCAGTTGCCTATTTCATCAAACCAAAAGACTAGAGGCCAGTGATTTTCTCTACAGGCCAATAAATTTGATTTTGGATTAATTCTGTTTCGGTTTGCAAAATCTGCAAGTGGTGTAATTGTGGAAGGATTCGCACTGGATAGCCAAGAGGCAAGAGAGCTGTAGCCCGCTTCATTCAATTTGGGAGAAAAAAAAATCCTGGCCAGGAATTCCTGTTTTACCACGATAGTTTGCAGACCAATATGAAACCACATTAGCAAAGTAGGCTAAATAGGCTAACACTGTATAATACATACTTTCTCTTCTCACATTTCTTTCAAGCATTTTTATAGCCATCTACCACAGCCACTTTAGATTTACATTTTATTTTTTTAATGACCTTTGTTTACTGAATGGCCTGTCGTATTAGGCTACTTTCCTTCATTGCTTCACTTTCATTGATCAGTGCCAGAGTGATATCTCAGCCAAATTAAATTGAGCTGTGATATCAGACAAAATAGCCAGGCTAGAGATTTTGCAGGTTTGAGTCCAGTAATCACATTTACTTTTTCTCTCTATGAATTAAAAAAAAAAAAAAATGGTAGCCTATTTCTGCTGCCTTGACTAAGTTGATTGTGCTTGTTGACCATTCCGATTTAATAATCTGAAAGTCATAGTTCCTAGCTAGACCTATCCCTGCCCTAAGGAGCTATTGTAGTTATAAGAATAGTATTCATAGGAACCACTCATGCTATTTGTAATTACATGATGAAAACAGTGTAGCCTATCCTATATAATAACAGGCTTAAGTTCCATGTGGTGCAAGAACACAAAAAGGTTCTATGAACTTTAAAAAAAAAAAAAAAAAAGTACCACAGGTCAGAAAATAGCCTACCTTTTGTAATGTTATTCTGATGAAGGGAAATTTGTGGCTGCAATCCATTACTCATATTTGAGCAATTGCTTTGACTTTTCACATACATGCCAAATGTCAACTTGAAAAGTAGACCCATCACCCTGCAGTAGTGTTACTGTAACATGGGTTTATTTTCCTTATGACAGTCTCCTCCATCAAAAGCAGGCTCTAGCTTAGTGCGTCAAACTGTCTAGCATCCAGCCAAACACTAGAGGGAGGCACAGTCACATTTCCTGCAGCTGTGGCAACTTGATAAACGCCTTTTAGTTGAACAGACCACATCTGTAGCCTTTCTTGCTTTGACTGCAAGGCAATACTTTAGGCATTTTTTCAGGTACTTTAGGTATTTAGTTATAATATAAAGGTTTAGATACACACCATGTCTATAATATAACAAAGGTGTTTGATCCATGAGAAGGGATCCATGTGTGTTTCAACCTTTCAAGTTTGATCATATTACTGAAGTACTACATTTCCCAGGATTCTGTGGAAGCGTGACTATCAGCTAACTGGTCATGAAGCCCTGTGAATCTTCAACACGGATTGCACTGTAGTGGTTATGAGCCAACTTCTCAGCGGACAGCCAGCGGGCGTGGCAACGCGGAACAGTAGACTACATTTAATCAATCCAACTCAAACACATGCGTTCAAGGTGATGAGTCGCCGGAAAGAATAGGGTCGTTCAGCGATCAGAAGAGCGAGCCAGTGGCTGTAATCAACATTCACACCTCGATGCCCGACAGTCCACAGCTGGATTCCTATCGACGCGCTACAGTGTTTGGAAATCGTTAAGTTCGTGTCATTTCGAGAGATCTTTCGCGTTTGAGAAGTCAACCCGTTACCTGTATGGTAGGCCTAACTAGGTGACCTGAAGCATGCTTCATAAATAATTGTCCTAGGTCACTATTCGCGGGAAGTGGAATAATGCGAATGGGACATATTTGTATCTGATAATCAGTTCATGTCAGGTGCCATATGGACTGTTGGCTTGTTTACCTGTATTAAAAAGTGGAGATTTGAGAGATTCGGCCAGCGAAATAGAACACTTTCAATACTCTCACTTTATTCGTAGCTGGACTACGTGGTGTGAATTCGCAATACATCTCGGTGTCTAGAAATAAGTGGAAAGCCCGTGCTATTGAGTGCCCGTGTTTTCACTTGCGCAAGATTCAGGTGTGCGCTCCAGTAACGTTACCTATTGGAAAGCCATGGGCTGCACAGTGAGCACCGAGGACAAGGCGGCTGCCGAGCGATCAAAAATGATCGACAAGAACCTCCGAGAGGATGGAGAGAAAGCTGCGCGGGAGGTGAAACTGCTCTTGTTAGGTAGGTGAACGTGTTTTCATGAGGGATGGGAAACCCGCTGCCTCTTGTAACGGAATGTTGTGATTATAGTTCAGTTAGCCACGCTGCATGTGTCCAACCTTAACGTTAACGTTACTTGCTTACTGAACTGTCACCATGCTGCAATTTGTAAACCTCAAACGTGCATGGCACATTTCAGCTTAGGCTACTGGTTAACATAATCATATATTTCATATTTGGTCATTTGATAGGCGAAGGAAAGAAAGAGCGCATGTGTCCTAAACCAAGTGCAGCTTTGTTTGGTTAAACGTAGCAAACGCTATAACGTTAGTTGAGTTGACACTTGCCAAACGGAGCCGATGTTGCATTTTAACGTAAACATACACAGGTATCAAGCTGTCCACTGTACTTTACGGCCATTTAATTTTTTCTTGGTAAAGATATGACAAAGATTTAGGGGAACTTTCCACTTAGATCATGCTGCACTCAATTCCGCATTCTGCGGTCAGTCATTACGCCAAAATAAGCTCGTTGCTGTGCTCTCTCTCTCTGTCTCTCTCCCTCCCTCTGTCTCTCTCTCTTTCTGTCTCTCTGTAGAATAGTATTACATACACCCCATACGTAGACCCCAGTCCTTCAGCCTATCAGCATGTTGGCACATGTAGACAGACAAACTAGGGTGCTCATCATTTTACGCACAGCTCCAAACAAACCCCGGGAAAACCGACAGTAAACATGAAAGTGGAAGCCAATCTATGTCCTGTCACAGGATGACTGTTGTTCTAAAGTCTGTCTACCCATTGTAATAGAAGATGGCATGGTAAGGTACCTACTGTTCAACGTTTGTTAGTCCCTTGAAGATGGCTTTCCAAGTAACCTACTGTCCCATAAGCTACACCTTGAAATGTATAGCAAGTGACAGGGGAAGTGAGGTGATTATTGACTTTCAGTCAAAAGAATGTTGTGCAAATTATTAAAATTCGAAGAAAATGTGATGAACCCAATTCTACTACACCTCACCTCAGACATTGACTAGGTATGACCTGACCACTGAGTCATCTTAGAGTTTTCTTACAGTACACATGAAAAAGGAGTGTGCAGTGAATCATTTTGCTTTATGGCTGCAATAATGTGGCTCTTATCAGTGGAGAGGAGGCAAAGTTTAAGTCAGAGGTCAAGAGTCTGGATCATTGTTTTGAAGAGTGACTGGAGCTGGTCATAGCTTTTCATCAAAGAAAAGTACCAACAACATTTTCCTTTTGTGTATTATAGTTTATTTTTTTTTATTCTTTTGTGAATATTTGAGCGGTAGCTTACTGACTCCCACACTTCTCCCACATCACATTCTTGGCCAGAAAATGCTCATTTGTGTCCTGTTACTGATACTACTGCCGGTAGTACAGAATCACTCTACTGTATATGAAGTACTTTGGTTTGAATGGTGTGTAGTTTGAATTAGTGATTTTGCTCTAAATACGAACACTGTCTGTAACTGAGGAGATGATGATCATAGATGCCAACTTTAAGCAGAATCATCTGGCTTCAGCAGCTCATGTAGGCTGGTAAAATCCAGACCCTTCTTGTTCTACGCTTTGCTTCGTACAGACAGTATGGACATTCCGGTGTTGAGAAATGGTTGCTTGCTGGAGGTGTTTAAATTCATAGCGATCGGATCAGCCCTTGACTGGTAGCTCGTAGTATAGGTGTTTGGTTGGAGTGCGCACATCCACAGACGATAATCCAGGTGCCGGACAAAAGTGGTAGATAATGTAATTGATTGGTTCGCACACTGAGTATAAGCTCCAAAATACACTTTTTATTTTTTTATTTTAATTTTAATTTCAATTTTAATTTTTTATTTTAAATCGTAGCTCGTAGTATACTCACACTGCTTTCACAGCACCTCCATCAGTTCGCTGAATGCCCATGAGAAAATGCGTCCTGAGAAATGCAGCTCAATGAGACAAACTCCAGACGGAGCCCTGAAGGAAGATGAGACTCGAGAGGAATTGCATAAAAAGGCAGTGGTCAGGCTACAGCTTGCATGACTTGTGGACCATATGGCTGCTATGCTTCTTGTGAGCCTGTAAAAGGTGGATGAGCGTAAACTCTCAGTGAGCCACACCGCATAAGTCAAAGGTGAACGTCTAGTCAGGCAACAGGAAGGAACGTCTCATTCCAAGTGTCCAGATGATGTGTTTAGCAGTGAATTAGATTCTATTTTCTCTCTTAATAGTAACTTATTTATAGTGGATGTCGGCTGAGTCAGTGTTTTCTTAAGTGGTCCACTGTTTCCTAAAGTTATTTGATGGCTTAAGTGTCTTAGACATGTGTTTTAAGTGTGAGCGTATGAGAGAGAGAGAGGGAGAGAGAGATTCTTTCAGACAGGCTAAATTAAATGCTCTTTCGCTTTTGCCAGTGCTCAATTTCCCAATCCACCTATCCTCAGGAGAGTGAGCAAGAAGCTTAAGGTGTCTAGAAAAAATGAGAAGAAAAACATGATGTTCCTGCAGCTTATTATTGGACCTCAATACACCCCCCTACAACCACAGGGGAAAACTCGTTTTAGCCTAGTATTACCTCAGAAGTGTGGATAAGACTTTCCATTTCTAATTAGCCTGCTCCTCTGTCACCTTTAGCAAGAACAATGATATGTTGATTTTAAAGTTGTCTTTGAGTTTCTTTGCAACAGTAGGGTGCTCATGTTCACTTGTCATGTCCTATGTGAATGTGTATGTGTTCGTGTGTGTTCACTGTGCTAATATGTCTGTGTTCTTGACAGATATAATTTATATAAAATAAATGGATGATCAATCTCTCTAAATCCACCTTTGCCATCTCTCTCTCTCTCTCTCTCTCTCTCTCTCTCTCTCTCTGTGTGTGTGTGTGAGTGTGTTAGATTTGTTCTAAAACAGCATCCCTGTTGGTTTGAGAGCTCCAGTGCTAAACGCAAAGGCGTAATTACCCCCCTCACACACAATGGCCCGAGACTCGAGAGCGATGATTTAGCAGCATTCAACAAAGCTACTTGATTAGTCATTTTCTAGCCAACTGATTAAGTGATGTGCCTGTGTAGAAACCAGAGGCCCAGAGTGCCTCCTTCAGGGTTGTGTGTGTCGCACTCTTGAGGCTAATTTTGTCATTTCAAAAATGGAAGTATTCAATGTGATGCTGGCTAAGTTCACACCTCTCTGCTGCAGACTGTAGGTGTGGCATGGGAGTAGAGCTCTGAGGTGGCGCTGGATCTGAGAGGTGTGAAGAGGTGTAAAACTGATTCATAATACTGGTGGGGGTAACGATGACAAATTGAATTGTCACTCAGGCTCATTTTACATTTGGTGTGTGTGGTGCCGTGTAAGGAGGGCTGACTAGCCTGTTCGCTCGCCCGCTCGCTCGCCCGCTCGCTCGCTCGCTCACACACTTGTTCACTCGCTGGCACAGTTGGCCCAGTTGGCACTCGCTGAGATCAGGAGTTTGCATAGTGTGCCTGGAAAGTGCAGCGGCACTGCAGCCTTATACTCAGTGCCTCCCTCAGCCATGGGGAGGCCTGAGCAGAGCAGATGTGGCCTCTCCTGGGCTGCTAATAGCCGTGTCCTGGGTCTGGCACAGCAGGAAGGGTGGCATACAGGCACTGGACAGGCTGATTGACTGGTGGAGGAGGAGAGAGGAGAGACAAAGAGGACACACACACACACACACACACAAACACACGTACACACACAAACACACGCATACACACACACAAACACACGCATACACACACACAAACACACGCATACACACACACAAACACACGCATACACACACACACACACACACACACACACACACACACACACACACACACACACACACACACACACATGCATCCAAACACAGAGAGAGAGAGAGTCAGTGCAGATCTGCTGGCCAGATGGAGGGACTGATTGTTGGCAAGGGTGATCTCACCACTGACTAATTGGTGGTGGTGGTAGGGGAGGCGTGGCTATAAGCCTGGGCAGTGAAGGTGATTGGTCAAAAAGAGAGAGAGAGGCGATTGATCAGAAAGAAAGAGGGGGAAAAAAACGAAAACAAAACAAGCTTGTTACAAAGCTGTCGTTTTTTTTCATTAGAAGGTTAGCGGATGTTTAATACACAGTTCTTGTTTATGTTTTATGTTAGTTGATGTTAAATACGTAATCCCTCTTTATGTTTTAGGTTCGTGGATGTTAGTTGCGTTGCTCAGTTCTCGTAATGATGATGGATTTTTAAATGTGAAGCCTTCAGCACATTTGGTCGCACATGTTTCCGTGGACAGGGCCTGGCATGGTTTGGCATTGAATATTTGGAGCAAAAGCAACTCAATTGAGAGCAGATTTTGGGAGTTCTTATGCTGGGGATTCTTGTCTCTGTCTTCTTGCCCACACTCGTCTCCCTGCAGATTTCAGCCACAGATTGGCCACACTTGTTTGGCTGGGGGGATTTGAGGCTACAGCTCTCCCTTCCCTCTTACAGGCTGAACCCAGCCAAACAATTGCTCACTCTCAAATACACACACACTCACTCACTCACTCACTCACTCACACACACACACACACACACACACACACACACACACACACACACACACAGAAAAAAACCCCAACACATAATATATATTTGAAAAGATACAGCGAGTGGAAAGTGCAGCGTCTGCTCAAGATTACCTCTGGGTAGCTGCATGAAATAAAAGGGTGAAGGCAAACGTGCTTTTAATAGGGAAGAGAGCGCTGGCTTGTCTCATGGCTGGAGGCACTGATTATATCACAGGCCTGACTGCACTGCTCTGCACTGCACTGCTCTGCTCTCAACACCCAGACTCAGGATCAGGATCAGGCTCAGGCTCAGGATGGGCGACGGGAGATGGGAGACGGTTCGGCCAGAGAGGGTTGAAGCAGAGCTAGAGGTCCAAACGTGTGTTAAGTTCCTGGTTCTATTTTTGCAAGGTGGAAGGGGGGCAAAATCCTCCTTTATGCAGACACAGTCGAGCTCTCATTGGGTGATAGAACTGTAAAGAATCTTTTCTTACTGTGATGTAATGCATTTATGCAGACGAAAGCAGTTTGCTTCCATTGAAACCATTGTATTATGATGCTTTATCATGCTCAGTATTTATGATCTTTGGCTCAGCTGCCTGGGCTTGGACTGAGGTGAACTGTTGCTGAGTGCGAGGAGATCTGGGAAACCAGACAGACAGTCTTTCTGCCATGCGCTCTACACACACACACACACACACACACACATATGAACACACCACCATGCACATCATGCGTACTACAGATACACAAGTGTACACACACACACACACACACACACACGCATGCACGCGGTCAGACACACACACACACACACACACACACACACACACACACACACACACAGACTCTTGCACATGTGTCCTACAGATATACAAGTGTACACATCCGTGCATTCATTTGAAATAGCAGTAGAGCAGGTATTGGAGACCTGTCTCGAATGTACTGTGTACTTGTATTAATCTCCTCTGTTCTCTGCAACGACTTGTAGAGATTAGGCTACTTTTCCCAGTCAGCGTCTCAAAGAAGCTGAAAATAGTGAGACAAAGTGCTAGGGACAATTATATATAGCCATATATATATATATATAATCGGATTGTCTCAATATGTATGGAAGCGGAAGTTAAAGATTGTGATATCTAATCAGGTCAGTGGACTGTTGTAACACACACACACACACACACTCTCTCTCCGCCTTGTATTGTGGAATCCACTGCTCGGGGTTGGTCATTACCAGAGGATTGCTTTTAGCTGAACAGACATGTCAAGACCAAACAGGAGTTCTTGGCATACAATCCAGATGTGAGAAACGTGAGATCAGAGTAGAGCTCACCGTTGAACACCTGCGGTAAAGCACGTCAGTCATTACTCCAGCCCCGCGCATAATATGCTCCCACCCACTGCCAACGGCCCTGTTCAGTAGCCAATAGGAGCGAAATATCAACAGAGGTCACATTACCTTGTGAAATCACTGCCAAGATTGTACACATTCTTATCTCCTCTGGAAGATTCAATCAGGCCTTTTCATTCGGTCCTCTTCTAGGCAAGGCTTTTCAGACGTTGGGTAGTGAAGACGTAAAGTTATATACTGTAGATAAAAATGTGATCATTTATGACTTTAGTGCAACGCCCCCGAGGAGTCTCATTGACACAAAATGGGATCTCAAGGTTAAGTGAGCAGAGTTAAGGTGGGTTGGCTCAGATCATTGACCCATAAAGCGTCTTTTTCATTGAAATGCTAAACACTGACACATATGGTTAGATAGATAGATAGATAAATAGATAGATAGAGAGTTAGATAGAGAGACAGACAGACAGACAGATAGATAGATATATACTTTATTAATCCCCAAGGGGAAATTCCAATCCTCACAATCCCAACAGTGAAATACACAGTGTAGAATTCACTGTAGAAATAATGACAGGCCATTTGCAAAAAGAGGAGGAACTGAGGATCTTCAGGGGGTTATCAGGACTAACTGAATGGTTATTCAAAGCTCAACATTTTGACTGCAAAACTTCCAGGAAGACGGGACCTACTGTGGTGTGATGATGTATTCATTATTGTCGTGTGACGCCCTCACAAGTATGACCCAATTTAAGAATCATGATCTGAAACCCTCATCTGTGTCCACGCCACAAACATTAGCTTCACATGACCGCAAAGGAACATCTGAACCCTAACTCTAAGTCTCATGCTGTTTTTGAGGCAAGTCCCTTACTTGAGAAAGCTAGGAAGTGAAGAATTGTTGAAATTTAATATTTAAATATATGTTTTTATAATGTTTGAAGATATTTTGATTAACAGGGTACAGGAGTGTTAAAAAGTCCCCAAAGTCCTTAAAAAGCCTAGCCTCCTTGCCTCCCATTGGCACTGTTCGCAGCAATCAATTTGAGCCCACGTCAATCAACGAGCAGGAGTGGGAGTGTATAATAGATTAGGTCGAGTCTCAGCTGTTGTAGCATGGCTTTACTTCACGAGCAAGCTGGCTACATTACGGCCAAATGTTAGCGATTGGGCGAAATCAGATTCAATCGTTTCAAGCTTCTACAATCACGCCACCAGCTCATAATTGTTTGTTTATAGCGGAGATCCCAGACCCTTAGACCAGCGTAGACCAAGGAGATGGCCATGGCCAGGCTAAAAAACAAACAAACAAAAAAAAACACTTCCTCAACTCTTTAAAAAACGACAGTGAGAAGTTGTCACATGGTCTTTTATTATCCCTTCTTCTCAGACACTCCCTCTTCCGGTCATCTTCCTTTACATCTCACTTTTGAGTGTTCTCTCTCTCTCTCTCTCTCTCTCTCTCTCTCTCTCTCTCTCTCTCTCTCTCTCTCTCTCTCTCTCCCTCACCCCTCCCCTTGGCCTGGCGGCCTGGCAGTAAGAGTCCTAAAAGGTTGGAGGCCATTGGGAGGTGAAGATGGTGTTGGTAGTAGTGGTGTTGGTGGTGGGTGACTGGGGTAGTGATAGTGGTCATGTTACACTTTAGGTACTGTTGCACACGTCCTTTTTGACAGGTGTGTTGGAGAAGGTCCACAAGGTCACCTACATGTAGAAGTACAAGTGGCCTGATGCTGGTCATCTGACCGAAACGTTGCACATTAAACCCTTTGTATTGCAAACGACGACAGTGTGTGGGATCCTGCTTCTTTCTACATAGTAGTGGTAGTGGTGGTGCTCATGTCAGGCTAGCATAGTAGGTGGAGTATAGACCTAACACTTGTTTCACATTGTACATGTCCTTCTTGAGTGGATCCGTTTCAGCCTGAAAAGTTGAACATTTTTTAACTTTTTTCGACGGAAGCAACAGAGACGTTGGGTCAGACGGACCCACAATGCATTTGGAGAGAGCTCCATGCAAAGACAATGAGATCCGCCGATGGACCTGTGCAGTGTGAAGCAGCAGTTGTCTGTGCATTGGTGTTTCCTACAGTATAGTCTGCCAGAAGATGCAGAGCTCTTCCTCCCATAGAGGCTCCAGTGTGTAGGGTGTGGGGAAGCGGTAGCCCACATGTGCTCTACTGTACCTGCTACATGTCATAAGCTTTGTGTCTGTCTGTGTGTGTGTGTGTGTGTGTGTGTGTGTGTGTGTCTTCACCATAAATAATGCTGAATGGAAGTAAGGTCTCTCTCTCTCTCTCTCTCTCTCTCTCTCTCTCTCTCTTTCTCTCTTTCTTTCTTTCTTTCTTTCTCTCTCTCTCTCTCTCTCTCTCTCTCTCTCTTCCTCTTCCACTCTTACTTATTGCGTGGTGTACCTACAGTATGTGTCTGTCTGTCTGTTCGCCTTGCACAAAGGAAGTAATTTCTCTCTCTCTCTCTCTTTCTCTCTCTCTCCCTCTCTTCCTCTTCCTCTCTCACTTATTGTGTGGTGTACCAGAGTGTGCATGTGAGAGGCTGCATGTGTACAACAGACAGATGATCACATGTCTGTACATCATGTACTGTGTGTGTGTGTGTGTGTGTGTGTGTGTGTGTGTGTGTGTGTGTGTGTGTGTGTGTGTGTGCGAGCATGCATGTGACGAAAGGCGTTGAAATGAATTAAATGCATTTGCTGAAGGATGTGGTAAATGTATTGTTTCAAATCTCAAAACTATATCTGATGCCACTAGATTGCACCCATGCTTACACATACATACATACATACAGTACATACATACATACTTGTAAATTCTGTCAAACACACCACAAAACCATTTTTACCTCACTTTGTAAAATATTACTGCATACAGTACACCACTAACCTCTGTAGATGAGATCAGACATATAAGCACATTTGTTTTCTGTTTTATTTTACTAATTCAGCACATGATCATAAAATGCTGTATATGCTAGGGTTTTTGATCCATCCCACATTGACTTCTGGTGGGCTTATATTAGCATCTCATATGCCTGTGTAGTTACCAAAAGTAGATCAGGGCCAAACCTCATAATTGATTCCAGCTGAGGCAAAATAATTTTTCCCCTGTGCTATGTAGCCTAGCGCATATTGATGAGAGTGGTTAGATGCTCACACAACATGTAAATCCACTGCACTGCACATGTTTGGGACGGTGAAAGGGATTGTGGGACATATGATTGTGGGACATATGCATATGATTGTGTCATATGCTGAGTGGTGTGAGGTGTAATTACCGCTGGCATGAATGTGTTCTTACACCACCTGGAGTCCTGCTGCAGAGTAGTGCACATCCGAAGGCGTAGCAGCTGGACCTAGTCTGATTGATCTAGTCTGACCAAAAATCCCATTGGCATGTTAATCCCTAAGCCCTGAAAGACAGACAGTGATTACACGTATCTATAGTAGATATTTTTATGAAGTGATCTTTAAATGTTAGTTGGGGCCTTTCATTTACATGTAAACACCCTCCTAAGTGGAGATTTTTCAAATACCTTTCTGGATTCTGTGGATTGTACTGGATATGTGTATGTGTAAATGCAATTTGTAAAATAAATAAATAAATAAATAAATAAATGATAACGGCAACAAAATATTTTTTGCAAGTTTGTAATATAGTTGAGTAAATATAGGGCCTGAAGGTCTGTGTAGTGATAACATTTTATTTTTTATTTTTATTTTACGGTACCACAAAATGTAAGCATGTCAGAGTTTATGAACAAAAAGCAAGACAAAAACCTTGGTCCGCCAAGGGAGAGTCAGCATGCTACACACAAAAAATCATCAGCAACTAAAAAGAAAACTGCCTGATTATAAGTACAGTTCTAGGTTAATGGAAGATGCTGTTGGACATCCCAGAGTCAGACCATAGTGCCAGCGTGGTAACCTAAGAACAGATAGTCGCAGATAGATAGACATGGGGGACAAGAACAAAAACAACAGAAAGAACATAATATTCCGCCTTATCTGTAATGATGGAACAGCAGGAACAGAATGAGTTGAGCCTAGTTCAAACATAAAGACATAAAAAGCATACGGTTATGCAAACAATACATTCTGATCCCATTTCCTTCACTAGCAAGTGTATTTTTATTCTCAAATTGCAATAAATACAGTATGTTATTAAATTAATGAATGAAGACATGAAAGTTCAATGAACACATTTTAAAAGGACAAAACTACATGTATATACCACTTTAAATTCCATATAGCCAAGTATTGTGTGTGTGTGTGTGTGTGTGTGTGTGTGTGTGTGTGTGTGTGTGTGTGTGTGTGTGTGTGTGTGTGTGTGTGTGTGTGTGTGTTTTGTTTCGTTATCTTTGCATTTAATACATTCTTGTTACGGTAATTAGACAGATTTGTGTTTTTGATTTCCCTTGTTTCTTTTGTCAGTACGCACATCACGTCCATCATTATTGCTCTTTGTGATTTTCACAATCTTTAGTTCAGTCATTAGTCCAACGTGAATCATCAGAATAGTTTGAATGAGATCATTTCTTCTTATTGTGTGCTCAGTAACTAAAAGCCTGTCTAGACTTATGACATTTGGTTTGTGTGGGGAGCCTCCAGTCTTTACTAAGGTACAGTCCCTCGTCAGAGAACATGCAGGGCTGTGTGGTTTCCTCCTCGTCCTTTTTTGGTCAATATTGACTGTAAAAAGAGTTTAGCTCAGGATGAGTGTAATTGTCTCAGTGAGTCTATACATGGCTTCACTCAACAAACAAGTAATTAAAAATGGTCACTACTATCTTCCATGCTACAACATGGGAACATATAAATGTGTCATATTGCTCTATTGTCGTCAATAGACTTGCAATGCAAATTTGTCAAGCAAAAAAATAACTAAATGGAAACACAGATTTTAAATCTTCAGTGCCTCTAGTCTACCTTTTTAGTGCCCACATACTTTTGTATGTCTGACAATTCGGGAGCTATAAACCGCCATCTGCATCAATCTTCCAAACCATGAGTAATATTTTGTGGATTTCCGCATCATCTTCCTCAAATGCTAAGTTCTCTTAGTAATATCACATCTGCTAACTCTTTTGCCTCACTAATGAAACAAAGTGCAAATGCTACAGCATATATGCACAATATTGTGTAGGCTTCAGTCTCATTCATGAGAACCTGCTTCATTTGCAAATGTTCTCCTAATTAGCTCAAATGAAGTGCAAAAAAAGTGAACTGTATGAAGCTTGAAAAGAAGAACTGAAAAATGGCTGTGCCTTTTCTTTGCTTTCATTTTGTGCCTTGTTACTGCCTGTCTTCACTTGAAACTAGACACTTCCTGCTCGTCAAGTGATTGTAGCCACTCAGTTCATGACGTACGCACAGCTAACGAAACTTGCAGGGAGAAGAAAGAGAGAGTATAACTTAGGCTTGCCTATTAATTAAAGAAATAAATAAATATGGAGCTCGTTCTCAACAACATGCATCACATTCTTATAGCGAGAGAGAGAGGGAGAGAGAGAGAGAGAGTGTGTGTTATAGAGAGGGATAGAGAGAGAGAGACAGAGAGGGATAGAGAGAGAGAGAGAGAGAGAGAGAGGGGGGGGCATAGGCAGGGCTGGGGGCGTGGGGGTTTGGTGATGGGTCCATGTCCTCATGTAGTTCACAAGAGAAGCCCAAGAGGGATATTTCATCAGCTCCCCTTGGTATCGGGACAGTCTAATTGGTTATTCACATGATTCTGCTCCAGGATGTGAGTGTGAGGCTTTCGCCCACCCCAGCTCTGCCTGCCTGCCTGCCTGCCTTACTTGCCTCCCCTGGCGAGAGTGGAAGAGTGGGGATCTGCAGAAAAGCTGGTATCATTTTTCATTAAAACTCACACAGCAGGGTAACGGGCAGATGCAGCCAAATCTGGAGCCACTTTGATGTGTCACAGTGGTGCAGAAATTTCTGAATTTTGCCCTAAGGATGGGCTGCTTTGACTGACAGCTGGGTCCCCAAGTTATAGCCATGGTAATAAAATGTGAGGAATGTTAATAGACACTTTGTCAGAAGCTATGAGACAATACTAAAGTGTTATCACAGGGTCTTGGTCATTGCAAATACTTAACCCCACATTTTGTAAATGAACAAAAAGTTTCTCATACTTGAGTTTTAAGAATTCTTACCAAAGACCTTCTGACTGACATTACATTTAATTTCGAACCTACAGCAGGGAGCCAACTTCAGGGTCGGATTTATGAATTAATACTTCAAAATTAAACCACTGCTTTATGTTGACCTAGCTTCTTTTTTTCTCTTTCCTGTTTAAATCAAGATGCCTTGATGCTAGTTCACAGTTGTATGCCTCGTTTAAACATTCTGCTGGTTGCTTCTTGTGGCTAAAATGAGCCCTTTGGGCCCTGAAGTCAATGAATCTCTAGTGTGTGAATCAAAGCTGTCATGTGATGGTGTCGGCCATCCAAGTCCATGATACAAAATTAGAAAACTGATTATGCCAGGTTATTAGATGAGCTTCAATTCATTTTTTACATGTGCTGGACTTTGCTTGCCGCTCTCCGTTGCTCATTAATGAAACCGTTTGGAACCACTGCCAGTTCTTGGCACACTGTGGCATAGATGTGTTTCTGAGAAGTGTTTTGCCGGAATCTTATCGACCAGTGGGTTTGTGCTTTAAGTGGGCGAACACAAGCAGTCTCACTGAGCTGGAGCCAGGGACACAAGCATCACTGAGTCTAGATGACGTGCACAACACAACACAACACAACAGAACACAACCCTTTCTAAGTCTCAGTGAGCCTGCACTAGTTCAGCTTGTGCAGCCGTGTGTATGTGTGCGCATGCAAACACACACACACTCAGTCACGTTACATAAGCTCACTAGCTGCTCTCTCTCTCGCCTCATTGGTCAGAGAGGCTTTCTGTGGCTGAGTAGCCATGGTGACCTGTGGGAGAGTGAGGTGTACTCTGCTCTTGGGGGTTCAGGCGAGGCTAGTTCCATAGGGGTTCCAAGAAGGGCTCACCAGGAAGCAGGGGCCGAGAGGGAGAGAGGAGAGTTAGAGAGACAGACAGACAGTCAGACAGACAGACGTGGGTCATCATGTGGACATAGTGTCGGCACAGGGAAGTGAAGCATTATGGGAGCCGTAGAGCTCTCTCTGCACAGCAGGCGTCACATAAAGAGGTGACTGTAGGCTGTTATCTCTGTGCGGTCGGGAGAATTTCAGGTCAGCGATCACTGGCCCATTTAGATTGTTGGTGTGTGTGTGTGTGTGTGTGTGTGTGTGTGTGTGTGTGTGTGTGTGTGTGTGTGTGTGTGTGTGTGTGTGTGTGAGCAACCAGTGCCGGCACAATGAAGGGGGAAGTGTGTTTTTTATGCACTGAAATGAACTTCCCCTGAAGAGCAGTTATTCAGAATTATTAGCCTCTGTGGCTGATGTGCCCTGATCTAAAACTCTAAGTAGCCCTTTGGCGTTGCCTCTCACAGGAGCTTTACTTAATAGTGTTTCAGGGATGCGTAGAGATGAACAGACCTCCAAGCCATGCTGAAACCTCACTCATGCTACCAGCAGTCCTGTTAGAGGAGATGGGAGCTTGACTGCATTCTAACTGGTGTATGTTATTAGCCTGACATAGCCCGACCATAATACTGCTGTTCATGGTCTGGAGGTTCTTTAACCTGACACGAGGGGGGAGGGCATTCAGTTCTGGTTTGAAACGATTGGATAGCTCGTCTAATCAGCTTCGCTTATTGGCCGGTAGTCTCACTACCGATGTAAACTCGCCCCAGAAGACCGTCCCCAGACTATGGATACAGATGAACATTCGTATGGGCTATGTCGGGCTATGTCAGGCTAGTATTTTATAGTAGCCTAGTATTGTTGTGGAAGCTGCATCCTGTGTAAAACCTTGGAAACGGAGGAGGATGGCATAGGCCGAAACGCGTCTTGGACATGTCATTAAAAAAGTAGTTAAGAGTTCAGGCTTGGGAGTGCGTTTACCTTCTTATCATTCAGTATTCCCCTTGTTTTATGCACCGAAACCCTCTTTTTATTATGCTAATTGAGTTGAGCGCACCTTTCTTTCTCCATCTTAGAAACAACATGGTGCGCAAGGATTACCCACCTCATAGGTGTGTTAAACTTCAGTATAATATAACATCAAAAGTAATTTGAGTATGAGGCCAGAATAGCTTTTGTGTGAAAACACACCCGAGAATCCTACAAACTTCAGGCCCATTTTTGTTTCAGTAGGGACAGAGCGCGAGATGAGATCACTCGCTTGTGGTCAAGTATTGCACCTAGGCCTGCATGTGGCAAAGATTTATTTTTGGTATGTCCTAGTTTGCATTTTTGTTCTTTTTGTTTTTGCCTTCCGCTCTGATAACGTGTTGACCCAAACGTAGTGTCTGTGGAAGTACTTTAGCAAGTGCTCTAATTTGCACATCCTTGATGTGGACATGTAATGTACTGTAAAAGCCCTGATGATCCAATAGAACTGAAGCTGTAGATGTGTAAAGATGTTAATGTACCTCCAGCTTTTTGTGCCCACTACTCTAGTAAAGCTCACTGTCCACTGGGACGTTCACCATGTAAACTAAAAAGCATCTGTGTCTCGTTTGAGCATGTTCAAAACGAAAAGACACACACACACACACACACACACACACACACACACACACACAAGTTTCACACCTTGCGGCTTATGCATCACAACCGGTAATTACAGCGGGACTCAGGACTAGCATTCCAGTGGCTGCATCCCTGTGATCTAAGGCAAGCAGATACCATGGGTGGTATTGACTGACTGGCTTGTTCTCACAGCAGGTAAGCGGGGAGCCTGTTGTGTGTGTCTCACATCAGGCTTCGCTTTGCAGGCGGGGGGGGGGGGGGGGGGGGGTGGTTGGCTGTGGTGGCCCTCCCTCTCGTGGAGGAAGGCCGTTGATGACTGTCCGTTTGTAAGGAGTCTAGGATGATCACTTCCCTCTCCTGGAAGAAGGCTATTGATAACTCTGTCCGTGTGGAAGGAGTCTAGGATAGTAACCTCCCTCTCGTGAAGGAAGGCTGTTGATGACTGTCTTTGTGTAAGGAATCTAGGATCGTAAACTCGCTCTCCTGGAGGAAGGCCGTTGATGATACTGTCTGTGTGTGGGGTGTCTAGGATGGTACCGGGAAATCTTGCTGATGATGCACACACAGGGCATTGTGTTGTAAAAGCTCTTAAAAGGGGGCAAGCAGGGCAGCATGGGTCAGAGTGTCTGAAATGAGCCTAGGCAGAGCAGTATATAGAGAGAGAGTTCGGCCAACTCCAGTCAGGGACGCCATGTTGTAACCCAACATCCCAAGGATTCTACAATGTAATTCTACATTCCCATGTTACCACGTGCTTAAAGTGGGGAGAAAGAAAGGCAAAAATAACCTTTTTTTTCTTATTCTTCCCATAGAATGACATTGTAGAATCCTCGGATGTTGGGTTACAACATGGAACATGGTGGAGTTGCCCGAACTCTCTTTATATACTGGTTTGAGTCTTGAGTCTAGAACGGTTGATCAGAATGCTTTCCTCCTGTTGTGCAACAGCTGGCCAACTGACAGCTGTCACGTTGGTGGTTATTCCAGGCTGCCTTGTGTCCACACAGCGTAAGGGAACTGACAGCTCTGATGGAGAAGAGTGATGGAATGAGACATGCTGCCTTTGGTCACTTAGATGACCTTTTCTTTCAATCTCAGCTCAATAATTAGCTATTTGCATCACTTGTTGTTATTTTCATAGAAATATACAGCCTCAAGCTGGTGCTATAATAAGTTAGTAGGTCAGCTACCTGGTGTCTTTTGCTAGAATGGTTAGCAATGTCATATCTTTATTTTCTCAGAGTGTATATTCAGAGTCCTGAGCTGTAACAAATATGCAGTGTTATAGCCTGGATGGATTTAGGCTTATATCTGACCAAACACGATAACAATCAGCTACCCATAATCTAAAAAAAAGATTTATGCTTATAATGATGATAATGATGATAATTAAGATATAATGGATGCCCATATAGCTGACAATAAATATGGCAGGTGTATATAGAACAGGTAAGTATTTTAATGGATATAGATCCACACAATTCATCCCTCACTAGTGACTAAATTGTACTGTACAGTAGGCTTGGTCCATTTCAATATGCAGCTAGAAGGGGAAAAAATAAAACCCAACAATTGGATGTGTTTTGAGAATATTTATGTCCTCCATAACCCCAACTCTTTGCCTGGTGCTTTCTAGAAAAATCCAAAAGCAAACATGACAAGAGTTCATTTTTTTGTGTTGGTGGCTCAATCACTTCAATTGGATGTGTTTTGAGAGAGTTTGTTTTTTGCCATTTCAACACGAAAATGCTATAAAGGCTGAGGGCACGTTGTTTGAGAGTGAGCGAGGGCATTTTGTTTGAGGGTGAGCGATGAGTAATTTCTAGCCCAGTATTTCTGAGATTCATTTGTGAACAAGTCTGTTAGACAGCGGTCCTGTGATCTTGTCATGGGTGCCTCTCTGGTGTGTCATGTGGGTGGGTAGGTACTTCCTGTTGGCAAAACAGGAAAGCCAGTGTGGTTTCTGCATGTGCTCACCATTTTGGTTCACTCTGTGGCTAGCAGAGAACATGGGTTTCAGAATAACGGCATCGCCGCACGTAACGTAAAATGGTGATGATGACTGGGTATGTACTGTATGTCTGCAGCCCTTTGGCTCCCATTGTGATCAAAGCAGGAGAAAATGGATGCACTTGCACAACACTATTTTACTGTACATACTGTAGGCTGAATATTTATGTACTCCATAATCCCAACCCTTTGCCTTGAGCTTTCTAGAGAAATCCAAAAGCAAAAATGTCAAAGAGTTCATTATTTTGTGTTGGTGGCTCAATCACTTTAATTGGATGTGTTTTGAGAGAGTTTGTTTTTTGCCATTTCAACACGAAAATGCTATAAAGGCTGAGGGCACATCATAGCACTCGTGAGGTTGGTTAAGGCCAAGTCAGTTTGAGGGATCACGACTTAGAGACATGGGGTCATGGTGATTGATGTCAGATAAGTGCTTGAGGGATTATGACTGAGGGTTTTGGGGCTAGATTGGGATTCACTCTCTAGTTTTTTTCCCCAAGCCCTCTTGGTCAGGTGTTAATAGGTTTTAATGGGGAAGTTGTTGTCAGAGTAGCCTGTAAAGGTCAGTGATGTTCTTAATAGGCATTCACAACGAATGACCAATCAAAAGAATGGAGAACTGATTTCACTGAACCGAAAGTTCTACCTCCTCTCCCTGAAGTGTGTGTGTGTGTGTGTGTGTGTGTGTGTGTGTGTGTGTGTGTGTGTGTGTGTGTGTGTAGTCATGCATGTGTGTAAGTATACAGCATGCATGCATGGTAATTTCTTCTCTTACAAATGTCAAGCATGTCAGCCATCTCCTGTTGGAACATGTGTGTATCAATTGAGTGGTGGACTCAGTGTTACTTGGATGGATGCAGGCATGCTGTTGGATAAGTGTGTGTGTGTGTGTGTGTGTGTGTGTGTGTGTGTGTGTGTGTGTGTGTGTGTGTGTTTCCTTTTAGCTCAGCTGGCTGAACATGG
Source organism: Sardinella longiceps (assembly GCA_027497455.2). NCBI lineage: Eukaryota > Metazoa > Chordata > Actinopteri > Clupeiformes > Clupeidae > Sardinella > Sardinella longiceps. The sequence continues at coordinate 9,626,061 of JAODXP020000013.1, forward strand.
CATTTGCAAAGCCAAGGTCAGGGTTGAGTCTCCAACGGGAGCAAGTCCACTGAAACAATGCATGCATTCACCCAAGCATGAAGCTCCTTGGATGCAGCCTGAGCCTGTCAGTGTTGTGTCTGAATGCTAGTGATTGCAATTCTAGAGCACTCTTCTGTGATTGCAATTCTAGAACAATCTTCTGTGATTGCAATTCTAGAACCCTCTTCTGTGATTGCAATTCTAAAACACTCTTCTGTGACTCACTTACTTCCTGCAGAATGATTGGCCTGAATGATATTTTTTCTTCACCTGTGTGTTTTTTTCCCACTGCCATAATGATTATTTGGAGTAAATAAGTTCTTGAAATGAACTGAGATTTGTGCATACTGTGTGTGGCTGAGCAAACATGTGCTTTGGGAACCCCGTGTTGTTTTTGTCTTTTGTCTAGCGGATGAATTAAGATTTGCTCTGTGTAAAAAGAGGGGTGCAGGTGGAGGTGGTGGTATGGCTTCCTTTCGTAGAAATGTTTGCCATTCCGTTGATGTGTAGCTACAGAAATGAGAAATGTGAAGAGAGACCACAGCAGTGGCATGCAGGAGGATATGAACAAAAACTTCCCCTGCAGACACACTCCTCTCAAAGGGGCCTTGGCTTTGTTGTGTGCTACCCATAGCCTATAGCATCAAATCATCTCTCTCTCTCTCTCTCTCTCTCTCTCTCTCTCTCTCTCTCTCTCTCTCTCTCTCTCTCTCTCTCTCTCTCTCTTGTTCTTTCTTTCTTTCTGTCTCCATTTTATTCCTTTTTTGCTCAGTCGTTTCAGAGTTTGCCGCCCTGTGGGTTTTGGCTTTGAACAGAGCTTCGGTACGGCTGGCCGTGAGAACACTTGGGCACGGAGGGTTCGGTCACACAATCGTGCTGGATTACAGAGATGTTCTCCATCTCTGCAGCCTCTTGTGTTTTCTTTGTCTGTCTATCCATCCGTCTATCTGTCTGTCTGTCTCTTTCTCTCTCACTCTTTGTGTTTCTGCCTAGCCTACCTCGGGAAGCAGGGGGATGTTTGAGGTTGTTTTTAGCCTTTTGGCAAAACAAGGGAAGTAGAACTTGTCGTTACCGTGCACAGCAAGGGTGAGATTTGCAAGATTTCCTCTTGAAAACCACAGTCAGTTCCAGGCATGTAGGCTACTGTAGCAGTATGTCTGTAGAGATGCTTGCACCCAGTCAGTGACTCATGGAGGCCAAGTGCAGACATTCCTCGGATGCCCAGACTCCCAGAAGGCATCCTTTTGGAAAAGCATTAATAGCCAACTGCCCATTCCTTTGAAGTATTCATGGTGATATTTACAGTGAAATAAAAAAAGGATGGATTTAATGAAAGTCAGAAAGAATGTTAGACTGCCAACAAAGGGTCAGTTTTGCCCATGATATTACCATTACCATTTCTTTGGGATGGGAGGTGTATCGCCCTCAAGCCCCCAAAAGAAGTCCTTCAACTTAGCAAGTGCTGTATGACCACCATGACCTGTATAAATGAGAAACATCAGAGACATTTTTTCCCACATGGTTTAATAATTTTGTTCTGTATTTATCTGTATTTATCCCCACCACCACCCCCCACAGTGCAACACCAGACTTGCATACGTGTGGACTCCCCCCATATGCTGCTGTATGTTTCCTTCCTGGAGGATACTTTCTTTGAACCTTAAAAAAATGAAGCATGCCAGAGCCTTTTCTGCACAAATTTCCCTATCAGCCAAAAAAATGGAAGAACTGATATTGAGCGGAAGCTCTAGGTGGCGCTAGACTGATGAAAGTGACCCCCCAGCTGGCTCTAGATATGCTCCATCACTCTCTCCATTACTACACCTGATTGTGCTCAGCATCAGAGGCCTTGACTACAACCACAAGGCAAATCTGTGTGTAGCTGGCAAAAGGACAATTTTGTCAGGTATAATGGGTCTTTTTAAATTCCAACAGCAGATAGATGCTACAAACTTACTGTAGCTGTTTTGTGAGGTTCCCTGAGGAGGGAGGATTGTGTGGGTGGGTAGATGAGGTTTTAAAGGAACTGCATAAATGTATGGGATCAGGGATAGTAAGTGATGTGTTGAAATTAGCATTAGAATGCGCCAACCCACTTTCCAAAAAAAAACCAAACAGTTGATCACTTGCGCAGTCCCAACATCCCGCTACATCCTGAGGGCTTACTTCTCTATTTGTGAGAAATGGAATGTGTGGGACTGTTGCCGTGAGTGACGCACATCTCCACGGCATTGACACAGGGAACTGACCACACTGGTGCTAGCGCCAGGAGGAGCAACAATAACAGCCACAGCAGCAGGCAGCCACAGCAGCAACTGTCTGACTGACTGTAGACCTCATTTGAGGGCCTATTCATGACCGTCACCCTGGTATTAACATGGCCACCCAAACCCTTCTGAAAAATAAATAACGCATCCAGCCCTCAGCTAAAGCCGTCGCTCAGGTCGGTCAAAACAGTGGAGGCTACGCCTACAAAGGACCAATCAGAAAGCCACCCACAGCCCGGCAGAAATAGAACATGGAGTGAGGCAGATAGCCTAGCAGAAAACGAGCTGAAAAAAAACAAGCCCAAGTTTTCAAATAGCACAAAAAGGGACTTTCATGCTTGTTTCTGATCAGTCATTTTAAATTGTTGATGTTCTAAAGTGTCATGACTGTCTGTCTGTTTGTTTGGTTGTCTGTCTGTCTGTCTGTCTGTCTGTCTTCCCCCCCCCCAAACCCAATTATTAAGAGAGCACAAGAAGGTGTCTTATTTCACACTGATTTCTGATCCCTCATTTAAAATGTTGATTGTGTGTGTGTGTGTGTGTGTGTGTGTGTGTGTGTGGTACTTCTTTCTTCAAGCTGCACCTTTTCTTTCCAATCTTCCCACAGCATCCTTCCTTGCTCCTTCTTTTAACATGAAAACTCATTCACACACACACACACACACACACACACACACACACACACACACACACACACACACCCTATTGCGCACAGACTTTCATGATGATGTGTCCCTTGCTCTGCCCACATAAGGATACAGACGAGTGCTGCTTCCAAAATATTCCTGACGCTCCACGGGAAGTGGTTCTTTATGATTCCAACAGTGGATCTGCAGATGCATTCATGTTGGTCAGTTAATGTGTCATGTTTCTTTTCTCAGTTTGATTTATAATTGGAATCTATGTAACACGCCTTAACCCTTCACACTTGGGGTGGTGTGTTATTTATTATTATGGCAATGCTAGACACGTGATTCTAAAGACAGTCAATTAATTAGCGTATCGTTACTTATGGGCAATGACCAGATCAATTTGCAGAACCTACAGACTCACAGGCTTACTGCTTTTCTAAAATGGCTAGGGTATGAGAACTGAGAAGACTTTTCTCTCTCTCTCTCTCTCTCTCTCTCTCTCTCTCTCTCTCTCTCTCTCTCTCTCTCTCTCTCTCTCTCTCTCACTCTCTCTTCATCCGTCTCTCTTTCTCTCTCTCTCTGCCTCTCTTTCTCTGTCTGACACCCTCTTCTTCACTCTTTCTCTTAACCCCCTCCCTCTCTCTCTCTCTCTCTCTCTCTCTCTCTCTCTCTCTCTCTCTCTACTGGGGCACTGGGGTTGAATGAGTCTGATATATTGAGGCGCTGTGGTGACCACAGACAGAAACACCTGCCCCTGGATTACATAAGAGCACCCCCCCCTTCTCTCTATATACACACACACACACACACACACACACACACACACACACACACACACACACACACACACACACACACACATCCTGACATCCTGGCTCGCCAGCTTCACTAGCCATTACAGAGCCCCTAGGACAACAGTCAGCCAAACACCTGGATGCACAGGTTTCAAGGACTAGAGGAAAAGAACAGGCTGGCGTTATGCACTGTATGTCCTGCAAGTGCCTTTGTACTGTTTTACTGCTTCTTTTCCGCTATGTGGTTTTTAAACAAATCACTCACAGTAAGTCTTTTGCAAGCTTTTTGCTTGCCTGCGTCACGTCACGATACATTAACAAGGACACTGTATTATTGCTATTTATTTCCATCTGCTGTATAAAAGGTTGCATGTTTGCACAGTGTCTCTTGCAAGAGCTGCTGGAGTGGCCAGCTTTGAGATCTGCCACCTGAACCTTACTGCATTAAAGCACATTAGAGCTACAGTATGAGAGACTAATATATTCTACTGCCTCTCCAGCAACAGTCATCAAGCGGGAGGATGGAGGGGTTTAGCAGACCTCCGCAATTCTGTCTGTTGAGATTCTCCAATCATGACTACATTATATTGTGATTTTTTCTAAAAAATAAAAAATAAATAAAAATAATGATCATTTGAGACCGGTATGTGTATGTATATATATATATATATATATATATATATATATATATATATATATATATATATATATATATATATATATATATATACACTATTTTGGTTGTATTTGGATTTTTGTGAGTTTGTTGATTAAACAGGGCTTGGCTTCAACTTTCTGTTTCATTTCTTTACTATTTCTTTACTCTTTACTTTCTTTTTTAATTTGTCTTTTTTTATTCGAGGAGGTGAGTACTACCGGTACTTTTTCTCCAATTTCTCTCTCAGTTTTTGTAAAACGTTTAAGGCCATGATGGGGTCTGAGAAAGGAGTGACTACAGGGGCTGGAAGGAAAGGTAGCTGGAGACTGAGAGCCAGACGAATAAAAGAGAACATTTGCAGAAATGGCAGAAGTTCCCATTGAGGCATATCGAGGAAAAGAGGAGAAAGAGTGAAGGTGCAGGTGCAGGTCAGACAGGCTTGTGACGCAAACAGTGCGTGTACAAAGAGGGAGAATAGTCATCCACACAATGTGACCGTCAGGCCCATTTGTTACTTTACTCAGCTGTACCAACTGAGACGGGTTGGAACTAGAGTATGGCTATAATTACCACTCACATTTCCAAGGATGACATTTTTTTTAGTTTTTTAGTCATGTCAATCATCAGCTTTGTTGCTTGGTTGAAAAAACCTGTTCTGGAGTCTGTACTGGTGAGAGTCCTTAAAGGATAGGTTCGGTTTTTAACACATTTAGCCCCTTTTCTAGAGTGTCTAGGGTGGAATAGAACGATTGACACCAAAATTTGGATGATTGGTCCTGTCTCGAGTATACGGCTATTTCAGAACCCCCCCTTCCTGCTTCAGACAGGCTAGCTTTGTGCATGTCTGACAATGTTCCCTAAAACCACCTAAAACATTGTTATTTTCAAATATGTTACTCACCGAGTCATCAGTGCTGTTATATGGGCATGCAAAACAATTCTCGTCGTGAAAAACCATTCCTGTCGTGTTGTATTTAGCATTTTGAAAATCCTGGAACTATTTTCTCCGACATCTCACAGCCGCCTATAAACTTCCGCTGTACGTTTGAACGTGAAGAGTTGCACAGCACAGCTTGTGAAAAGTCTACAGCTAAGCGTACAGCGGAAGTTTATAGGCGGCTGTGAGATATCGGAGAAAATAGTTCCAGGATTTTCAAAATGCTAAATACAACACGACAGGATTGATCTTTGCAATGTTGAGAGAAAGGCTGTCGTTCTGACACCGCTGTATTGAGTTGTAAACTTCTCATCATTGTTGGCCATCAGAACAATAAAAGTGACCCTATTGGTAGCCTGATTGCCATTGACTTTCAAAGCTCTGCGAGACTTTGGTCTGACCAAGAGCCCGTATAACAAACTTTCTCAAAGTGCATGGTTGACCATGAAACGCCTCGGTTTGCTACTGGTCGATGTTAGAAAATGCTGTGCCGAAGCGAATCCAATCACGCCACTCTTTCCTCTGACGTATGTGACGTGAAGGGAATTGCTTGAACAGGACTGAGAGCCATTGGAGCTGCTCAAAGTTGTTTGGTTCCCGACCAAGGGGGGGAAGTTCCACATTTTTGTGGAACTCAGAAGTCCTGCCCGATCAGCAGCTGGCCAGACCAGCGACAGCAACGCCGAAGGTGTTGCATCACTGGGATGGTGTGCTAGGCTACCCTATTGGAGCTGTACAGGAAGTAAAGAAAAGGGCTCAGAACACAACCCTGAGGTGCACCTGTGTCCATGTTGAAGGGGGTTGAAGCGATGGAGCCTATTCTTACTGTACCACATGACATCACCCTGACAAGAAGTCCAGGATCCAGATACATAGACTGGTGTGTAGAGTAGACCAAGACGTCTTCACTCTCTGTTCAGTAAACTAGGGCCTATGGGGTTGAATGCAGAGCTGTAGTCTACATTTAGCATTCTTACATTAGTATCCTTCTTCACAAGATATCAGGGAAGTGCGGTGGTAATGGCATCAGTGGACTTATTCTGTCTTTAGGCAAATTGATGAGTGTCTAGAGTAAGTTCAATCATGTCAAAACATCTACTCAGGATGGGCGTGAGTGCCCCTGGACACCAGCCATTCACAGACGTGATTTTGTTTTTCTTTGGTACTGGAAGGAACAATGATGGATGACTTTGACCAAACTCTTGAATTCCTTGCCCTGGTAGACATGGTCTGCATGAACTCATGGTCTGAGTCATTACACTAAGCTGATAGCCTGTCCTTGACCTTGACTAAGCTGGAGGTCATTGCCCCTCTAGATGGCTCTTGCTGCCAGAGCCACTCAAAGAGTTGTAAAGATGCCCTGCTACCTCTCATTACAGCTCCAATCTGAAAGCCAAGCTTGCTACAGTACATCCCTTTTGACAGTATGATCCAGACAACCGGCTCCAGCTGAATCCTCCAGCAGTCAGGGCTGTCAGTTACCTTAAAGTCTCAGAAGTAGATCTGTCTTCTCCTGTCAGCAGTCTTGTCTTGTCATGTCATGGCAGTCTTGGGAGGCTCCTGTCTGACACAGGGCTTCTGTGAGATGGGGAATGTGGTGGCCCACATGCCAACATTTTGATCTGCTTTTATCTTCTGTTCTCCCAACCAGCACTACCAAGCCACAGGCCTTTTGCTATGTTTATTCACCACAGGTCATGGATAACTTTTACCGTTTCCAGTATTAAGGTCAGATTGATTGATATCTCCCGACATATCATTGCTCTTCTGGAAAGGATTACTGCAGGTGAGCAGGACTTGTTTCGCTGACTTGAGAATAGGTCATGTCAATTCAACAGCAACCCTCTCTCATTGACCAGGAGGTCATGGATGAATTGTATTGTTCCTACTTAAACACTAAGCACTAAATCAACCTCAGGATGCTGGTTCATACCAGGCAAGTCTTTTTAAGGGCTCATTGCTTTAGAGTTAGGGAGGACATTGTGTGGACCATATCTCCTCCCTACTAATACTTTGGATAATCAGGTAAACATCAAGTAATGGAGGCTGTTTGTAACAAGCCTCAGCAATGATGATTGATTCAACATGCACTGACGCATTTGTCCTAAGTGGATTATGGTGACCTATCCATGATAGAGACAGCACTTTTCTCTTCTCTTCTCCCCTGGAGCAGGAGCTCCACTCCCAATGAATTATTTAGCAGCCAGTGACCTGCTTTTGCCCACAGCATTTCGCCAGGCTCAGGAGATACTGCACATGTTGGAGAAAGAAAGAAAAATGTACTGCAGATTTTGTTGTTGTCGTCCTCTAGATATGATTGTGCATGTTGGGTTTAATCTCTACGCATAGTCTACGGTGGCTGAGAAGCTGTGCCTGTGTGCCCATGAGTCTCTCTCTCTCTCTCTCTCTCTCTCTCTCTCTCTCTCTCTCTCTCTCTCTCTCTCTCTCTCTCTCTCTGAGGTGCTCGTTGAGTAGAGGGGAGCGTTAGAGTGTAGAATATGCCCGAGTCTGGCTTGCCCTAGATACTGGCAGCTCAAGCGAATACAGCCCCCTCTCTGTCTGCCTGTGCTGGTACTGAAATTAAAATTTCATCGCGTATCCTCCATGCACCTCCACACACAGGCCTAGTCAGCAAGTCCTTATTCACATACTAGTCTTGTCTTAATTGGCCTGTTTGTGCCCAGACAAATGCCTGCCTAATTCCTCGATTTTTTTTCTCTCTCTCTCTCTTTTTCTGCATGATCAGCATTTTCTTTTCTTTTTTTTTCTTTACATTTATCTTCTCTTCCTAATACTCACTCTCCTTCTTCTCTTCTTTTTTTGTCTTCTCTTTCCTCTCGTCCCTTCTTTTCCTTCACCTCTCTGCTCTCTCTCTCTCCATTGCTATTGTTTCCCATCTCTGTGTACTCTTATTAGCTGTTTGTGAGTTTTCTATCCTCCACATCATCATCATATTTCATTAATTGAGTTTCATGCTTTCCCCCATACATTCCCTCATCTCCCCCAGCGCACTCACTGATACCTTTGGAGCAAGTCTGAGGTTCTGCTTTCTTTTCCTTGGATAATTCTTGGCCGAGGCAGTCAATGATGTGTGTGTGTGTGTGTGTGTGTGTGTGTGTGTGTGTGTGTGTGTGTGTGTGTGTTGTGATGATGATGCAGGGAGGTGTGTGTGTGTGTGTGTGTGTGTCGTTTGGTGAAGCAGGGAGAGGAGTTTCGACTGTAATTACACCCTCTTTATCAAACATGCCGCCGGAGGAAGCTATTCGTCACAGTCTCCTGTCGATGAGGGAGGGCTGAGGCCAGCATAGGCAGGTAGGCAGGCCGTCTCCATCGATACTGTAGCTCACTGGCTCCAGTGCTGCACACACTGGGAGGCCCCTGGTCTCATCCGCACTGAAGTGGATGGAAGGTCCACTGGGAGCTTTTAAATACGTTTCATCTCAACAGGCAGTCGAGTGATGCAACTAGTGTTGAGTGTGTACTGTATGTATACACTATGGAGTGTTGAGTGTGTACTGTATGTATACACTATGGGTTATCTCCTGAGGAAGTAGCTCTGCTTCAGCTCTCTTGGCGTACAGTCAGCTACATGTACATGCCAGAGGGTGTGCGCACTTTTTTCTCAATCACACTCTGACAGCCTGCCATGGAAATCTGATGTTTATTTTTTATGTCACTAATCATGGACAATGCAACACATGGAACTTCAGGCTGCATTTCAGTCTCATAAGCGTGAGCTCTGGAGGTGAGGGATCGTCCATCATAGACTGGGTGTTGGTTTTTGTTGAAGGATTTAAGCAGAAAGGTGAATTTGTTTGCAATTTAACAGCAATGCCAATGAGTTAGGGAAATTATTATGCTTTTTGTGTGTGTACACACTCTCTCTCTCTCTCTCTCTCTCTCTCTCTCTCTCTCTCTCTCTCACACACACACTCACACACACACAGACGCGCAGACCCACACCATCTTTCTCACACACACACACACACACACACACACACACACATTTCTTTTTCAATTCTTGCATGAACTGTTGAGCAAAGCCGTGTCTCATGGGTAAGGAGGTCACTGTGCTCCTCTCACTGCGTTAATTAACAAAGGGGGTGGAGGTGTGTGTGTGTGTGTGTGTGTGTGTGTGTGTGTGTGTGTGTGTGTGTGTGTGTGTGTGTGTGTGTGTGTGTGTGTGTGTGTGTGTGTGTGTGTTGGGTGGCCGTGGCATCCTGGATCTCATTAGGACACCTTTGTTGTGGGCCTAAATGACACCAAACAGAACCAGCCAGGCCTGCCAAAGCCCAGCACAGACCCCGCTTTGTTCCCGGGCCTCATCTCATCTCATCTCATCTGAGCACAACCCCTCCATGCTGCCTGCTCTGCTCTGCTCATCCTGGATGGCAGTCCTATCCTATCCTGTCCTATCCTGCCCTGTGCTGTGCTGTGCTGTGCTGTGCAGCTCATCTGTGAATAGGTGTTTTGTCATCACATCAGATATATGCACAAGTAGACCAAGCACAGCATTCAACCTTTTCATATTCCTCCTCGTTCCTGTTGATAGTCGATTGCTTCAGGTTGACCCTTTGTTACAATCCTTTGTTTGGAAGACTGAAGAAGAAGAAGAAGAAGAAGAAGACTTTTTGGTGGGCTGAGCTGTCTTTAATTCTCTTGTTAACTCAAACGTGTGTGAGGGTTTTGCTGGATGTGTGGCCATGTGTCAGTGGTGTAGTGAGACGTTCATCAGGCTTCACTAGTCAGGTTTGGCTAACAGGAGAGAATAGAGTCCTGCAGACTTAAGCTATGCTTCTTTCAGATCACTGACAGGTGCCAGCCTCCAGTATGTGCTATTGAAAGCCCTTCATGCCCCTTGGAAAGTGATTTGCCGTGTCTATCAGTGTGTTGGAAGTAATTTTAGCCGGACCATTTCAATTACTTGACACTTGATATATTAATGACTATATTATACTTCTGCCAGAAGACGCATATCCAGAGTGGGATTGTTTGTCTAGCTGTGAGTCAGCTATGAAATATGAAAGATTTCCTGACATCACATAATCCAATCACACCGTTTTTGACATGCTGACATGTCGAACCACTGACTCTGGTCCCCACAACATGGACAGGTGATATTAAAGGCTGAGCTGTCGGTTGAGTGGTGGTGTACTGAATTTGTCGACTCTCTTATTGGATCCAACAAAACAAAATCAGCAATTACTACTAAACTCAAGTAATAAATAATCGGTTAGATATATTATATATTTATAAATAAGTGATGAGTATAAAAGATAACCCTTTGAAGATGAAGATGACATTTTCCCCCATGTTTTAGAATCATGCTGAACAGATGTGTTGGCTCTCCATAGAGGAAATGGTGCCAATGATTAGCCTGCAGTGATCAGACTATGGGCTCAATGCATTGCAACAATTTTATAAAGACAAACTTTCTGTTAATTTGGCCACATTTCTGTTTGCCTAATGCCTTAACAATCTCTCTAAAAGTCACACAAACTCACAATCAAAATTTAGCTGACTAGTCAGTCATGGTAAAAAAAAAAAAAAAAAAAAAACCTGACAAACTATTAGTCATTATATTAGCATTAGCCATTAGCATTAGCTGAGTTAGCATTAATGCTAACGCCAATGCAACATTTTAATGAGATTACCTACCCTTGTAATGCAGCCAATATATCAGCAAGCTTGTTAGCCAATATATAATATTTTGACATGCAAAGAGTCTATGAAGCCACCCAATGGGCCTTTAATTGCATCAGCTGGCCCATAGGTGCCTCTCTTTCACCTGGATTTAATTGCTTAACTTCATACAGTATTTTCACCTGCCCAGTCAATGCTGCAGCTCCAGCACACGCACACACACACACACACACACACACACACACACACACACACACACACACACACACACACACACACTGTGCACTAATTAGCCAGCATTTTGGCATGCTAGACCTCAACAATCCTGGGGTAGCAGAGGGATTAAAGCCCCTCTAATTAAAACCTGACTGTTTCCCAACAGCCAAGGACTCCAATCTCCCCAGGAGTAAACAATTGAACTGCTATTCTTTTTTAATGGTTATTCTTTATTGTCCCAGAGAGATGCATCATGGGTCGTCCCTGTCGGCCATTAGTGTGCATCAATGAGCTAGAGTCCCAGCCTCACCCCTGGGGGGGAAACTCCATGCAGGGGAGCACTCTGCTCTCAGGGGGAACCGCACTGGGAGGTCAGGAGCTCAGCTTGAAGCCTGCTGTTAAACAGGCTAAAGCACTAACAGGATGTTTGTTTGTTTTGGGCTTGAAGTGTGTTGGTGCAGGATTGTTTGTGCGGGCTTGGGGCCAAGTTCTAAAGAGTTAACTGAGGGTTCTACCCCCCACTGTGGAGAAAGAGAGAGAGAGAGAGAGAGAGAGAGAGAGAGAGAGAGAGAGAGAGAGAGAGAGAGAGAGAGGCCTCCGCTTCTGGCATCTGTGGGTTCCATCGACTGATTCAGTCAGTCGGAGTTGGTAGATGTGTTCTACTCTCCAGGGGCAACCAAGACAATGAAGAAAGTTCTTCCCTGGCTTTTGGCACATAATCTAAAGGTCATTTTAGGTTCTTGGTTCTCATCTGTAAAAGAGAACTTCAAAGCCACAACAGAAGTTGCATTAGTGACTTCATATCCTTATTGAGCTCTGCTTCAAAGGCTACCTCTCTGAAACTAAAACCCTAAAACCTGCGCTTAGTGTGTTGTGCCTTCATTAAATGTTTGCTAAAAAAAAACAACTGTATTTTCCTGCTGACCTGTTCAACGTTTTTAGGTCTATTTTTAGCCTCTCTTTGTGGGTGACCTGAGCCGTTACCTTTCAAGCTCTTCTGAATAGTTCAGCCATGGTCGATACAGATCAATGCAGAAAAATAACTTGACACTGAGGACTGTGACGCTAACTGCTTTATCTTGGAGCTCTCCCTGGTCTGGAGGGCCTTCATTGTCTCGCCTTAATCTTCTCATGTTAATGTTTTACATCTATTTTTATCATGGCCTCAAAACGAGGACTGTCATAAATGCAGTGAAATAGTATGCAGTCGCCCGAAGAAGTGTCTTGACAGTCAACCGCATGTAAATTACGCTCTGCGGTTCTTTATTTTTTTTTTTTTCTAGTGGGAGAGAGAGTCTTTGGGGACTGGCTGTACATTCTTGAAGGTCTGCAGTCAGACCAGTGGCTGTCAGGGATAAAGTAACATGGTTAGTCTGGCTTTAAGCCGCAGATGTCTGGTAAAAGTCTTGCCTCATAAATCAGCTTTTTAAGGCTCTTTGATTGCATCACTGAGCCACAGTATTGAGATGATGCCGACATGATGACTCAGTTTTATGTGTCTTGTCTTTAAACTTTCATCTTTCATGCACTGCAACAAACCTGCATTGTTACACTGGGACTTCATTTCAGTTACATTAATTCTTCGGGCTATATATTGCATTGGACCTCTGCGGGCTTTGTACAGTTTAATTAAAGAGGTGTGTGCTTCCATCCCCAGTTACCTTTTCCATTCTAACCTGACAGCCATTATGGAATTAACTGCACAAGCATAAGCTCCAGAATGTGATGATGTACTGTACTGTATACTGAGGGCTTTTGTTGTCATAAGCAGTTAGTACTTTTACAGTGTTTAATTATGGGCAATGCGGTGTCTTCCTTCCCTTGATGATAAATCATTTCATTGCCCTAGACATCCCTTTTCTTATCTCGGTTTCCTCGTGCAGAGTTACATGAATCTCCATAAAGCCACAGATGGAAACAGGAATCAATAGCTCTCCCACGGGACTGCAATGAGTGTTCGACTGAAAAGCACAAATGTGAGCCTACCTTTGAACACCAATAGCAATACTTCAGAAGTTAATTATAACTTGGGTGCATGTTGCTGCTCAGCCATTGTATATTATGGCCATAGGATTGGACTGTTTTACAAAATTTGATCATTGAGGTGGCTTTCAGTAGCGCTTAGCAGTATAAAACAGCAGGGCTACGTGTTGATTCACTCCGGATTATACCTTTAATGTAGGACAAATTACAAAGTTAGTTGATGAAATCTTAATTGTTCTCTTGCAAAGTTTGAGCAAGGTAATATCATTAAAAGGTAGGCCTACTGGATATGGACAGGGACAGGTTTTCCACCTAAACACCATGTTGTGGTGCAACAACACTGTCAACACATATCAGCTTTACTTTGCCACAGACTCTTTTCTTGCCATTAAGACTGTAGAGAAGAAAGGGCTTTTGACCATTTCCCCTGTATTTTCCAATGTTAGTTTGCTCTGTGTTATGAAAATGAGGCCAACAACAATCTACCGTTTTCCCTGTAGTCTTACCGGCAAGGCTGCTGTGAGAGTGTAACTCGGCCTCACAGTATGTGTGTTCTAATAAGACCGAACCGAACACGCGCCCACTTCTCCAGCTCTCTACAGGCTGTCTAATTGCCATGGTCTCCTTGTTAATTAAATGTAATGTTTCATTCCATCCAGTAATTATACCCAGTCCAAAAATATTTCTCCAACATTAAAATTGCTCATTCAAATTGTCTGCCATATTGGAGATAAATTGCTTGTTTTACGTGCTCAACTTTTCAATACAGCCGGAACGGGGCTGCATATTGGGAACCAACCATGGGCATCATCACGTGAATAACTCACTGATGTGTTCATTTCTCCAGCCAAACACAGAATAGTTCCTGGGTGGTGGTGGGCTGCAATGGCAGGAAACCGTATGGTAATGGAGGTGTAAACAATGATATTTGTCTTCTTTCTGTGTCCCCCTGGGGCTCGACCCAGCTGCATTGTAATGTAGGTCGAGCCAGTGTGATAGCTAGGTATGCACCAGGAGAGAAAGCACCATTGCATTTAGCTCCTAAACTCAGTCAGAGTCAATCACCCCTATAAGCAAATACCAGTTGCTGAGGAGCTTTAACTGGGCTATTGAAACACTGCCCGGTAGACAACCACATAAGACTTTTTAGATTAAGCTTTTGAGGTAAATCAATACCTCAGATTTTTCCTACACACACACTCCTTTATTCTTTTCTTAATTGATGTGCAAGGTCTCTATAAAAATTTGATCACTTTTTTGGATTAACTGGTTTTCATTTGCCTGTGATGTTTATTTGTGTAGTCGCATAAATGTGGCTAGAAGTTGATGTTGTTGATTTCCTGTAACACTTTTTCAATCATGGTCATCCAGCCAAATGATGCTGTTACAAGTGTGTAAAAGTCTCTTCCCAGTCAATACATGTGGCAATGTCTCATCACAAGTTGGATAGAGGCCTCCCAGCTGTCAAAGTCGTCTGGCCTTAAGTTTGAGTGCCTGCTGGGGATATGCAGCTGAACCGAAATGCTAGTTAAAAGAGACAATGGGAGATTGGAGCTGGTTTGGTCATTAAATTAAAAGATAGCACCTCCGGCACAAGCTCATCTCTCTGACACCACAACACTTGTCTTGTTTTCAGAGTCTAATTTTCCTGCCTGCATTTTAACACCGGAATAAATAAGATATAACAGTGAAGGTAATTGACACTGGCAGTGAGAAATACAGGGGGAAAAAAACAAACACAAAAATAGCCGAGCAGCTCTGGGTTAATACCATTGTCTGTATATCTTTGGTTAATACGCAGTAAAATGAACTCAAAGTGGATATGGGCAGAATAAAAAGCAGTCATGGCTAGTGCAGGAGGGGTTTCCTTAGTGAGGCTGCAGGGGCTTGGTGGATATCTGATCACAAGTCAAAAACATCCCTGTTTTATTGCTATATAGATTTTCTTTTTCATCACACTTGTCTCCAAAGCTGGTGAAAAGCTGATATGTTTTTTTCTAGGAGTTACATTTCTCACCCAGAGACACGCAGGTGATGTATTTGACAAGAGTAAATAAATATAGTCAATTTTGCACAGGCATTCAAGTGATGCATGCATCATTGCTTGGGGTGGCTCTGACTGCTCCATAGCCACGGGCATAAATCCAGTGTGTGTGTGTGTGTGTGTGTGTGTGTGCGTGTTTGTGTCTCTCTGTGTCTCTGTGTGTGTGTGTGTGTGTGTGTGTGTGCCCCCTCCTGAATGATTCATACCCAATCCGTAACGCAGCGCTCCTGTTCTGGTGACTCCACATCGGGGATTTATTGAACATATCACTGCCATCAAAAACTCCTCGAAAGAGGCTTTGCTGAACACTATTCTCTGACTCAGACTCCGAGAAAGAAAAGGCCAGCTAAATCACGCTCATTTTTCTTTCTTTTTTTATACCTCTGAGCGGAGCCCTTGTTTACACCTGAGCGTACAGAGCAACTCGCTGGAGGTTCTTTGATGGATGGTTGCATTTTCTTTGGGGGCTGTTAGACAGAGACGAACCTCCTTGGCTGAGATCTCCTTAGCTGCTGATGGGCCATCAGTGGCTGTGTGTTTATTGTGATCTAGCAGATAGCAAAAGGATG
>JAODXP020000013.1:9646824-9651824 GCA_027497455.2 Sardinella longiceps
ATACAGTATGTATACTTTCTCTGCTACACACAAACACACACACACACACACACACACACACACATACACATGAGCACCCATGGAGTGATCGATCGACACATATAGGCTTAACATGCTCCAGTGGCACATGATAAAGAAAGGATGTTATCACAATCTTCACCTCTGTTGACAGCACTTGCACACACACACACACACACACACACACACACACACACACACACACACACACACACACACACACACACACACGTGTGCAGCCACCTTGACTGCAGCCTCCATACAGTATATAAACTAGCTGCTCTGTGACATGGAGGGGAGATTCAGGGCATTGCACCTGTCAGGTTAGGCATCTGTCAGCGAAGCCTTGGTGTGCATCACAAATGTACAGTGAATGCAGGGAAGATGAGTCGCCTGCTAGAATACCAAGTAGCCAATCATCTTAGCTCTCCTCTCCCCATGTACAGGAAGTACCTAAATACTCACTTCCTCCAAACGCTGTCAGCAGGCATGATTCAATTCTGACTTGAACAATTTGTGAAAGCTAGGCATTTGAAAATAAACAATTCAGAAATCCAATCCATTTCCCTTGAAGCCACGCCTACAAAGTACAGGAATGAATGGGGAGGGACAAACGATAGTGAGGTTTGATAGGCATATCACCATCCAATCATTTTTACTGGTAGCTTAAAATGTTGGGGAGTTGTTTTCTCCATCCTGTTTGTTTCCACAGGTGACAAAGAAATGTTATTTTTGCATTGGAGGATTTAATTAATTGATTGCAATCGATGTGTGAAATGTCATTTTAAGCAATATAGTAAAAAGTGCTTCAGGAAAGCATCGCATACCCCACCTTTAATAATGACATTGTGCTGGATTCTCTCTCCTATTTTAAATGCGATGACCCGTCAGAAATGTGCCTGATCAGCTAAGACCGGCTTACTGAGAGAATGGAAGTCTGTGTGTTGGCTTTGAGAGTCCTCTTTATCTCAACAAAGTTTCTCTTTATCACCCTCTGCTTTTACTTATACTTATACTTATATACTTGTTGTACTACTACTATATACTTATAGTACTATATACTTATATACTATATACTTATACCTTCTAGAATCATCCATGAGGACGGCTACTCGGAGGACGAATGCAAGCAGTACAGAGCCGTGGTCTACAGCAACACCATCCAGTCCATCATGGCCATCATCAAGGCCATGACCAACCTGAAGATCGACTACGGAGAGACTGGCAGATCGGTACGTGGGATTTCCCCATGTGACACCCCCCCCCCCCAAATACCGGATGACACTTAATGACAGAAGTCATGACGGGTGTATAAAGTTTATGACAGATTCATGACAACGTTATGTCATAGTTAATGACCGTGTCATGTCAGTCCTATGACGGTACCTTCAAATAAAGTAAAAGATCACATCTCAATATTTTGGGGGATTTGCGATAACAATAATTTGTCAATATCAACCTTATATTTCATATATGTCATAAGGAAGCTACAAAAGACCATCAAAGGAACAGAGATGCACTGTACCTCTTTAAATCAATGTTTAGTGGTGGTGTCTGTAACTCTTAACTTGTTCTTACTACATACTTGATAAAGGGGGCGGGGGGGAAAGGATTCAATCTGTTCTTTGAGGCTACAGAGTGCTAGTGAAAAGTATCAGAATGGCAGCATATTCAAAACTTTCATTCCCTATCAGTTAGGGTTGGCAGCCATTTCACTGTTTGGTCTGTGTTGCACAAAATTCAGTCATTCTTATTCAATCATTCTTCTGTAGTAATGTGAAACAACAGGCCTACAGGTTGATTCATTTCATTCTGAGTAATTCCTTCAGTAAGGGTGGTTAATACAGGAGAAACTGTGTTTTAGGGTCCCCATTAGATGCACCTAATAAGGGTTAGTGTTGGAAGCCCGCCCATTTAAAAGCTTCCTTTTATGTCCCAGGTGTCTGAGTCATGTCTGACCAGATTAAAATTTTATATGCCTGTCACAGTCACACACAATTGACCTTCAGTTTGTCCTTTAGATCTGCTGAAGTCCATTCACATTACACACACATGCACACATACAGTACACACACACACACACACACACACACACACACACACATACAGTACTCACACACACACACACACACACACACACACACACACACTTACCTTGTCATGACGATGTGGCTCAGGATGCACGCTAACCATTGGACCCCCTGCAGGGCAGTAATTTCACACCATGTTCCTATAATGCATCTTCAAATCTGATCTATGGTAAAGGCCTTGTCACTCTTATCTTGTTACTTGGAGCTAAAGGGTGAGAAATTGAGTGTCAGTGGTGAAAGCGTTCTATAGCGTAATCCAATTCTTAGACTTGTCCTTCTGGAATTATACACACAATGAAATATTTATGCAAGCACAACACCTTACACACACACACACACACACACACACACACACACACACACACAGCAGAGAGAGAGAGAGAGAGAGACACAATCACACACACACACACACACACACACACACACACACACACACACACACACAGAGAGAGAGAGAGAGAGAGAGAGACACACACACACACACACACACACACACACACACACACACACACACACACACACACACACACACACACACACATACTGAGAGAGCCCCAGTTACACATACTGCTTCATTGCTATGCATTAAAGCAGTGTTTGTAAATCCTTGCCTTTATGTCCTTTGTGTGTGTGTGTGTGTGTGTGTGTGTGTGTGTGTGTGTGTGTGTGTGTGTGTGTGTAATTGCATCGTCGTGTGTGGACAGCCCCTCTGGCCTGATCCATTAGGCTCTACAGTACGCTTTGCGTCCTCCTTGTTCTGAGCTGGGCCAGGCTTGTTAAACGCCTCATCTGCTCCTACTAGTAGCCATTTCCCCAAGCGCCGTTCACTTACAGGGCTTAAGAGCTGCTGTCACACACACACACACACACACACACACACACACACACACACACACGGATCTGCTCTGATGCTGAGCAAAGCTTAAAGTCACCTTAGCTTAAAGGAGAAATCCAGAAGGAATCAATCCATAGCCCTGTTGTTCAAACTCACCAAGTGGTATTGGTAGGAAAGAGAATAAGAAAATATGATGCAACATAGACCGAGCAGTGAACCTGCAAGTGAATGGGGCATAACTACTCACTGTACTTCCGGTTTTATTTCATTATGCCCCATTCAGTCAGCATTAGTAATTGGTTTGTTATTCGTTCTATGTAGCATCCAATTTTCTCGTTCTTTTTCTTAAAGACAGCATTCAGGTACTTGAACAACAGGGCTATTGACTGATTCACACCAGATTTCTCCTTTAAGGTATCGGCTTGTGTCAATCTGAGGCACTTGTTGATAGTGAGGTAATGGATGCCTCTGCACGGACAAACATGCCTGGCTTCCTGACAGAGTATCTCCATTGAGCTGTATTGTATTTCACACCCATTAGCCCTCATCAACACCAAGTCATCCATTAGCATCAGACTGTGATGACTAAATAAACAAATAAACAAACAAACAAGATGAGATGCATTATTATGATAAGCCATTAATCTATTACTGGAACATTGTCATCAGCTATGCTGTTTCCTTACAATTTACAGAACTCAATCCTAGATTGGACAGCTCTGACTGTTCAAGGTCACTGATGTTTCTTTCTCTCTCTCACACTCTCCCTTTCTCTCTCTCTCCTTCTCTCTCTCTCTCTCACACACATTCTTCTTCTTCTTCTTCTTCTTCTTCTTCTTCTTCTTCTTCTTCTTCTTCTTCTTCTTCTTCTTCTTCTTCTTCTTCTTCTTCTTCTTCTTCTTCTTCTTCTTCTTCTTCTTCTTCTTCTTCTTCTTCTTCTTCTTCTTCTTCTTCTTCTTCTTCTTCTTCTTCTTCTTCTTCTTCTTCTCTCCCTCTCTCACCCACTTACTCACTCAATCTCTCTCTCTTCTCTTCTCTTTTCTCCCTATCTTCTATCTCCTTCTCCCCATCCCTCTCTCCAGGATGATGCCCGGCAGCTGTTTGCTCTGTCTGCTGCGGCTGAGGAGCAGGGCATCCTGCCTGAGGACCTGTCCAATGTCATGCAGAGGCTGTGGGCCGACAGCGGCGTGCAGACCTGCTTAACCCGCGCCCGAGAGTACCAGCTCAACGACTCGGCGGCATAGTAAGTAGTGCCCATTCCAGTGGAGATGCTTATGTAAAAGACCTGCTTTTGAGACCAGGCTTTCATATCAACATTCACTCAGCCAGTTAAAGGGCTCAAAGTTTTTGTTTTTGTTTTTGTTTTTTGCCCCCAACTGCACCGTCCAGGCACCACAGCCTAAAATATGCTACCTTTAACCCTAATCCTAACCCTAACCCCTAATCCCTCAACTCTCAGCCTAACCCTAAATTCAAATTCAGGAGAGTAGAACTTGAAGGCAGCATCGCCTGGATTGCACCGTTGAAGGCATAAAAGAACCAAGACCAGTTATAGGGATGTGCAGGAAACTATGAAAGAAGCATGCAAGGCACATTTGGTCTCAGTTTCAAAAGCCGGTTACTACAGTTACAAAACTCATACACCGCATTTTCACTACCCCTCTCGTGAGTGTTCTCCTATGACTGAGAAACGGCCTCCCTGTGTCTGGCTGAATACGCCTCTACGTCTCTCTTTCTCCTAAGCCCCCAAAACAAGCTCAAATAATAAAGTTGAGGAAACGCAGCTGCAGGGAACATAATGAGTTTTATGTTAATCAGGACGCACAGCTGAAGATCTGATATCTGCCAGTCCTGCTGCACAGCAGTGATGAGTGAGGACACCAGACCTCTGATTTGTTTTTGCGCACGCAATGACACAACGTATAAGGTCCGTGTCACAGTGATATCGCCAGCAAAGTGGATTATTCTGTAAAAAGGGAGGTCTGGGCTGGCTGTGTGTGTGTGTGTGTGTGTGTGTGTGTGTGTGTGTACTCTATGTGTGTAGGGGTGTGTGTGTG
>JAODXP020000013.1:9659324-9686824 GCA_027497455.2 Sardinella longiceps
CAAACAATGGATAATTAAGAGCACCATTTTTCGACCAATTAAAAGTGGGCTGATCTACCATAATACTAATATTAGATTAATGTAACAACAGGTCCAATTACCTTTTACTAGGCGTCATGGCGGGCCGTAGGATGAATGATTGCAAAGGGCAGCAATTGGCCCCCGGGGAATAAAGAATACCCTGGTCATTATTTTTGCAGTGACCAACAACAAGCTAAGAGGGTCCCAATGGCTGATAGGAAAAATGAAAGCTTTTTTAATGAGAGAGAGAGAGAGAGAGAGAGAGAGAGAGACTGTAGTAGCAGTCTGTTGAAAGATTGTCCTGTGTGTGTGTATCTCTGACTGCCTATTCATTGGGTCATCCTCAGGAGCAAACAAATATGACGAAGCGGCCAGCTACATCCAGACCAAGTTTGAGGACTTGAACAAGAAGAAGGACACCAAGGAGATCTACACACACTTTACCTGCGCCACCGACACCAAGAACGTCCAGTTTGTCTTCGACGCCGTCACCGATGTCATCATCAAAAACAACCTCAAAGACTGCGGACTATTCTAAGATCACCACAGACACACTGGCACATACAGTACACCCTTGTTCATCCACACACACACACACACACACACACACACACACACACACACTCATACAGTCCACCCAGTAAGGACACATTCCACATCCTGTAGGTCTGGGAAAGTTGTGCCTGTTGTGTTAAATCCGGGCACAGGCTGCATTGTACTCCTTCCCTGGCCAGTGATAATGGCTTGCATAATACGTACAGAAAGCTTCAGTACCCTGACAGAAATATCTGCACAGTCTCTCTCTGCCTTAGGTTTCAAACGTTGACACAACTGGTGACATACTATTGAACAGGCAGTCTCTGCAGAGTTGGGTCTTCAATAGCCAATAGAATCTTCCGGAATCCATAACGAACTACTGAGAAGGCCTTTCATCCATCACTTAATCAGCACCATTATCTTCGCTCACTGGAGTTTTTCTTTTTTTTTTGTTTTGTTTTTCTTTCTCCCACTTGATTTGGTCTGTTCTGTGCACCAGATATTTAATTTTTGAGGAGATAGATACAAATGTGCTTGTGTCTTACAACCATTTTTTTTATGACAGTATTTCTTTTTATCGCAAAAAAAACATAAAAAAAGAAGAAAAAAAAGACAAAAAAGATCTTTTGTATTCCAGCGTTCTTTTTCTTTAACTGATGTGAAAATTTTATCTAGCATAATTGTGTATAGTGCTTATTTTGTAATGGTGAAACACAGAAAATGACTGATTGAAAAACAAAATGAAAATGCTTTTTTTAAAGATGTAATGTTTACATTAATTTCACACTTGGCTAAAAGTGTTCATTCTACTGCATGTTAACGTAGATCAGCTTTTGGCTCACAAACATCTCAGTCCCATGAAATTGTTTTGTGTCATTTCTAGAAAAAAAAGGAGTATACAAAGAAACAAACAAAAAAACAAAACAAAATAAATCACATACACTGTACATTCCGACCAGTATTTAAAATATATGTACCTAACATGTCAAATCTTCTCATTTCCTTCAGTGTTGCATTCCACACTTTTTTTCTGCAGTGTCTGTGCCTTGATTACGTGGACACCTGTCTGTAGAGATGCCTATAATGTAAATTAGGACCTGTGTTTTTCACATTGTCGAGGGATACAGTCAATCAAAACAAAGGGGAGGGGGGATCATATTGATGAGTGTATGAAAAAGATGCAGTGCTTAGCTTAAAACTGGGGCTGATTCTACAAGATGCACAATGAGAACGCAAATAAAGATTGAGTCCTTAGAACGCCGCCTTCAGTCGTGTCTTACATTTTGATTGAGTATTATTTAAGTCGTGTCTTATTTGAAATCAAAAGGGAACATTTTATTGAAGGACAAACTGAAATCTGTTGTATTTAAAAATTATTCTTTGTGTGATGTTTATCACCTCTCACTCACCCGTCCCACTTTCTTACATGCAACTGATTTCTGTGTTTGTTGGCCCAGCTATGCAGTTGCACTTGCATTTAAACTCAGAGTAGACAGCAATGCTGACACACTGCAGTCTTTGTGCTTTGTTCTGTCTCTGAGTTTGTCTTAGGTCTGTGGCTAAGTGCAGCTGCAAGAAGGAGCATCTCATTATGCCATTAGACACACACACACACACACACACACACATTGAGCCTCTCTCTCTCACACATACACACACACACACACTCACACAAACATACTCGGACACTCGCTCACACTCCCTCTCATGCACACACACACACAACACACACACAAATTGAGCTTCTCTCTCTCTTTCTCTCTCTCACTCACTCACACAAACATACATACAAGCACACAACCATCTCTACACTCACACACTCTCTCTCATGCACACAAACACACACGCACACGCACTTCACTCCAGACACCGTCACAAACATCAATGTGAAGTCAAGTCCCCGCTGCACTTGGTCACTGGCAGCTGCTGAGGCAGATCTGGGCTGATGGATGTCTCTGTCACAGCTGCCAGGTGCCCCCACCCACCCCCACTCCACCCCAGCCCCACCCCACCTCGCCCAGGGCTCCTGGCCAAAGCCAGTGCCAGAGGCCTCACCTCCGCTGACCTGATAAACATAGTGAACATACTGTCACTATATGGAGGTCAAGTCCCCCCTTCTGAAATATCAAGTGATTAAAAA
Source organism: Sardinella longiceps (assembly GCA_027497455.2). Lineage (NCBI taxonomy): Eukaryota > Metazoa > Chordata > Actinopteri > Clupeiformes > Clupeidae > Sardinella > Sardinella longiceps. The sequence goes on from JAODXP020000013.1 coordinate 9,662,023, forward strand.
ACAAGTGATTTAATTCCATTTGGTGGTAATCAAACCATAAAACTCACTCAGCAAATAGCTTAGCTGAATTAAATGCACTGAATAGCGGAGATCAATTAAAGGTCATGTATTTTAGAAGGTTAAGTACCCACATCAGTGTTAGAATTGCATTTGCCCACCATCATATACAGAATTTCTGCACAGACATTCACGTCAGAAATATTTAAAATTATTCGTTTATTGATACGGGAACATTTTTGACAGCCGACTCAACTTCACCACCTTGTGGTGACATGTAGGCTACAGTAAGTAGATTCTGCACTGATCCACTCAATGATATACAACATGTGAATTCAAGTGCTATATTTTCCCTTCCAAGCTGAACGACCATCTGTTTGCCCCTTTTAATCACAGAAACATGCAATGTAGGCTTCAAGCAAATGTGTGGGCATGAAGACAGATGTCTGATCTTACTTCTCAGTTGGTTAGAAGCCATGAGACTGGTTAATTCCATCTGGACTGACTGGCTGACTATATCACGCTTATAACACTATATATATAATGTACACCCATCTATTTCAACCATTTCAATGTTTGCATCACATTTTAATGTCATACAGACTAGGCCTACATCCAGGCATGGACTGGCCTGGCCATAGGGCAATGCCCGGTGGGCCGACGGTCATCTTTGGGCCAGGGCTGTCATTTACTCATAATTTTCATAAAGGATATTGGGCTAGTGAAATTAGATTTCTCATGTTCATGCAATGTCCAACTTACAGTGTTATTTTAGCTAGCCACAACGTTGTTATTATTATTGAATAAAATAATGATGGGCCGCCATGGCCAAAATTGCCCAGGCCATTTTTTGGTCCTAGTTCGGCCCTGCCTATACATCTATTTTGTCCTAACCTCTCCTTTTAGGCCGACATGGAACGGAAACATTGTGCCAAGACAACACGTTTGCTGGCACATATGTGGGGGATCAATACAGGCCTACCTGACATTAAGGGATGGAGTGTCTTTGCCTATGTAAATGTTACTCAATGGACCTGATAGTTTACGTTAAATATACAGTTCTTGCTGAGCTAAAAGGCCACTCAATGAATACGAATGTGACCTATAGCTTATATTGACGTCTCCACAAGTAGGCCATCCTGTAGGCCTATTTCGAAAGGACCATTGCTCATACTGTCACCTTAAGTTAGTGTGCTTTAGCCGTGCATATCATATGGCTATCTGGCAAAGTTGTGTCATATAGTTTATTTAGAAATGTGAATTGTCATGTGCAACATTGAGTGGCACCACTTAAAACGATTTGCGAATCAACTTGCAAGCATATCACTTCTCACATTACTAGTGTAATGTATTCTACCTTTATTCACTGATGTCATTCACATAAAGTAATGATGTGATAAATCTCTTTAAAATGTTTGGACTTCACTGAGGGCTTTTCCAGTTTGTGGTAGGGCTATGCCTGTTCTTTGTATCCCGTATATCTAATGCCATCTGGTGGATGATTTGCAAAATCACAAATAGTCGATTCAGTTTGGATCTAACAATTTTCCTATGTTGGCATTGGGTGACCGGTCCGGCTGGATGCCTCTTATAATTTTTCCTTTCGTAAAGCTATAGTTTATACAAATAAACAGCGTTCCCATTTAATTAAATGTTTAAAAGTTCTCCCAACACTGCGATGTCACTTTTACTGTCACATTTTAATAAAGTCACGCTGTATATAAAATTCCCTCTGTGTCATATGGTGCGTTTTACAGTCTGGTTGGTGACCTATTATATGCTTCACGAATGATAGCAATCAACTCCAACAAAGTTGGACGCTCCCCTCCCACGACATGTGCTGTCTTGCCTCGTGCCCTACTATTGTGAAGCCACTCCACTTGGAATGTCTACAATGGCCGGGGGCAATGGCATGACAATGGAGTCTCCAAACTGCACTTAACGCGGTGCGTAAAAGTGTTAAGTGAGTGAACAATGGGCAGTTCACAGTTGCAGGGGGGAAGAGTCAATGGTTGGTTAGCTCTACTATGGCCGTGGCGAATACCAGCATAATTGTAACTTGCGTACTTTTTTCGCAAGGTGGCAGTAAAAGCCCAGGGTTTTATTTCAAGATAGTCACACAAGTAGTAGCGCAGTTTGCGCGCTTGTGCCGCACTAGCTTCCCCTGTCGACTTTTTCATGGACTGTAGCCTATAGGTTTATATTCAGAGACGGTATAAGACCGACGGAAAGTTTGTTATTTTATACATATAGACTACATTATACAAGGACATAACTGTGTGCAAACAATAAAAAACAGCATGCAGTTTGCAAATGCAGGCTATCAAATGGTTATTTTCAGGATAAATACGCGAATGTCTTCCCACAAGGCTATGGGAAAGTAAAAGATGTGAAATTAGCACTGAAATTATTGAATAATAATTATCTGTAAGCCAACTAATAAGTCGCACTGCAAAATAATTAAATCCAATATAAAATGCACAATGGGACAAGGTGTTTGGCTTTCAACCACTGGAGTCTATTGGACTTGGCTTGGGCATACAATCATTTTTTATAAAGCATTTGAAATGTACTGATTTTAAATTTTGCTACCCAGCGGTAATAAGAAATCACTACATTACTCTGGGTGTTCTGGATCACATTTCGCCTTTTTCCTGATTGGTCGACGCTGCGATGCGCGCCTCTGATTGGTTGAGATTTTATTGACAGGAAAAGAACGGCGCACACAAAGTTGGACCAAGAACTCATCTTCAGCGCATTGACTCAGAGACCTTCAAACGTGTCACCCACAAGCTCGTGCGCTCTGGATTGCGATAACTACATTTGGAGAACAGAACAGCCCTTGGAGGTGGCTGCATAGGTGAGTATTTAAGACCTGATATAAATGATTATCTGAAATTTTGTTTGTAAGGTAAAAAGTATTATTGTGTCTAATCATGCTCAATATTTAATCTTCAACTTTGTTTTTTTTCCATAGGAAACCTTCATCCTACTTACCTTCATTTGGTGATTCGTGTTGGATTTCGTATTTAGACTGTGAATTATGGTGAGTAACTGTTTCTCTGGATAGGCCTAATGTAATACTAGTTGTTAAGAGGTGGTACAGTTCTAAAAGCCATGCATCTCAGCAGAAAAGACACAGAACCTGCAGGAAATAGAGATACGTGGTACTTACATACACAGCGCTGTGGGGGAACATTTTGTGCATAATGTCCCATGCTGGTGGTTATCCCACTAAACTTTTTGGAACTCTAAGCGCAGGCTGGAGTTCCTACCCTTGGTGGATTTTTCTTTTTTTTTCTTCTTCTTCTTTTTTTCTAGTTGGTTGTGATCGTTATATGCAACCTGTGGTAACTGTGAATTGTGTTGTAAGTTGTTGTTAGATTCAGTCTTAATAAGAAAACGAACTGCATACAGTGACTGAATTATGCCGATAATCTTATAACTTTTGGTCTATTTTGGGACTTATTTGTTGGACCATACATCTTGTAAGATGTGTCTTTACTACTTACTATAACGCATTGTTATATAAAGCGACATTTGTTGTTTTGTCTGTTTCTGACAAAAATTCTGACATTTGTTATTTTGTCTGTTTCTGAGGCTGTATTAAGTTTGAATCATATCATAACTAGTCTTATCCTTGAGTCGCTTATGCCACAACATCTTTACGATTTCAAGTGCAGGCCTTTTTGGAAGCCAAATTGCATATTCATTATGAGCCAAATGGCCAGATAGGCAAGCGTCCCCAGACAGCTGTAATAATACCGGCCCATCACCAGTAGGTCCCTCGCTGTGGCTTTGGTCTGCTGATGGATCTGCAGCGCCTGTGTAAAGATGATGTTGTTGTTTGCCTGCTTCTCAAGTGCTGCAGGGAAGAGTCTGCAGTTGTTTTGGGGGGTGGTTAGCTAAAGAATGAATGACCTCATCCTAACGAAAATGTGGATTTCTGTTTTTGCCAAACTATTGACCAAGGCTCCAGTGTTGTTGCTGAAAGAGTTCTGGATTCTCCTGATGTTTGGATTTTAAGAAGGAAAATAAGAAAAGAAATGCTTTTGTCCTGAGACATGGTCCCTTTGTCATTTGAGTGGGAAACTAGATAGGCTGTTCATATTCCAATGTGAATGTGAGGTTTGAAAAAAACAGATGCTGCAGTAACAATATCTGAGTTGAGAGTAGATAGGAGTCATTTCCATCTGTTCAGAAAGAGAACCCTGCTGCCACTTTTTCATTCTGGGGGAACTTTAGCCAGATTGCTGTGTGTAATAGAGAGTTATTAGGTTAGCAGTAACAGGGCGAGTCCTTTCCCCGGATAATTCTCATTTAACTTTGACCCAAAACTGTGAACGCGTGAGGTCATTTCCCCCCAGCGAGAATCACAGATGACCATAACATCCTCTGCCTAGGTGGAGCAAAGGAAGTGTCGTCCTGTGAAAGATTCATCATCACCAGTTTTTATGCTTCCCGTTCGCCTGCTGCAGTGGCGGAGAGGCTTGTTCCTCTCCTCTCTCTGTATCCTGTTCCCACAATTCATAGGGATGGATTCAGTGAGCGCTGATATACTGCTGCTTCTCCCCAGAGACGGACCCTCCACTTTTTCCCACACATTATTTACCGTAGTCCACACTCAGTCACATCTGGACACGGCTCCTCATTGTGCTGTGTGCAGGCATGAGAGATTTGTGCAGGCATATCTGACATGGGGAGTTGAATATCTTGAACATCAGTGCAGTTGTAGATGTGATGTAATGGGGAAGTGAGATGTCTGTCTAGTGTTACATCAGCTTTGTATACATTTGTGGGGCGTTTCTTGATGTCAGGGAAACTTTCAGTGCTGATAACAAATAGTCTGTCTATTGTTACTATGTTGTCATTTTGATTAGGTCAACAGTTGCAATGAATGGTTGTTAAAGGTAAAGCATTCAGAAAAGTATAACTGCAGCTGATGGCATGTGAATGAAGTGAGTATGAGGTTCTAACCTTCTGTCCTTCTCTCTCTCTCCTTGTCTAGTTGTGCCTGCAGAACTCCGGGGACTGCTTCCGGGACCAGATGCGCTACATGATGCGTTCTCTGCAGGACCTTAAGCAGATCAGGGACCCTTGTGAATCAGCTGGTGTCTGCCGTCCCTTGGCAGCCTCACGTCTCAGCCAGAAGAGGGCGCTGCATCGGGAGCGGCTGAGCCGCCTGCGCAACTCGGACGCCAGTGATGCCAGCACCTACGACTCGGCCTGCTGCCTGGCCAGCCCTCTGGAGGAAGAGGAGGAGGAGGGTGGTGGCGGTGGAGGAGGAGGAGGAGGAGGAGGGGGAGGAAGGCTGGCCCGGGGATCCCCAAGCAGTGAGAAGAGTCTGGAGTTTGACTCGGGTTACTCTGAGGCGTCCTGGCAGGACGAGGGCGTGGTGCTGCGGAGGACACGGAACGTGCGCGTGTCTTCGTCGGCCTGCGTGCGCACCAACCGCATTCGGCCCAAATCTACGTCAGACGCGTGTCTGGAACGGTGGACGTCATTCGAGGCGTCCAGTGAGCCAGAGGACTGGACCACGTCTCTGTTGACACGCGGACGTAACCGCCAGCCTCTGGTGCTCGGGGACAATAGCTTTGCCGACCTCATCAAGAACTGGATGGACCTTCCAGAATGCCCTGAGACCCCTCAGGTCCGGCCGGTCTCTGGCCGCAGGCTGGCCAAAGACTTCTTGGGTAACGTGCGGCGGAGGTTAGCGGGGATGTCCAAGGTGACGGAGGGTCGAGGGAAAGCCATGGACGTGTGCAGTAAGAGACTATCCTGCCCAATAGGGGTGCAGGCCCAGAAGCCGTTCTTTCACCAGTCACACACGGGATTACACCAACTCGAGACAGACTACTACCACTTCAGTGCACTCATGAAGTCCGGCAGTAGACAGCCAATCATATGCAACGACATCATTGGATATATCTGATCTGAGATACCGAGTGACTCATAGACTCTCTTGCCATATTATTATATAAGTCTTGCCATGACAATGCGTTTACTTTGCATTTGATATTGTTGGTGCAATAATGTTGACAATGAAAAGTGTGCCAATAAAAGTTTGTTTTCTAATGAAGAAGGATTTAACCTGCTCTGAGTTAGTTTTCCTTGATGTGCTCTTAACACTACTGGAGCCTGTGGAGGTTATTTACATCTAAAGGCCACTCAGAGAGCCATTGTGGCCAGAGAAGCTGTTAACATGGCTCTTTGTTTTGAAACGCTCTTTGTATTGGGGGCTCAGTAATCAGCTGCCAGGCAGCACAAAGATCTCCCATCCCATCACAGCTCTGTAGGGCATTTTCCAAGACCTGATATTCATGAGGAACACTTTGAACAACGTGCACTCCATGCAGTACTGTGAAGGTCTCTAAAAGATAGGGTGTTATTTACAGGGGAAAGGGAATAACATGAGAAGAGGGAACAACCATTTGATCACAAAGACTCTTGATTTATTGAGTTAAGAATGACATCAACATTAACAAGACATTAGCAGACAGACAAAAACATTACCGAAGCTGCAATGATTTTAAAGAGAGAAAGTGCCAGAGAAAAAGAGAAAGAAAGTGCCTATTTAATTTGTTTGTTTTTGTCATAGTGACAAAAAATCAAGTCATTTGAGAGAATAGATGTGGACAAAAACATCTCTTGAGGTCCCATAATACCACAGGGAAAAAGCAAAAGCGTCTAATTACAGGGTAAGAGCAGCCTCCCCCACTTGTTCACAGTTAGATGCTTAATCCAGTCAGAACTTCAAAGCAGCTCCTCTATGTGAATGGGCTTGAAAGGAGGTTTACAGTGTTTGTCCCTAAGCCATGCATTATAGAGTGGGGACTGGACTGGCAGACTGAGCTGGACACTATCCACCACATCACACTATGGAAATCGCCTGGTCATCACCTCATGCGGGGGAATCCTGTCTGTTTCTGAGAATAAAGCTCAGTTCACACATAACACCCTCAACAAAACCCCCTCCACAATGACAATGACTTCTTAACTTAGAGAAACCTATAGAAGAAGACCACATATACAGTATATGACCTCATGGAATGTATGGAGTTCATATTCTGTCACATTTTCAATGGTTAAAGCAGCTTTTTAAATATTAGTAGCATATGTTAATTCCAATGCATGTATAAGCAAATGACTTCCACAGGCCTTAAGGTTCTTTAAACACACAGGCCTACAGGTTCTTTTAACATCCAGAACCGCAGTTCTTTAAACTCTTGTGCATTCAGGTTCTTTAAAACACACAGTCCTTTAGGTTCTATAAACACACGGGCCTTTAGGTTCTTTAGACATGCTGATTCTCTGTCCAGGCGGGTGTGATAAACAAACTAAGGACTGATGCTTGGATACTTAAGGACAGTCTTTCTAGTTATTGTCCTTCAGGGATGTAACCATAGTGGGATGTAAACTTGGGTAGATCACTAAGCCATTTATGTGAAAGCCTTTGCATCACATGAATACAAGGCCTTAATTGAGTCGGCAAGGTGCTAACATTGCCAATTTCAAAACCCTCACATTTCAAAATAATCTACAAAATTCAAGAGAGGTAGAAAGAAACATCAGACAATCACACCCCCACCCCAAACCACCTACTTGTATCTCCTAATTATACAACATGAATCCTGAATTTATGGAAGATAGGATAAACTTCATTTTCTCCTCATTCATACTGTATGTCATTCATTTAATCTTGATCACCTCATTCTTTAATGACTAATGATTAAAATCATTTCCATGACTCCTCTGGCCTGAGGATCATTACAAATGATAGAGTAAAATGAACTACAGAGATGGATGATGAGGTGGCCTTAATTTTGGATGGGTGGTATGAGGACATATTTGATGGGAGGGATTTCCAAACAGTCTTCATCTTCAGCAAAAGACGGCACCATCTCCAGCATCTCCACGTGGGCGGGGATCTCCTTCTTTGTCACTGTGCTCACCACCTCAGTCACCCTGGGGCAGACACATCATGGATCAACACCACCTCAACTGATCACATATCTCAGGAAATAACAACAATATAAAAAAAGATATAATAACAATATACACACAAAAGTATTATATTATTGTGTATTGTTCAAAAATGACCCCACTAAAAACACCTAATGCAAGTCTGACCATGCTAAGATTTCTTTTAGTGTCTTTTATACATCTTATTGTATTGCTTTGCCAATGTCTCTTTACAGAGAGAGAGAGAGAGAGAGAGAGAGAGAGAGAGAGAGAGAGAGAGAGAGAGATACCTGATTAGTACTACTGTATTGTACTCTGTACTCTTGTACCCTTAGTACTCATTTTGTCACTGTTCTTTCATTATATGTATATTATTTTATGTGATTCATTGCTTTGGCAACACTGTACCTAAACAGTCATGCTAATAAAGCTCCATTTGAATTTGAATTTGAGAGAGAGACAGACAAAGAGAGAGAGATGGTGGTGGTGGTGGGGAGAGGGGGGTGAATCCAGGTCATGATGACAGCTCAGGATGTGACTCCTGTTTGGGGCATGTGTAAAAACGCACAGTGCTGTCCACACCCCATTCCCCCCGTCTGACGAGCCTCCGCTTCAGAGTGTCCACTCTGGGTCCAGCAGGAAGAGAGAGAGGACAAAGTGAAGATAGCACGGAGGAAGACAAACACAGACAGATGGAAAGAGAGAGAGAGAGAGAGAGAGAGAGAGAGAGAGAGAGAGAGAGAGAGAGAGAGAGAGAGAGAGAGAGGCGGACAGAAGGAGAGCAAAAGAAAGAAAGAGACAGTGAGAGCAAAAGATCCTAAAGAAATTGACTAATTTATTTTTTAAATTATTCATTTTGAATGATCTTAGTATTCTATGGGCAATTCCACCGTTATGGATCGGACATTTGCAATGCACTACATAACCCCTGCAAGCTTAGCAGTATTTCACAAATTTTCTTCATTTTTCTAATGCAAACTCCATGGCTGAATACAGGCAAACACAAAAAAAATCATATAATGATTTACATCCTAAGAATATGAGCCTTCCAATTTGCGTTATGCACGTGATAAAAATGGACAAGCTTTTATGGGAGATTACAGCTTTCCTATGAACATAAATATTATTTCATTCATACTAAACAGAACACCTCAGTGGTCACAGAAAAAGACTTCACTTAAATGTAAATGTAAAATTAGTTGGTTTTGATTGGGGTCATTTTGGGAAAACCACCGTTATGGACGTGACATTATGGACGTGACGTTATGGACATGACGTCTGAAATAGTCTTCCAAAACAAGTTAAGTGAATGCTTAATTTGAACCTGTAACAATTGAAATATTAATATAAAAATATAAAATAACTGATAGCATTGTAGCTTTGTGTGTTATCACCCGCTTCATGCCCTTTATAACCCCCCCATAGACTTACATTATGGCTGAATAGGGTAGAAATTTTAACAAATAGGTATCTTTTCGAAACTTGCTCAGCTGATTATTTTACATTGGGTCAAATTTTTTGTATTGCAGGTTTTCTGAAAAAATGTATACGTCACTGTAGATGAGACTTTCATTTCTAAGGTGAGGTTTACTTTTTCATGGAATCGCCCGTATACTTTGTGGTGCTCCACACCATGTTGTGTCAGGTCATTATGGGATTGGCAGACTAATGATTTTTCACAAGTTCCTCTGCCAGAGAAAGCAGGAAGTGGGTGACTAATGCATTTTGGGATACCGGTGAGTCATAATGTTTTTTATGTGTGCATGAGTGCGCTTCTATGCTTCTATGTAGTGTTTATGTGTGTGTGTGTGTGTGTGTGTGTGTGTGTGTGTGTGTGTGTGTGTGCGTGTGGTGTGTGTGTGTGTGTGTGTCTATGTGTGCATGAGTGCGCTTCTATGCTTCTATGTAGTGTTTATATGTGTGTGTGTGTGTGTGTGTGTGTGTATGTGTGTGTGTGTGTGTGTGTGTGTGTATGTGTGTGTGTGTGTGTGTGTGTGTGTGTGTGTGTGTGTGTGTGTGTGTGTGTGTGTTGTGGGATAAGGACTTGTTTTGCTGTAGTGCTGCACCAGCTCCTTCCCACCCCACCCAGGAATGCAAATAAATGGACAAGAGGACCACTGCTTCAGCTAGCTGGGCCCAGGAACAGGACCACTGCTTCAGCTAGCTGGACCCAGGAACAGGACCACTGCTTCAGCTAGCTGGACCCAGGAACAGGACCACTGCCTTAGCTAGCTGGGCCCAGGAACAAGAGGACAAGAGGACCACTGCTTCAGCTAGCTGGGCCCAGGAACAGGACCACTGCCTTAGTTAGCTGGGCCCAGGAACAGGACCACTGCCTTAGTTAGCTGGGCCCAGGAACAGGACCACTGCCTCAGCTAGCTGGGCCCAGGAACAGGACCACTGCCTTAGTTAGCTGGGCCCAGGAACAAGAGGACTAGAGGACCACTGCCTTAGTTAGCTGGGCCCAGGAACAGGACCACTGCCTTAGTTAGCTGGGCCCAGGAACAAGAGGACTAGAGGACCACTGCCTTAGCTAACCAGGGGCCTGTTTCCCAAAAGCATAGTCACTAACTAAGTTAGCAACTATGTTGGTTGCAATGCAATATCCCATTGATAACTAGCTAGTTGCAACTAAGTTAGCTATTATGCTTTTGGGAAATGGACGCCAGGCAGACAGCAACTTAGTTGGCTGGCAATGGGAAATTGCATTGCAACCAACATAGTTGCTTACTTAGTAGCAACTATGCCTTTGGGAAACAGACGCCTGGCCCAGGAACAGGGATAGGAGGATCACTGCCTCAACTATCCAGGGACAGAGACAGAGATGGACCTCACTCTGACAGTTCTCAGTGGCTCTCAGCGTCTCTCAGCAGGGCTGGAATGCCACGGGTTAATGGAGCGGGGAAAGCCTTAAAAACCCCAAACACCCCAAAGCCCATGTCAACAGAGCACAGTCCCCAAGGAGAGAAACCCACATCCCATAATTAACCACTGCATAAACAAACAAGCCCACAGAACTACTGTGTACTACACCCATACTGTGTGACACTCTCTCTCTGTGTGTGTGTGTGTGTGTGTGTGTGTGTGTGTGTGAGTGTGTGTGTGTGTGTGTGTGTGTGTGTGCGTGTGTGTGTGTGTGTGATGTCTGAATGTGCGTGTGTATGTTTGAGTGTGTGTGTGTGTGTGTGTTGCACGTCTTCATGTGAAATGACATCAAGATTGCTCATTTTTTTCTGAATGAAATGTAGTCAATGTAAGATGTGGGATGTGCAAACTGCAGAGTAGAGTCCATAAAGTGGTCAGGGTCACATGGTGAGAAGGCATCTGATCCATATGTTTACATCTCGCTATCTCCCAAAGCAGTTCCGTCTGAAGCCATGCATAACAGGGATTACGTAACACACACACAGAGAGAGAGAGAGAGAGAGAGAGAGAGAGAGAGAGAGAGAGAGAGAGAGAGAGAGAGAGAGAGAGAGAGACATAACATAGGCCCCAGGGGAAAGCCAATACCTCTGCTGTAATCTGTGCTTTTGGTCTGGTGCTGCACTGTACAGCACAGCCTTTCCGTGGTAGAGACCCGACACCTCCAGGTTATGTGTGCGCTGGAAAAACATGAGGAGACATGTTAGAGTAGCCTATACAGTATATCTTAGTTTATATCCTTCATGCAACTATTCACAGATTAAGTGAACACAGACACAGAAACACACACCTCTCACTCTCTCTTTTTCTCTCTCTTTCTTTCTCTCTCCAATTCAATTCAAATAATATATTTATTGGGATGATATTATATGTTAGTTAACAGAGACAGTAAATAATAAAAAAGGGAAGAGCATAAAAATAAAGATTAAGTTAATATCGGTAATACATTGTGCATACAGTGAGACAGTGAGACATACTTTGTGCATAATAGTCTATCTATCTATCTATCTATCTATCTATCTATCTATAGCAAAGGCTATGGCTATGGGTTTCTTCCTCTATTCTTCTGGCTTCTCTCCATCTTTCTCTCTCTCTCTCTCTCTCTCTCTCTCTCTCTACACACACACACACACACACACACACACACACACACACACACACACACACACACACACACACACACACACACAACTACACGCTCCCCACCCACACAAACACATTTAAGTAAGTCAACACACAGACACATTTAAGTAAGTCAAAGCTGATGATCCTCTGTGGTGCCGGCAATGATCTCCGTCTCTAGGCGGGCCATCACTTTCTCCCTGGTCACCCAGCAGTTGACCACTTAGTGCCCTGTCCCCTACTGGGTCCAGTGAAAGCCCAGGGCAATCCCACTCATCTCTACTATCAACACAGGCATCTAAACACACACAGTTCCAACCCACTGACCACCTACTGGAAACAGCTTCATTAGAGTTCCTCTAAAGCACCTCGGACAACAATGGCATGGACAGCGACTAACGACTAGCAACTAGCTCTCTCTCTCTCTCTCTCTCTCTCTCTCTCTCTCTCTCTCTCAATTCAATTCAATTCAATCAAGCTTTATTGGCATGACAAATATTTTTGCATTGAAAGCAGAACATGTAAAGTTTACATGCAAGGTAGTACAATGAATAAATGGGGTACAATGAATAAAAACATACATTCTAGGTTGTCAAATAACAGACACTGAATGTGTTTGTGTATGTGTGTGTGTGTGTGTGTACTCTCTCTCTGTCTGTGGAAGCGATGTGCAACAGCTGTGTCATTTACTTGCATTTGAATTTTATTGCAGGGATGTCTGAGGGGGAACATGTAACAAAGCGGAAGAAACTTTGAGCAAACACTGACTGGTCAGTTTTGACCTGCTTCAGTTCAGTGACCGCAGTATTGGGAGTGTGGTTGCTGAGGTCACTTTGACAAATCCGTGTATAGTTTTTCAACTGCTCAAAATAAAATGGTTCCAACTCCCACATCTTCAGTGTGTTTGTTAAATGTTGCACAAGGATGGATGGAAATAGTTATGAAGTGAATCAGACATGAGATGGTTGGAGACTGTTGATGGGAATACTGTGTCAGTATCTGGACCAAATTCAGAGAAATGTTGGGGTGCACACATTTGTGTATGTGTGTTTTGAGTGAGTGAGTGAGTGTGTGTGTGTGTGTGTGTGTGTGTGTGTGTGTGTGTGTGTGTGTGTGTGTGTGTGTGTGTGTATGTGTGTGTGTGTGTGTGTGTGTGTGTGTGTGTGTGTGTGTGTGTTAGAGAGAGAGAGAGAGACAGAGAGAGAGAGTGTGTGAGAGTGTGTCTGAGAGTGTGTTTGTGTGTACGAATTTATATGTCTGTGTGTGTACTGTATGTTCATATGTGAGTGTGTGTGTATGTGTGTGTGCATATATGTGTGTGCATATGTGTGTGTGTGTGTGTGTGTGTACTGTGTAAGAACCTTGAAGTGCTCCAGCAGTTCCCCCAAGGTCATTTCCTGCTTGCCGTCCGGCTTGCCCTCCACCAGGAAGCAGTCCCATAGGGAGTACTCCCTCTCAGCCACCTGTGGACAGATAACACACACACACACACACACACACACACACACACACACACACACACACACACACACACACACACACACACACCCCTGAGAATGAAGACACATGGAGACAGATGCTGACCCTTTCTGCAACCCTGAGCACACACACACACACACACACACACACACACGCACACACACTCGCGCACGCACGCACACACACAAACACACACACACACACACACACACACACACACACACACACACACACACACTTGCATATCTGTCATGATAATTAAACACATGCTCATGCGCATGAGGATGTGCGGTGATATGCACAGACACTCCCTTCAATCATACAGTATACAAATTAAAACAAGCATCTGGCCCACACATAATGCACACACACACATATGAATACACACACACACACACACACATATGAATACACACACACACACACACACACACACACACACACACACACACACACACAAATTCATGTGCGCGAGCACACACACACACACACCCTCACACAAACCGTAACACACATACACCCTCATGCAAACCTTAACACACACACACACACACACACACACACACACACACACACACACACACACACACACACACACACACACACACACACAGCCCCCTCCTGTCACGGCCCAAATGCAGCTTTTGGCTGAGGCCCAGAGGGGTTACTGTGGGGCTGGCAGCTGAGATGAGGCATTTGTGTCACCAAAAGCTCACAGTGTTTACAGTGCTTGTTAAAGCAAAGCAGGACCTGCTGGAGGTAAAACCTCCACTACTCAGCTACATGTGTGTGTGTGTGTGTGTGTGTGTGTGTGTGTGTGTGTGTGTGTGTGTGTGTGTGTGAGAGAGAGAGAGATAGAGAGAGAGAGAGAGAGAGAGAGAGAGAGAGAGAGAGAGAGAGAGAGAGAAGAGAGAGAGAGAGAGAGAGAGGGAAAGAGAGATTCTGGTGTGTGTGTGTGTGTGTGTATGACATATATGTGTGTGTGAGGGAGTGAGGGATTCTAGTGTGTGTGTGTGTGTGTGTATGTGTGTGTGTGTGTGTGTGTGTGTGTGTGTGTGTGTGTGTGTGTGTGTGTGTGTGTGTGTGTGTGTGCGAGAGAGAGCGAGAGAGAGAGAGAGGGAGAGAGGAGTTCTGGATTAAAGACACCAGAGGCAGTTATGGCTGAGTAGAGGAGCTAGCAGCTGACTCACATCAAACACAAGCGCCAAGACAGTGCACAAGCGCGCACACACACACACACACACACACACACACACACACACACACACACACACACACACACACACACACACTGGCAGCCCAAACAAAGACCCCCTAAAAGGTCAATGAGCACTTCCTCCAGAGGCTAAAATATTATTTCTCTGGCCAGCATAAATAAACCCCCAGATGTAAACACAGCAGCTCTGTCATAGAGAAAAGAAGGTTCAGGACATAAGACAGGACTCTGTCTTCCTCTTGAGCTGTGGACACACATTTGAAGGGGGGTCGGGGGGGGGGGGGGATCTGTAGGATTAAGACAGAACTTCTTCCTCTAACCTAGTCTGTGGACACACATGTGTATGAGGGGAGATTTCTCTGAGATGAGACAGGACTTTGTCCAATCCAGCCTTAGCTGTGGGCACATGTCTGAGGATTGATTTCATCTCTAGTTTGAGAGGTAGTGGCTTTGGCTGCTGAAAGACCTGGAGGGGTGAACTGCTCCCAAGTCTTTAGGGAAAGTAATGTTCACAGCCATAAGAGTCCACATGAGAAGCATTCAAAGCTGTTGGGTTGTTATTGCTGGCCTAGTTAAGCAAAGGACTTCTCACCCTTGAGAGGAAAAATGCAAAAAGCTATAAAATCGAGATCCCAAATGATATAAACTTGACGGAAATTTTCCAAAGGCTTTGCCAAAAAAGGCTTTGCTACTTCAATTCCATGGTTGGTGCAGCATGCCAGACCTTTACTCACAACAGCAGCATTGAAGCACACTTTGTCCTGAGATCTCTACATTTGCCCAACTACAGTTCCTGACCTACACTATGACAGGCTGATAAGTAATTATACTCATAATTTGTTCCAGTAAAAATTAGATCAGCTATGACAAAACTACTGTGGAACAATACTGGTGTGTGATCCATTGGTTTTAGTGAGCTGAGGAGCGTGTGTGTGTGTGTGTGTGTGTGTGTGTGTGTGTGTGTGTGTGTGTGTGTGTGTGTGTGTGTGTGTGTGTGTGTGTGCGCGTGTGTGTGTGTGTGTGTGTGTGTGTGTGTGTGTGAGTGTGATTGTGTGTGAGTCTGGTAGTGGAACATATCTGAATGGAAATTGACTTGAGAAACACACACCTACTGAGTAGCTCTCTGCAAACGTGGCATACTATACTTCACTGGGAGAGCTGGATAGAACTTGCTTTGGAATGGGCTACAACACGTGCACACACACACACACACACACACACACACACACACACACACACACACACACACACACACACACACACACACACACACACAGAGAGAGAAACACACAGACGCCTGACTCTTTGAACAGCAGAAGTTCATTAAGTCCTCCCTTGAAATAGACTCGCACACTCGGAAAAAATGTGAATGTGGAAAAGCAGGCACTGAATACACTCTCTTACAATGTGCTCCTGTGTGTGTGGCCATAACAGCAGCGCTTAAAGAGGCTGGAGCAGCACTAAACTAGTAGTTTATGTGCAGTGTCATACAAGTCTCTCTTTACTCTTTCCAGGATTCAAGTGCCTACTAGAATATGCCTAAAGAGATATTCAGCTGAGCTGTGCCACAATGTGTGAGTGCACTGTGGTTGACCTCAAATCCATGCTCTGGTTCACAACACTTTGCATCTGTAAGTGCAAATGTTGAACCAGTGCAGGTTTTGCATGTACCTATATGAACCCTTAGGTATCCGGCATGTGTTCTTTAGCGGATACGCACAGACACACGTGCCCACAGACACACACGCGCGCGCACACACACACACACCAGACACGTCTTCAGTGAGGACCCCTTGCCCTTTGGTGTGCTCTACTGATCATGCCCACACAAGAGCTAGACTCACGCCAGTGCAGGAGGATATTATTGTCCAGAACAAGACCCCTAGACCTCCCCTTTCCCCTCACACACACACATGATCACACACACACACACACACACACACACACACACACACACACACACACACACACACGATCACACACACACAGCCTAGATACCCTCAGACACACACACACACACACACACACACACACACACACACACACACACACACACACACACACACATGGCCCAGATCCGTAGCCAGGGGTAAACACTGCTGCTCCCTTTGCCATGGATGTGTCAGTTGGGGTCACATGATTCCTGTTTGCCCTAAACATGCTAATCTGACACACACATGCTAATCTGACACACTTGGCTGCATGGCTGCAACCCTGCAGCCCCAACCTGTCACCTGACCAACCGCAACTGCCCAGCCTACCTGCCAGAGTAGAGGGCTTCTCAGTCCCAAATATCACTAGAGTATCTTTAGAGTGTGGAAGTGCTAGGACAGGAGGTGTTCTTTGAAGAGCTGGACCTTCAAGAGTTTCTTGAAGACAGAGAGGGACACCTAACTGTCTACATAGGATGCGTTAAATATGATGTTCTATTCGATTAGATTCTCTATTCAATCTGGCCGAGGAACGCGACTTGCGCGACTGAAATAGAAACGGACAGAGCGACTAAAAAGTCGCGTAGCAATGCGACTACTCGCGTTGCATCGCATAGCATTCAGATAGGACATTCCAATAGAAAACAAAGTGATGGAACTCTTTTTGACGTACAAATGCAGTCGCAACGCGTTCAGTTAGGACACGGTGTAACCCTACTCTGGTCAGCTTCGTCTGCAGTGCAAAAGGACCTCCAGTGATTCAACACCATCCCATGCTTGCCTTACTCACATCTATGAATAAATTTAGAGATATGCGCACTAAGGAGGTTCCCTTTTGCAATTTGATTTGTTGTGTTGTAACGTTTCGGACACTCCGGTCATTCCTTAGCCAAGGGGAGCTCCCTGGTGTGTAAGTTTATTCTGTGATTCAGATCTCCTGATGTTGATGTGCGTGAGGATTAAATACTTTCTATCTACGCCATCTATGCCAACCGAGACTCACTGATGTCTGAACAACATTGCAGTAACAAGAAGAGTCCTAAATTTAACAAATGCCCAAAAATAGTTGAATAATTCAGTTTTCAGCAAGATGCCGAAATCTCTGAGGTGAACAGGTTGTACTCACACACATTCGTGAAGTATCTAAATCGAGTTTAGCATCGCTGCTGATGGGATGATTTGCGGGTCCAACAGTTAAGCAAAGCAGTGATTTGTGGAGCTCTCATTCCAGCATATTTTGCCATGATGAACGGCTTGAACATTCCTTTTAGCCAAAGGAAGCAGGACACTACAGTACAGTGCAGCTGGTTTCACACTGGGCATACCGTATAATTTAGTACTTATCAAATATTAAAGTTCAGATTTTTTTCTTTCTTAAACCGTCAGAGATAACAGAATGTAATATATTTTTGAGTGAAGTCGTGTTTTGAAGACTTTTCTTCCCTCCAAAAGCAACCCAGTGTGATAGCGAGAAGCTTAAAGGTGCTATCTTGCCCATCAGGATCTGTAAAATCTGCCAATAGGGAGATGTAATACAGGCATATCCTATGAAACTGTATCAGACTATGAGG
Organism: Sardinella longiceps; assembly: GCA_027497455.2. Lineage (NCBI taxonomy): Eukaryota > Metazoa > Chordata > Actinopteri > Clupeiformes > Clupeidae > Sardinella > Sardinella longiceps. The sequence continues at coordinate 9,680,223 of JAODXP020000013.1, forward strand.
CTGTGGCTCAAGCTGAGGGAAGAGGCATGAACTTAGTTACTTCTGTCTGATCCACCCAAATTCCAGCAGTGCTCTAGACAGACGCCAGCCTGTAGGAGCAAGCCTGCCAGGATAAACACTAGCCATGTTAGGAGAGGACCAGGCCCCTGTCACATAAGAAAGCTTGGGGAGGGTGAGGGTGAGGGGAGGGGGCGGAGGTCGGGGTAAATCTGGGGCCCAGACGTGGTGGTGGTGGTGGGATCCCAGTAAAACAATCAGAGTCATATATGCCATTAGAGACATGGGCTCTCTCTCAGTGGAAGGTTGGTGGATGGGGACTTATATATATATGTGTCTGTGGCATGTCTGCACCCCACCGCTGGACTCTGTCTCTCTCGCCTACTCGTTAAAACTGCCTGAGGTTTCCTGTGGGATGCGATGGCCATTGGGAAGAACTTATGGTCAATGTAAAGCTCAAAGACAGCTATTTATAGACACACCCAAAAGGGTACCTGGTTCTTTGTGTCGCTATTGTTTTCAAACTTAAAGGCAACGACTGTCATCATCCCTGACCATTTATGGTCAAAAAACTGTCTATGAACAAGAACTATATCTGTGAAACTGGCATGTTTATATCATGATGTTTGTTATACTGTTGTATTGTATATCTGCATGAGGAATTGTGGCTTGTTTCAACTGCAGCCTTTAAAACCACCAGTAGTCTAAAATACAGGGGAATTCCCGTACATTCTTCCAGAACACCAGTATTCCGAGATGCAAGAGAATTCCAGTCCTTCAGAAGCATGTGAGGCACCTTCCATAACAGTCAGAGATGCAGAAGCATTCCGGTATATTGTTCCATAACAGCAGTATTCTGAGAAGCAGGAGTACTCCTTTACATTCTTCCAGGGAGGCAAACTATTCTTTTCTTCCAGTCAGTCATGCAGGCAGAAACATATTTGGCCCAAGTAGTTTACCTACCTCCCTCCCTCCCTCCCTCCCAGTCTGACATGGGACTCGGACTGTGTCCCTACGGAAGTCTGCATGGGAGCTCCGTGGGCTCGAGGGGGGTGTGGGGCCCAGGCACACGCCTCAACGCAAATGCCACAGAACACAGGCTCAGCCAATGAGGCGGCAGTTCCGCCAGCCACACATGGTCTAGCCTGACGTCAGTCCTCCGCCGCCCCAGAGTGGTTTAAAAATAAGCAAGCGCCGTGGCTCTCCGCCAGCCTCTGGAAACAATTAAACAAAGCATCCTTCTGAAGCCCAGGCTCACTCAGGCAGTGCTCGCTTTGTTGCGCTCTTGCTTTCGCTCTGCAACATGCACGATAAAATGGCCGCAAAATAAATAAATAAATAAATAAAATCCTCGTCCCTTAATAGCAGCCAACTTGGCCCTGGAGCTTTGAAGTCTCCCAAACGCTCGCTGCACAAAGGCACTGGCTAATTAGCGTTGTGCTGACAGTCAAAGTACCATCAGATATGAGGTTGCCTCACCATATGGAACCCCATGTGGTAAACAGAGTTTGGGCATGTGTGTGTATTCATCAGACAGCTCCAGCTTATCTAAAATAGGGCCTACAGATGACCCCGACAACACCCTCTTTTAAGTCAAAAGATTGGTCAGAAGAGGTAAAGAATTGACTGCTAGGCTTGCATATTGAGAGAGAAGCCCGAGGGATAGGTTGAGCGAGCGTGTAAAGATTTCTCAGTCCTGGCTGCTGTGAGCCCCACTGAGACTGCTGAGCTGGAGAATAAGTGGTGGTTTTGAGCCTGGAGAAGGAAGGAAGGGAGGAATGTTGAACGACGACTAAGCCAAAAAAAAGTTTTTCCCTTTTTCCCTTTTTTTTTTTTTTTTCGTTCACACACTCTTGCCAGGGAGGCCAGCCAAAAATTCTCATCTGTTCTCCACAAACTAAACTGTACGGAATAAGAGACTGCATTGTGACCAAGGACTTTCCCTCCGTTTTTAGGGATGTGTCTTTCCGTCCGGTCTGACCCCAGTTTGAGATTGGCAGCTTGATGAAATACACAAGTGTTCTCCTCTTTGTTTCAACACAGAACACATTCATGATGTATCTCATCTCCCCGTTCGCCATGGCCAAAGTTGCCACATACTGCACTACAATCCCCTTCTCAGTCAAAATATGGTTTCTGTGGTTATTATTAAATCCTTTTCAAATGTCCCTCAGTCTGTCCGACCAAACCACACTCATCAAAGTCTCAGTGCATGTGGCCTCCAGTGCTGGGTGACCTCATGTTTTGGCACGTGTTGATGGCTGAATAGGAGCTGCCAATCCTGATAGCCATCAGCAAACTGCTGGGGCTCAGGTAACCAGAGCAACAATAGTGACTCAGCCCAGGGTTCTATCACCTCCCTCCTCCAGCCTGTGGCCTTCTCTCACCCCACTGTTTACCTTGCTGGAAGCGGAATGTGTGTGTGTGTGTGTGTGTGTGTGTGTGTGTGTGTGTCCCGCTCGGCATTCCAGCCCGGAACGCTACGCTGCTCCTCTCTGTTATTTCATACTAGAGCTGGTCAGTCACTCGCTCCAGGCCCTTGTGGCTGGGTGAGCTACTCACACTGGTGTTTTGCCTGACCCCTGCAATTTTCACCCTGGAGGCCAAGGAAGGCACACACACACACACACACACACACTGCAAAATGCATATCCATGCCGAGCAGACACACACATACTAAGAATCTCTCTCTCTCTCTCTCTCTCTCTCTCTCTCTCTCTCTCTCTCTCTCTCTCTCTCTCTCACACACACACACACACACACACAGAATTGCAAAGGAATACATGCGCATGCAAACATACAGACATACACACACACACACACACACACACACACACACACACACACACACACAGCCTGTCAAATGATGCTCTCACATGACTGGTGGTGAACTGGTGGAAATCTTTCCCATTTTTTCATGCCTGACTACATTTCCAATGCTGTCTGTGTGTCTTTGTGTCTGTCTGTCTGTGTGTGCATCTGGCTGTTCCCCTTACGGAGGGCATATGCTGTTTCTCACGCCCCTGTTCCCACTGGTGCCACACAAACGCTGAAATGCAACCCAGAAACAACAATACTTCATGACAAATCAGTCTGGCCTGGTCTGGCACACAGCAGACAAATGGGACAGATGTCAACACAGGAAAAGTGGCCACTCATTCATTAGACCAGAGGAAGCCATCTTTAATTAAGACCATAAACACGGCGGAGAACCGAGACCCGATGACAAGACAAAAGACTGCATAGACATGTATTACATGGAGTTATTTTCAAAAGAAAGAAAGAAAGATGGGGATGTTTTTGTCACGTCCATAACACCAAAGAAATGGCAGATATATTTTATGATGCAATTGTGAATATGTGAAGTGTGAGACTGTGATGTACTGAGCAGAGGAGTTTTAAACATGAAAAATGTAAATCTGTGCGCAATTATTGTATAATACTGTGCCTGCTCATGTTCTGTACCATTTTAGCACTAGAACTGGCCCCACGGACCCACAATGCATTTAGCGAAAGCTCCATTCAAAGACAATGGGATCCATCAATGGACGTGTACAATCTGAGACAGCAGTTAGAGCCCGTTCACACTGACACGCTTTTTTCACCTCCAGGCGCTCGATTTCAATTGTTTCCCTATGGAACCATGCGACTTGACCGTTGCTACGCGCCTCGCGTAAAAAAAGCGCAAGTAAAAACGCAAGCGACTAAAAAACGCAAGCGCTCAAAGTTGAAAATAGTTTAACTTTTGAGGTAGCGTTTTCTTCAACAATGGGCCCGTTGCCTAGCTGCCAGTCATAGGTAAGTCGGGGAGTTAGCGGTTTAGCCAAATCTAGCTGTCATAGCAACAAGACGTACATTTATCATTTTCGACCTCACATGTTTTTGTCACTCATTTTTCAGAATACTCGCGTTTTACAAGCGGAAAAGCGCGCTCAGTGTGAAACCCCCCTTAGAGTGCCAGACGCATGCAGTAGAATGGTGAATGGTACAGCAGAGTGCTGAGCAGTACAGTAGAATGGTGAACCCATACAGTAGAATGGAGAACCCATACAGTAGAATGGAGAACCCATACAGTAGAATGGAGAACCCATACAGTAGAATGCTGAGCAGTACAGTGGAATGGTGAACGCATACAGTAGAATGAGCAGTACAGTAGAGTGCTGAATGCTCAGAGTGGGCGTGAGACTCCTGGATGAATTCCCCAATCCCATGATGCAATGGGCCAATAAAGAGAGCAAAGCAGAGAGCAGAGGCGTCGGGCCACACAATCACAGGGGGCAGGAGGATGCCATGTGAGTAGTGTGTGTGTGTGTGTGTGTGTGTGTAGGGGAGTGGGGGGGCTGGACAGTAATCAGGCAGCGCGTGGAGGCCCGTAGCCTTTAGCACAATGGCCCATTCTCCAGACAGGAAGTAGGGGTCAGAGGGTGAGGCGTGATAAGTCCCACTTCCTGTAGAGTAGTTCAGACTGCTGCTAAAATGTGAGATTTTCTGCCTGCGGGTCCTCAGGCAGTGGGTCTACTACAGAGAGTCTCCCCCACTCTCCAACACACCCCCACTACCACCACTACCGCCCCTCCACTGCCTCAACAATGGCATGGACTTTTTCTCCCATCATGTAAAAACATATGGATCTTTCTGTGGTGTTTTTACAAGGAAGTCCATCTGACATGGAACCTCTCCGGTCCATTTACAGCAGATCGGCCGAGAGATTTATAAGGTGTGACCAGTCCATGGCTGAATCCCAATGAGCCCCCTGAGCCCTAAGCCCTCAACCCTCCCAGACAACATTCTGTATCCATGCTGTTACTCTGTGTAAACCATGGTCAATCTATGTATCAGACTACCAACTGTATGGATACTCTATTAGGCCCCCGGCAGGTGGGTTGAGCCCATGAAGCGTGGATCTTTCCAAGGTTTCTTCCTAAAATGAATTATTAGTAAGCGAAATGGAGTTGTTACTCATGGGTGCTCCCCGTACTGGCTGTAATCCGCCGCAAGACAATGTTTTGTATTTGAGCGCTCCAAAAAATAATTTGAAATTGAAATTGACTTAATTAGCATGAATCTGACTCCTGATTGGCTAATTGATGCCAGTGTAGTCTAAGGGTCCAGGGCTCAGGGCTTTAGACTGGACATTGGGATTCATCCTATGAATCATGATCCAAGCTGACATCTGACATCACATCCAAATATAAGGAGTATGACTAAAACTGTCTGGGTTACAGTTGTAACCATGGTTCCCTTAGCAGGGACCAGTTGAGAAAGGGGGGCTTTACATAAACTAAAGCTTCAGCCCCAACTCTTTGGTCATGGTTGTCATTGACCAATGACCAATAAACTCAATAAAGTCTTTCCTCTCAGATCTAACACATGGGACATGACGTATCTGATATCTGACTTTTATATCAATTACAGACAAATGTGGACTGTTGAGTAATAAGCATAGTTCAAGCAACTCTGACTACATGTAACCCATGAGCCGCCATGAGTGCGCATGAGGAACAGAAGGGCTTATTGTTCGAGGGATTCCCTTCTTCGTCACAGGAGACGTTCAGATCATGGGTGAACTACCTGAGGGCACAGACAGGAAAAAAAAATGTTGCCGACGTCGTCAGCAGTGGCGACCTGATGGCCTGATTCTCTATGTTGTGTTGTGTTGTGTTGTGTTGTGTTGTGTTGTGTTGTGGTGTGTGTGTGTGTGTGTGTGTGTGTGTGTGTGTGTGTGTGTGTGTGTGTGTGTGTGTGTGTGAAAGCAAAGCATAATAAAAAGGCGTTACTCAGGAAATTGACAAGCCTCTGGGCACGCAGCACACAGGAGGAGAAGAAGAAGAAGAAAAAGCGAAGCGTTTATTTCCTCTTCTCTGGGTCATGATGAGAAGCCATGCCACGCCATGGTTTATTAGAAAAACGCTCAGCTGATGCCCACAACCCCACCAGCTCCTGTTGCTGGCGTCACACAGCACGAGTTCCCATGATGCAAAACGGTCAGCTGTGATGCTGGTGGACGATGTGAGATTCTCAGAATCGGCCCCAGGGCCTTCGCTGAGTCATGTAGGAGACATGGGAGAGTTTAGGGGAGTTTGTGCAGGCGGTGTGTGTGTGTGTGTGTGTGTGTGTGTGTGTGTGTGTGTGTGTGTGTGTGTGTGTGTGCGGGCGGTGGGGGTGGCTAGGGAAAGGGAAAGGGGTCATGTAAGGACCACAAGACTCTGAGAGAGGCCCTGGGAAACTAGAAGATATTCAGGAAGTCCATGGGAGACTGGGGGAGAAAACTGAAGTCTAGGGAAGACCCTAGGAGACTGGGAAAGCACAGGAAAGAGGATTTGAGGTTGGGAAAGGGAGCCAGACAGGGCCAGAGAGACTGGGAAAAAGAGCAGGACAGATGACTTTAGGTTGGGAAAGGGAGTCGGAGAGGGCCAGGGTAACCGGGACAGAGAGCAGGAAGGATGCCTGGAGGCTGGGAAGGATCACAGGGGACTGGGCTTTAGGGCTGAGAGACTGAGCCACAGAGACCTGGGGGAGAGACGGAGAGACTGAGAGAAGGTCACAAGAAGGAGAACACAAAGAAGAGCGAGGGAAAAGAAAGAAATGACGGAAGATGGAGAAAT
>JAODXP020000013.1:9696824-9701824 GCA_027497455.2 Sardinella longiceps
TACTCAAAGAGAGAGAGAGAGAGAGAGAGAGAGAGAGAGAGAGAGAGAGAGAGAGAGAGAGAGAGAGAGTAAATACGGTCAAAATTCGGTCAAAAAGAGATGGCTGCCCTGACGTAGAACCAGTGGTGACCAAGCTGCAATAACACAAGCTAATGATATAATGGAAAGCACCTGTGACAAACATGGCTTTGGAAAATATTGTTTTTTCCAAAAAGACCTACATGTGTCATTTACTGGTCTTACCAGTCATCACGATGGACAGCAGCAAACATTCAGTGTCAATGTGAAATCAATATTTATTGTACTCCATATTTTTCCATTATTTTCACAACCCATGGATCAATTCCAAATTTCCACACCCTCCCAACTCAAGCCACTGTACTGAGTCTACTGCACTGAGCCGAGTGAGCTCTGGGTCTAATGCAGGGACCAAAGGCATCCTCACACCGTTCCAACAGCATTGCAGAACACTTTTGTATTCATCAATTTCACACCAGTAGCGCACTACAAAGCAACATACATAGCATTGCAGCCTTAGTATGGAATCAACAATGAATGTTCTGAATGCCTCCGACAAAATAGACTTCAATCGTTATCAACAGCCGAGCAGCAGAGTTTGCCGCTGCTTTGTGGGGGTTGCACTGAATACAACGGAATAGAATGTTGGAAACGGGGTGCTCCGCATTTTGTCGGAGCCGATGTGCGGATCCCTAAAAGCCCTTGCCTTGAGCTCCAGCTAAGGCCCCTAGCCGCGAGGGTGTCAGATGCACGTACAGGCAGTCTGGAGGGGCTGATAGCATCTCTAATGGCTAAACCACCTGCTCCACCGCCATCAGCTGCATGAAGTCTAATCCTGTGGGAGCACGCAGGCCACAGGAAGCCGCCGGTCTCAAGCCTGTATACCGAGGGACCCAGGCGTGCCGCAGATGTGTTTGGTGATGTTTACACACTCTCTGCTCTGGTGGCTATGAAAGCCTATCCATGGTGGGACAGCTATCAGAGAATGGCTCAGTTTGCACAGGCTTGTTAAGAGCGGCTCCAATGTGGGTATAATGGCATACAGTTTACACTACAGACAATGTCTCTTTAATGGGACCCATGAATCACACAGTGAGAGTGAGAATTTGTGTTCTTTAACTTGCAATAGGCTTTCAAATGTCTTGCATGTGTTGTGCTGATTTGAGTTTTGATAAGGCTAATGAACTCAAGTGGGGCAGTTGTTTATACAGAGGTACTAACTTTAGCCTGGCTGGCTATCAAGAATTTGGCAGTCAAACAAATTCTTTGTATCTGTTTAAACCTGCTATTTGTATATATAAGCATCAAATAGGCCACTCATTTTCGAACAAGAGCAGGAATAACAGCCCGATTGTTTGATTTTTCAAGTGAGATTTCCTTGTAAGCAGCAAATCTTTGGAACTCTGGCAGCGAGGCAAACGCCACAGTCAGTTCTGTTTAAACCTGCCATGTATGCATTAGCATTAAGCAGGCCATTTGTTTTCATAGGCACAAGTATTGCCTCATTTTTCAAACATGCTCCGAGTCAACACCAAAACTCTGGAGCCACTTCTGTTAGTCGGGTTGGAGGAAGTTCAGAGGCCGCATAAATTACGACGGCTTTGCAACGGCTTCGCCTCTCAACACAGTTTTGTTGGGTATAGGGCTACAGCGGGCCACCTCTCTGAAGCACGGCTGTGTTAAACCTGTGAGTGTTTCTTTCCATGTAGATTAGAATCTGTTGCCAGGCTCTCCCCAATGAACTTCAGAGAGATGTAAAAAGTATTACTGCAGCACCGGGGCTCTCTCTCTCTCTCTCTTTCAAACAGATATAACATCACAACAGATATAACATCACCACAGAGCGCACAATTTTCAATGGGCCTTTCAAAGGTTCAGAGCAGTCGTCTGACTTAAAACTGCCCTCCGCCAAGGACATTACTAAGCCTTTCCTTGAAAGCGAAGGGTGCCTGTGATATATCCCAGCTGTGGGATCCATTAACCTGACCCCCCCCTGAACATCTGCTACCATATCATACTTCTCCAAACCTCACCAGTGTACCCCCCCCCCACACTCACACACCCCCCTAGCCTGCCTGCTGCAGCAGCTTTAGTATTCAGTGTAAGGGTTTCAGCATTAGCCTGCACCTCCACACTCTTTCACATCCTTTCACTTTGTGCAAGTCTGGACATTGTCGTTTCGGAGAACTTCAAAACTATTGGGCATGCCCTCAACCACTCTTTACTGATCTGGACAGTGTTTCCCAAAGCCTTTTTACCTGTACTGCAAAGTAGTTCTTAGTTTACAGTTATAGATATACAGTACCTTCAGAATTACTAACAGTTGCGTTTTCATACGCTGATACCAAAGATAAATCGCTGATGCCAACGATAAGTGGCTATTGTGACCTAACGTGACACTCCCAGAATGGAACGGAACTATTCATGTTTGCTCCTTTCGCAGTGGTTTTGGCTCTCAACATTGGGGGGTTACTGTACAAAACAAAACATAGTACACTGAAGCGTTTTCTCTTAGCTTACAGTAAAGGCCAATTCAGACTGAAGATCTGCGACGAGATGAAACAGTTTCAGAGAGCAGTTGCGGCGGAGTGAATCAATCGTTGCAGGTTGTTGCAGGCAGTTGCAAGCCGTTGCAAAAGATTTAACATGTCAAATTGCAGTTTCGGAGTTATAGAACGTCCAGGTTTTTAGAACGTTGCAGCCTGTCTCGTTGTGGATCTTTGGTCTGTAGGCACCTTAAGTCCCAAAAAGAGCTAAGTGCAGCTAACGATTCATCTGTGGCCTCTGCTGTGCTGTAGTAGTTGGATGCGGCATCCCAATCCAATCAACACATCACAAAGCTGCCCTGAAGCTGAGGCCAGTCAACACTGGCGCCTGGAACACTTCCAGAGAAGCTGCAGTCATGGGCCCTTTAGGCTGGGGCTCTGCTAACAGTCACCCAGACACGGAGCACCCCTCACCCCAGAGAGGCATCCCATGCGGGCCCCTAACCACCACCACCACCACCACTGCGGATTCCCCAAGGCTCCCCTGACAGTAACCCAGAGATAGAGCACCCCTCCTGGGCAGAGAGGCCTCCCATGCGGGCCCCCCTGACCACCATCACCACCACTGTGGATTCCCCAAGGCTGCTATGCAACTGTGTGGGCTAAACAGCCGCAGGGGGAACACATGGAGACACATGGGGGCTGGTGGGGGGTCTGATCTGATGATGATTGCAGGGGCGTCTTTAAAAAGTCTTTAAAAAGCATATGTATGACTACATGCATATATGTGTCTCTACAGCCGTTATCAACAGCCGAGCAGGAACACGTTGTAAGTTATAAAAGTCTTTAAAAAGTCTTTAAAAAGCATGTGTATGACGACATGCATATATGTGTCTGTGTTAATGATCTGATGATGATTGCAGGGGGGGACTTGTGGCTGTGTGACTACAGGCATAAAATGTATTTAATGTGTGTTTGTGTGTGTGAATGTGTGTTGGTGCATGTGTGTGTAAATGTGTTTAGTGTGTGTGTGTGCATGTATGTTGATGTGTGTGTGTGTGTGTGTGTGTGTGTGTGTGTGTGTGTGTGTGTGTGTGTGTGAATGTGTTTGTGTGATGTGTGTGTGTGTGTGGGGGGGGGTGCATGTATGTTTAGGTGCATGTGTGTTTGTGTGTGTGTGTTTGTGTGTGTGTGTGTGTGTGTGCATGTATGTTTGTGTGTGTGTGTGTGTGTGCATACCCCTGTGTTCTGGGTTAGTGGAGTGAGGGGGGGGGGGGGGGGTAACTGAGGACTGATGGAGTTTGAGTAATGAGGAAAGCCCTTAATGGCTGCCATGTTATGGTTCTGTTTAGGCTGAGGTCTCGGCCTTAGCCAGGGTGTGTCTCTGGTCTGGTGGGCTGCTAGTGGCACTGAGGCTGCTGCTGCCAGTGATGGTGTGTGTGTGTGTGTGTGTGTGTGTGTGTGTGTGTGTGTGTGGGGCTGATTGGTAATGATACACAGATGGTGACTCTGGTGTGAACGGAGGGTGGCTTTGGCGGTGGCTTGGGCTCCAAACACTGGGGAGGTTACAGAACATAGTGCACTGAAGGGTTTTCTCCTACCTTTTATTATGATAAATCAGATTGTAATATGATAAATGAAACTGGCTATACCAGGCAGAAAAAAAAATCCATTTAGGATCAACCATTTTCTGAAAATGTCACTGTTATGTTGTGTTTCATCCTAATATTGTTAATTCTACTAAAATCTGTATGACAAATGTAACTGGCTACTAGATACAGTATCATACTGCATATTCAGAAAAATTAAAAGAACATAAATATTTTTGACTTTCTACTTTCTGACAACAACACAGTGTTGTGCTCCTTGTACCAGCAGCAACAGCAGCAGCAGCAGCAGCCCACCAGGATCTCCTCATCTGGGCCACATGTGGGCCCCTCTGTGGCTGGGAAAACACCCAGGACGCCCAGACACTGCTGGTGGGAACCACCCCACCCACAACCACACACTCATAACACTGTATTGTAATCAGACGTACGGTGATGGGAGACCCAAATGCTTGCAATATGTGTCTTTTAAGGCCAATTCAGACTGAAGATCCACAATGAGATGAGACGGTTTTGGAGAGTAGTTGCAGCGGTGTGAATCAATCGCCACAGGTCGTTGCAAGCAGTCGCAAGCCGTCGCAAAAGATTTAACATGTCAAAACGCAGTTTCGGAGATTTAGAATGTAGCAGGTTTTTAGAACGTCACAGCTTGTCTCGCCGCGGATCTTTGGTCTGTAGACACCTTTAGAGTCCTTTATGTGTGTCATGTGTCAGTGTGTACTGTACCCCCTGGGATTTCGTTTTGAGGTCAACAGGTGGGTGTGTGTGTGTGTGTGTGTGTGTGTGTGTGTGTGTGTGTGTGTGTGTGTGTGTGTGTATGCATTGTTTTCGTGGCAGAGGCTTGTTGTGTGTTGTGTTTGTTGTCCTATTTGGCTGTAGACCAGAGGTC
>JAODXP020000013.1:9706824-9709324 GCA_027497455.2 Sardinella longiceps
GGAGGAGGAGGTTAAGGCTCTTCAGAGACTTATCTCATTCTCTCTCTCTCTCTCTCTCTCTCTCTCTCTCTCTCTCTCTCTCTCTTTCTCTCTCTCTCTCTAAGCTCTCAACACAGATGTTGAATGAGATAGGCAAATAAAAATGCTGGAAAACACAACGGGATTCTTCAATGACTTCACTCCAATAAAATAAACAAGGTTAAGTTGATGAAATAGCACTCCATCACTTCATCATGACCCTGAGAGAGAGAGAGCTCTGCTGTGGAGATGAGCTGAGACAGTTTGGGTATTTCCTCATAGGGAATAACAACAACCTACTGTACTGTGCATATGGATAAAGCATTGGGCTACTTTGCTTTAGCCAAAGTTCCTTTTTTTGTAGCTGTATACTGCATGTGTGTGTCTGTGTGTGTGTGCGTGTGTGTGTGTGTGTGTGTGTGTGTGTGTGTGTGTGTGTGTGTGTGTGTGTGTGTGTGTGTGTGTGTGAGTGTGTGTGTGCGAGTGTGTGTGTGTGTGTGTGCGTGCATGTGTTTGTGTTTGCGTGTGTGTGTGTGTGTGTGTGTGTGTGTGTGTGTGTGTGTGTGTGTGTGTTAAAGCATCCAGTGGAGTAATAATAGACAGAGGAGCAACCTTCCTGATGCATTCCCAGGGACAAAACAACTAAACCCAGCCCCAGTAAACAGTTTACTGCAGGGTGTGTGCCAGCTTCTCTGGGTCTGTTTAGCATGACTGAGGGAGGACACTTTATTCCAGTATTTTCCACAATCACTTCTTCTTTCAGACGCTAAGCCATGCGCATAAGGTTGAAGAATATAATAGCATAGCATAGCTAGCGCTGAGTGTAAGTGTTTATTGGACATCCACATAAAAACAGGAAGGGATTATCAGTCTTTTTGTGTGATAACAGAAGGAAAAGCAACAAACTAACAAACCGGCTCCATGGTCTTGCCTTTCCATGAGGACCACCAACTACTTTTCAAACACTTGTGTGTTTGAACTCATGTGTGTCCCTATGAACCTATCCAAGCATGGCATAATGCATACACACACACACACACACACACACACACACACACACACACACACACACACACACACTTGTGTGTTTGAACTCATGTGTGTCCCTATGAACCTATCCAAGCATGGCATAATGCATACACACACACACACACACACACACACACACACACACACACACACACACACACACACACACACACACACACACACACACACACACGGGTTTGTCCTGGAATAAGTAGACAAAGTCATCCAATGAGTGGGCAGCTGATGTTTTAACGTCCCATGATTTCAAATAAACAGAGATTTACTGGCCAAGTGTAGCAGGGGGCGTTAAGCACTGGGGTTGGAGTAGGGTCCTGGACAGCGTGATAAATCACTGAGGCTATTTTAAGGCACCATCGCTCCACCAGCTCGAGCGAGAGCTAGACCTCCCTATCAACACACAGTGAGGCCCACGACTCTCTCTCCACTTTTCCTGAGAAGCTGGAGTTTGCCAACAGACGCCGACTCTGCAGCATCTGAACTCAGAACGGACTTTGCTGGACGCAAGCACAGTAATCACCAATGCTCCCTTGCAGAAAAGAGTCAGTGCGATATCACCTAGTAACATAAGGGCCAAATAAATAAAATAAAATAAATAAATCACCTCTGATTACACCTCTGTAGCTCTGATACACCAGCCCCAGCAGGAGTGTCGGGCTACTGGAGCACCTCTCTCACAACACACATACACACAAACACACACACATTCACACACAACACACACAACACACACATATGCATGCACACATCACACTTCACACATACACACTCACTCACACACACACACACACACACACACACACACACACACACACACACACACACACACACACACACACACACACACACACACACACACACACACGTCAGCATTATTATGTCTGTACCTAGTAACATAAGGAACACATAAATACAAATAAATAAATAATTCACCTCTGCTCACACTCTACAGCCAGCAGTGAGTTAGAGTTGTGTTATTGTCACTCTACACTACAGTGTAATAAGCAGTAGGTTGAAGTCAGATTTAGAGAGGTGTTATTTTCTATTCTACAGTAAGCAGTGAGTTAGAGCCAGAGTTAGAGTGGTGTTATTGTCTATTCTACAGTAAGCAATGGGGTAGAGTTAGAGTGGTGTTATAGCCTGACATAGACCGCCCATAATACGGATGTTCATCCGTATTCAAGGTCTGGGGACGGTCCTCTGGGGCGGCTTTACTGCATATCGGTAAAGAGACTACCGGCCGAACTGAATGCCCCCCCTCCCCCTCCCCCTATAATCGCGTCAGGTTAAAGAACCTCCAGACCATGAATACTGATGAACAGCAGTATTATGGGCGAACTATGTCAGGCTAGTGGTGTTACTGTCTATTCTACAGCAAGCAGTGAGTTAGAGTTAGAGTGGTGTGATTGGCACTCTAAACTAGTAAGCACAAGGT
>JAODXP020000013.1:9719324-9721824 GCA_027497455.2 Sardinella longiceps
CACTCTCAAACACACACAGACACACACACTCACACATATATGCACACTCACACACACACTCTCTCTCTCTCTCTCTCTCTCTCACACACACACACACACACACACACACACACACGCACACATGCATACACCCCCCCCCCCCCACACACACACACACACATATGAACATTCATAATTGTGCATAGTTCTTTCTTAAGACACACACGCACACACACACACACACACACACACACAGCCCCAGAGAGTCCAGGTGTGCGATGAGGCAGCGGCTGTGGTAGCTGTGTGTGGAGCCCAGGCTATTGTTTGCTGCATCACTGCATGGTGGAGATCCTGCCTGACTCAGTGCTCCTCATTGTGGTGAGAGAGTCTCACTCCTTAGAGGGACAGGGCACGCACACACACACACACACACACACACACACACAGACACACACACACACACACACACACACACACACACACACACACACACACACGCACACACACACCGCTGGTGGAGATCCTGCCTGATTCAGTGCTCATTCCTCTGAGGGACAGAGCCAGTGAAGTCATGGCTGAGCTATGCCATCTCCACACACACACACACACACACACACACACACACACACACACAGTCATGCACACGCATACGCACACACAGACACACACACACACACACACACACACACTCACACACACACACACACACACAGACATGTACGCACGTGCACACACACACACACACACACACACACACACACACACACACACACACACACATACACACACACCTGATAAAATACTCAGCTACAACCGCACAGGTCATGTGACTCAAAATGAGTCCCAGACTGTTATAGTATCCTCTGGCCTTGCTAAGCTTCACACATCAGGAACACACACACCACTCAACTTTGTCTGCTACGCTACTCAGTCTCACACACAAAGAACACACACCTTTCAACTTTCCCTACTACACTACCCAGTCTCTCACACACAAGGAACACACACAAATCAACTTTGCCTGCTAAGCTTCTCAGTCTCACACACATGATGAACACACACCTTTCAACTTTGCCGGATACGCTACACTATTCTGACAACAAGTGAAGTGTGGTCATTCTAGTCGGGGATGTTTTATGCAGCAGGCCAAACTGTCTCTTCCCTACAAGGCCTCGGCTGCTCTTTCTAATCTACAGTACTAACCGAATTAGAAGCTGAGTCCATAGGCCAGGCGTGTGTATCTGTATCACACACACACACACACACACACACACACTCACATACACATGCACGGACGCACACATCCACACACACACACACACACACACAGACGCACACACACACACACACACACACACACACACACACACACACACACACACACATATGCACAGACATATATGCACACACACACACACACACACACACACACACACACACACACACACACACACACAGAGTGGGTATATGGAGCTGGCCTGCTGCCAAGCATCACAGATAGCAGGATGGCCCAGTCTGGGCTTCTCCGGTCCCGTGACAAAGACTGAGGACTCAATGGTGCAGGGTCACACTGATAGCCTTCTGTGGAGGGGACGGACCCCTGCCGCGGTGTGTGTGTCTGTGTGTCTGTGTGTGTGTCTGTGTGTGTGTGTGTAGGGGAACTGGGGTTATGATGTCAAGAAAAGAGGGAGAGAGATGGAGTGTGTGTATCTTTGTGTGTGTGTGTGTGTCTGTGTGTGTGTGAGTATATGGGGGGGGGGGGGTGTTTGACAAGGAAGAGGAGAAGGATTTAGTGTGCATGTGTCTGCCTGTGTGTCTGTGTGTGTGTGTGTCTGTGTGTTTGAATGTGTCTGTATGTGTATGTGTGAGTGTGTATGTAAACTTATGTGTGCGCGTATGTCTATCTGTGTGTGTGGTTGTGTGTGTGGGTATGTGGGGGTGTGTATGTGCAAATAATGTGTGTGTGTGTGTGTGTGTGTGTGTGTGTGTGTGTGTGTGTGTGTATGAATACTTATGTCTGTGCGTATATGTCTGTGCTTATATGTCTGTGGGTGTGTGTGTGTGTGTGTGTGCGTGTGTGTGTGTGTGTGTGTGTAGGCGAGACGTTTGGCGTGAGCAACCTGATCACAGCTTAGGGCTGCCAGGCGGCTCCACAAAGGCAGCGGAGGCTGTGGCGGCGTGCGACTGCTGGGGGGGAATATGAGGTAGTCTAATCTGGCAACCCGATGCCATCGGAATGCCAGCAAAACCCCACAAACGCAAACGTAATCTAGACGTTCACACATAAGCATGCAAACGTACACCCACATGCACTTAAGACACACACACACACACACACACGCACAAACAATGTTGTGTTACTCATTCGCACATCATGCACGCATCCATGCACTTATGCCTGTGTGTGTGTATGTGTGTGTGTGTATGTGTGCACATGTGCAGATTGTGCGCATAAGGATATTTAATGGAAAAGCCCGCACTCACCACTCACACAAGCATCACAGTCTAAAATCTCATGCAC
>JAODXP020000013.1:9726824-9768725 GCA_027497455.2 Sardinella longiceps
GGTTGAGCAGGAAGACAGGAGGGCTCTCAGGAAGAGAGAGGAGAGTGAGAGAGAGAGATAGAGAGAGAAGGAAAGAAGGGCAGGAAGAAGAAGGACTGGAGTAGAGGGAAACAGAGAGAAAGAGGGATAGACGGGGAAAGAAAGGAGAGTTTGAGAGAGTGATGAGCTAGAGCGAGAGCAGGAGAAAGGAAGGACAGAAGTAGAGGTAAAGAAGGAGAAAGAAGGAGAGACAGAGGAAAAGAAAGGGGAGAGTTTGAAAGAGTGTTGAGGGAGAAGTAGAACAGGAAGAAAGGAGCACAGAGAGAGAGGAGGGAGAGATAGAGGGAAAGAAAGGAAGAGTTTGAGAGAGGGATGAGGGAGAAGTAGAGCAGAAAGAAAGGAGCGCAATAGGAGAGAGAAGGAGGGATAGACGTTGAGACAGAAAGAGGAAGAGTTTGAGAGAGGGATGAGGGAGAAGTAGAGCAGGAAGACAGGAGCACAAAGAAAGGAGGAGGGATAGATTTTGAGACAGAAAAAGAGTTGGAGAAAAGAGATGAGGGAGCAGCAGGACAGGAAGAGGAGAAAAGCGTAGTAATGAGAGATTAGCCCTCTGCTCTGTCCTCTTACTGACTCACACACTTAAATGTGTGTTTATGCTTGAAGCTTGCAAAGGCTTAGGGCTGCCTGTCCTGCTGCCCAAATCTCAAGTGTGTGTGTGTGTGTGTGTGTGTGTGTGTGTGTGTGTGTGTGTGTGTGTGTGTGTGTGTGTGTGTGTGTGTGTGTGTGTGTGTGTGTGTGTGTGTGTGTGTGTGTGTGTGTGTAAGGGAACGGATGCACCCTCTCTGAGCCTTTTCTTAAAGTTGGCATCCTATGCGGACTCTGCTAAAGGGAATTAGCCACAGTTTGCTAAAGGAATTTGTCCACAGTTTGTAGCAGTGTGGCGTGAAGCACTAGAGAAGAATGAAACCACACTCGCATGTAACAAGGAAACATGTTTGCATTGTGTCTTTATATTAGTGCTGGTGTTTGTCATGCGTTTTTAGTGCTGCTAATCGAATACGTCACAGATTGTGTCTCAATCATGCAAACAACAAATTGAACAGCACCAGCCTTGCAAACTCTTTAAAATTCACAAGGAGTTAGGGGGACCACTGAACCACTGAAAATCGGCCAGAGAGAGAGAGAGAGAGAAAGAGAGAGAGGGGGAGAGAGAGAGAGAGAGAGAAGAAAAAGAAATCAAAGAAGAAGAACGAGGAGGAGGAGGAAGAGGAGGAGTAGGACTGTAAGGGTGAAGGAGAGGATGGGGAAATATAAAACTAGGACCATAGATCACTTTTACCATGTGTGCTTTGACATCAAAACATCTTTCCACCCTCCAGCTGTATACAACCTATGATTAGTAAGGACTCTATGTGTGCATCATGTAGACACAACTACAAGTCTGAACATAGTTTGGTACTGGTGCAAGAAGGCATGGTATTGCATGTATACATGTGTTTATGCGTGCGTGCATGCATGCATGTGTGTTTGTGTGTGTGTGCGTATGTTTATGTGTGCGTGTGTGTGTGTGTGTGTGTGTGTGTGTGTGTGTGTGTGTGTGTGTGTGTGTGTGTGTGCATGTATGTGCACAATCTGATTCCACCTTTGTGTTATCTATGGAGGTCAATCTGTACCTGCAGATAGGGGCCAATACACAACGCGAGAAAGAATGTCAGGATGTGATGGGCTTATCAGGTGAGATAGCGGCGTTCACGTGCCCCAAAGAGAGCGGGGGGCTCTCAACACTCTCTGTCGTCGAAGTGCAGATACTTACACACTCAGGGTCAAAGGTCAAGGGATGAGGACATCTCTTAGCACCCGTCCAGAATGGCAGCCCCGAGCTGGTCAGCTGAGAACGCAAAGAAGAATGGAGGAGAGACAGAGAGAGAGAGAGAGAGAGAGAGAGAGAGAGAGAGAGAGAGAGAGAGAGAGAGAGAGAGAGAGAGAGAGAAAGTGGCAGAGTAAGTTCACAGACATTCAGACTCAATAAGAGTTACAAATTTTTACTGATGCTATTTTATGTATAACCAATGTCATTGCTTTGGCAATACAAACACTTTTTTGTCATGCCAATAAAGCACCTTTGAATTAGAGTTTGAATTCGACAGTGAGAGGGGGGGGGGGCAGAAGGAAGGAGATGTAAGTCAAGAGAGGGTGAGAGAATGAGAGACAGAGTGAGAGGGAGAGAGAGAGAGAGAAACAGACAGAGAGTGAGAGAGGGGGACAGAAGAAAGGAGATGTAAGTCAAGAGAGGGTGAGAGAATGAGAGACAGAGTGAGAGGGAGAGAGAGAGAGAGAAACAGACAGAGAGTGAGAGAGGGGGACAGAAGAAAGGAGATGTAGGTGAAGACAGGGTGAGAGAATGAGAGACAGAGTGAAAGGGATAGAGAGAAAGGGACAGAAGGAAGATGTAGGTGGAGAGAGAAAGTGAGAGACAGAGAGAGAGAGAGAGTGACAGAGACAGACAGAGAGAGAGAGAGAGATCAATGACTAATAACGCCCAAAAGCAAATGCCTGACAGCTGTTAACAGATTTATGACACCGAATGAAAGGTAAGCCTCCACAGTGACTGCATTGAATTCATACGACTGGAGGGAACCATAACTCCACATACAATAGGACCACCACGGCATTGCACTCCTGCTGACTCACTGAGAATTACACCCTAAAGGGGTTTGCTCTGACGATCTTAAAATAATCCACAGGGAAGATGTAAAAGGCATTAGATAACAGCAGATTACAGATTAGCCGCAGGATAACTCTTCAGAGATGACAAGCAAACCATCCCTGAGTCTATGGCTGCCATTTCAAGGGCCTAATGAGACAATAAACACACTGATGAGAGGCCATCTTCTACACTGACCATTTGGCCCGAGTGGCTAATGTCTCTATCATATGGGCCTTTGCTACAGTTGGCCCGCTGATAGAGGAACAGAGAGAGGGGGCCATGACCTGTCACAAGCCCCAGTTATTGAGCCTTTGATCTGGGGGGAGATAGCCCCACAAACACCCACCAGGGCTTCCCTTGTGAAAGTCCCCCAGGAAGAGTAGCTTTTATCAGGGCAGGGCCATCTCTAACAACCCCCCCCCCCTCCAAACACTCACTTACACACTCACTCACACACACACACACACACACACACACACACACACACACACACACACACACACACACACACACACACACACATCTCACCCCCACTGAGGGGCAATCTACGACGCTGTGTTCAATTCTATTCAGTGGCTGGTTATCTTGAGGCTCCTATTCAAGCCTGAGGGTGTTATCAGTGCCAGTCAGTCTGTGAGGGTGTCTTTGAACAAGTGGAACCTCATTAACGCTCCTACATACATACATACAGTGGGGAGGGACCACAGTGCCAGATAGCGCAACACAACAGCTGCTGTAAATGCCATTAGGACACATGGTGGTGTGTGAATATATCATGGAGTATAAGGCGCTATTTATAAAGCCTGTCCTGTCTGTCATTTATTTAAGCCCGGATTTGTACATAGTACATGCCGTTTGTTCTAGAGTATATTCTCAACAACAATAACCTCATCTCTTATTCTACTGAGACCATCTCCACAAAAACACCATATTTTGTCCCTCAAGTCATTCAGACTAATGGGACGGCTGCTGACGAACATGTGGCTCTGTGTCTGTTGCTTGTGGTTATGATGGATTTTTTTGTTTTAGGTTTTTTTTGGTACAAGACCAGAGACAAACAAGTAACCGCAAACTTCCCGACTTAAAGCCAGGAGTTTCAACACACTGTCTGAGTGACAAGCCCTAGAGTCATGAGTTTACCCTGAGCTGACTCTCTCTATCTGGGAGTGTCAGAGTGAATGAGTGAGTGAGTGAGTGAGTGAGTGTCTGAGTGAGTGAGTGTGGATTATATATCACTCACGGCCAGATCAATGCCTCCGTCACTCCACACTGAGAAATTCCATTGAAAACATAATCTATGATTCTATGACGTCTGTTTCCCAAAAGTTAGCAACTACAGTATGTGGGCTGCAATGCAATTTCTCATTGCCAACTAACTAAGTTGCTAACTGGTTAGCAATTCACTTTTTTTTTAGGAAATGTGTGTCTGGTTTGCAGTCATAGAATAATGTTAGGGCCATAGAAGTCCCTTATATGCCATTTATGAAAACTGTGTGTGCCCAAACCACATTGACTTGACTTGGCGGCCCATTGCTTTACAACAAAGGTTCAAGGATTCCAGGATTCCAGGAAAGGGACTAAGCCCATAGGCTATAGTGTTCACTGAAGCCTCCAGCGGATGATATGTTGCATTGTACATGGAATTGGCCTATCCCATCTTTCTACCGTGTGTGACTGGTAATTATCATCATCAGACCTGCGCGGGAGTGATCGAGTCTAACCCACTCCAGTCAGCCGCAGAGGCAGAGCCGACATGAGTGGACATGTCTGGAGAAGAACTCACAGGTAGCATGACAGCAGCGCTTTGGTGGAAGACACGTACAGAGGCATGATGGGAGTTTCCTTGTACTTCCTCATAAAGCCCGACTGACGATAGAAACCTACAGCTCCCTGACGTGGACGATACTAATGACATGTACTTACATGACCTTTACAGAGACAGCAACACGCTAAGTCAGGGGGAAGTCAGGAGTACTGTACTACCAAAACACACACAGCCCAACTTTTACTTATACAAGCTAATTATACACAATCCAGTTGTAGAAGATTAAAATCAGGATAGGTTAGCTATTTATTAATTTATTAAGGGGCTTTATAAACAATGAATTACATTATATTTGTAACCTATACTATACTGCAAATTGAAACGGAAGGAACATTCCAAAGTTTTGTGCAGATGTTTGATCATCCCAGCAATCATAACATCAGCATTCATGTCAGTCATACCCGTCATACCAGCTATCTCTTTGGGCCTGTGAAAATGACAGTTGGGTTGGCAGTTAAACGAGCTGATCTTTAGTCTAAATCCATTAGGCTCAGTGGGAGACTGGGCGGATTTTCTGGTTTCTCTCACAAGGCCCATCACAGTAAAGAACTCACAATCTGACTAATTTCAGCAGCCTGCTAAAAACACTGAGACCATGACAAACTACTGCTGTGAACTGTGAATCCACTAACAGAACCTTATATGGCTCAGAAAATGGCCAACTCATGAGAATGACAGAACCACCAGTTCATGACTGTGTGCTACAAACAGACATAAATCTGCACAAACCATTCATGCCTGCTCTATTCTCCTGCCCAAATAAACTGAGTCTGGCCATAACTCACAGAAGCAACCCTCAATCTCTGCATCTTATGGTGCCTTTGCCAACCAGCCCGGCTCAGAGTCAGAGGATGTAAAGCAAAAGTGCCCAGACATGTTTTGACAGAAATAACACATGCAGTGTTTGCAAAGGAATGATTAGGGGAACTACAACACAAAGGCCAAAAGCAAGCCTGCACAGTTATGAGATGCGTTTAAAACACCACTGCAAGCAGCAGATCAGCGGATCTCGACTTGCCATAACTCTAAAATGTGCTGCCAGGACTCAGGAAGCTGGAGACATCAGAGGGTCTCATGATCTGAAGGAGGCTGGCTGGAGAGCTTGCGTTTGTTTCAAAGAGATCGTGCTGAGATGGGACTGTAAAGTAAAACCTGGGCGGGAATGAATAATCTTATTCACTGGCTTTTGGAGCTAACACTGTTTTGTCCTTAACTGTCTGCATGGGAGGGAGGGAGGGAGGAGGCTCTGGGCTGTCAGTGCAGTGGGATCACTGTAGAGGCCAGCCAACAGCACATACAGAAACTCCATAGACAATATCGCCACCTAGTGGCCAATGCAATGCGCTATTTGAATTTCAATTTCACGGATTGAACTCTAGATATATGATGAATTGTTTTGTATGTGATGTACAATGCCCTGGCAAAGGTTGTGTGACCAAAATCTTGGATTTTAACATTTTTTTGCATGGATATAAATGTGCAGAGCCTTATTTCTGTAGTCAACATCAATCAAATGCACTCCAACAAGTGCAAGTGCTGACGCAGCTTTCTTCAACTTACATGCAGCATACTGGACTCTTTCCCTGTATTTTGTCTCTATGATAATTTCACTTGTGTCATGTTCATCAGACTCAATGATGCTTTTTGCCTCCAACGGCACCTTCCAGGATAGCACAGCATAAGAAGACACTACCTTAAAGAAATAGTCCACCTCTTTATGAAAATTAGTTATTCTCTCCCTTACCTGGAGTTACTATTCCTTTAACACTAATTCTAACCCTAACAGCCTTCAACCCTCTCCCTAACCCTACATTTGGTAGGGTAGTGCCTTAAAAGCAGAGCTACCTGGAAGGGACCATTGAGGGCAAAAAAGACCAAAAACCGTTCATCAGTAACTTTCAGTAACTATCAGAGATGAGTTGTTACCGCGTCGGCTGGGAAACAGTGAAGTAGCTGTCTGATGTCGTTGTTGTAGAGGGTCTCCCAGCGCAGTCGGGCCCAGCGGATGCAGTCCTCCCAGCTCTGAGGTCGAAGGTCACCCAGGCTGGCGCTGACGGCCTCCAGCACCTCCAGAGCTTCCGCCTCGCCACGCTGCTCCAGGCGTGACAGGAAGCTGTCATCACTGCAGGAGTTAAAGATGACATCAACAGAATAATGACATCAGCGCCATCTAAGCGTCGCCAAAGGACTCGGGGCCAGTAAGAACCCAAAAATAAAACTAAGCCCAAGGGGAAATGAATGGAGCGAATAGCCTGGTGGCAGAGATGACCTTCACAGTGTAGAAACTGTCCAGACATCCTCCAACACTGATAAAACACCATGACTACAGTCTGCAAGAGTCTGCTCTGCTCTGCTCTTTAACAGCTCAGTCAGATTAGCTACATGTACTGAAGTACATCAGGGTTTCCCATACATAGACCAATGTGTGAGGCAGGCAGCACCACAGAATCAACTCCAAGCACCACAGATTAACATTGAGCTAAACCATTTCAAATGCTTCTTGTAGCTTTAGTGGTAGCTAGAGAGGTCCCCCTTTCCACTGTAAAGCGCTTTGGATCAACTGTGTTGTGTTAAAATACACTATATAAATACCTATGATTTGCCTTGACTTAAAATTGTCTCAGAAGGTGACTAAAATTGTGTGTTTAAACGCTGCTTCCTGCACACATTTTGCCCATCCAGATGACCAACTGCAGTACTGCACCGACCACCACAACATTTGATTCCCTCACGTCACCGGCACCACAAATTGTCACCAGGTCCGTGGGAAACACTAGTGTGTACATGCTTGCCAAAGGCACAGCAGTTTGACTGCAATTACTGTAAACAGGCTGAAATAAGAATCTAAGGTTCACAGAATCAGGCTCCCCACACAGGAACAAAGCTCAGTGTTTCCAACAGGCCAGGAAGCAGTTGGTGAGGGAATTGAAAGTGTTGTGTTGTCAGTGGAGTGTGTCATTGAGGTGTATGTAAAAGTGTGTACAGTAGGCAGTGTTCAAACGGTCTTTGGTATTTTTTGTCCTCAACGGTCACTTCCAGGCAGCGTTACCTTCAATAGGATAGGATGAGGATTGAGGGGGTTAGGGTTAGGAATAGGGTAAAGGTAGTGTCTTTTAGGCTGTGCTGCCTGGAAGGTGCCGTTGGGGGCAAAAAACCCCATTGAGCTGTTCGAGCACACACTCTCTGAGCTGTCATATTAAATATACACCTGTATGCTTATCTACTGTTTTTCAGAGTCGCCCACTGAGATAATGCTATAGCTACAAGAAGCATTTGAAATGACTCAGCTCAATCTTAAATCTCAATCTTAAATCTTAATTTGTGGTGCTTGGAGTTGATTCTGTGGCGCTTTTTTGCCACACGTTGGTCTACATGTATGTACTGTATGGGAAACCATGAAGATGACTATGTTTGGGGAATTGCAAAGCAGGTTATACTGTGAGACCCATCTTCTCCAGCCATGCATTTACGTAAACCACTGCTTTAAAATGGCCAGTCTTCATGAGAAACATTCAGCCCAGGAGAGACAATCAGACATAAGCTGCTTCTTCCTGTCAGCATTACAGAGGGAAACACCATTAGGGGGATTCTACAGTGATGAGGGGCTGATGAGATGAATCCTGGTGTGTGTGTGTGTGTGTGTGTGTGTGTGTGTGTGTGTGTGTGTGTGTGTGTGTGCATGGAGGTGTGTGTGTGTGTGTGTGTGTGTGTGTGTGTGTGTGTGTGTGTGTGTGTGTGTGTGTGTATGTGCATGGAGGGGGTGCTCTTTGATAGGGAGCAGAGGTCGCCCTGCAGCTGCTGGACAGGAAGTACTTGAGCTGCGCTGGTGACAAGACGCGGGCGAGGCGACTGGTATCTGTCTCTTACACACACACACACATACACACACACTCCAAAGCTTCCTGGCAGAGTGTGGCAGAGGCACTGGGTTTGCTCCATAAACAACCACTGGAGTGAGTGTGTCTTCCTTATACACACACACACACACACACACACACACACACACACACACAAACAGAGCTGTGCCTGGTGAGGGGGTCTAGGGCAGGAAGTCGGGCCCAGGTTGGCTGCCTGGATCTTAACACATTCCTCTACACTCGACATGAGGAACTTGTTATAACAAACTGCTCTTGGCGCTACAGGATGTGGTGGTATATATCTGAGAGTGTGTGTATTTGTGTCTGTGTTTGTGTGTGTGTGTGTGTGTGTGTGTGTGTGTGTGTGTGTGTGTGTGTGTGTGTGTGTGAAAGAGAGAGAGAGAGCGAAAGGTTGAAAATAAACACTACATGTGTGGTACACACTCTGTGTATACATGTATGTGTGTGTGTGTGTGTGTGTGGTGTGTGTGTATGCATGTGTGTCTGCTTACACAGCTATTTGCTTTCCCCTTTACATAAATACAACATTTCACATGTGCATGCATAAAAAATGCATGAGCGTAATGCTATTTGTGAGTCTCACCTGAGGAACTGGTTCACGTTCTCTGCAGTGTGCTTGAAAATGCCTTCAAACTGGTCTCTGGCCCACTGAGAAGACAAGGAACACAAGACAACACTTTAAACCACAAGACAACACTTTAACATGCTTCCTCTAGACCAGAACTCACTCAACTAGATCACTCACTCACTCACTCACTCACTTACTCACTCATTCATTCCCTCACTCACTCACTCACTCACTCATTCATTCATTCATTCACTCACACACTCATTCACTCACTCACTCACTCACTCATCCACTCAATCACTCACTCACTATAGAAGACTATATGAATGTGGACACACTCAGCGCACCCTAGGCTCTGTCTGTACCAGATCTTGTAGTGCGAACACAGAGGTCGCAGATCAGCCTCGGAGATTCCCGTGACTACAAATGCTAATTACACTGTACACTGGAGAACTCACAGATGTGTCATATTTTGTCATGTCGTGGCTAATATCGTGGAATCTGAACTTGGTATACCGTAAGGTGTGCTCGATATGATACCTGTAGAGTGTGCTTGATGCGGTGAGGAAGGTGTGTTACCTGTAAGGTGTGCTCGATGAGGTGGGAGAGATGTAGTACCTGTAAGGTGTGCTCGATATGTTAACTGTTGGGTCTGCAAGATGCAGTGGGAGAAGTGTGGTAGCTGTAGTGTTTGTGGCTAATGATGCAAGGTGTGCTCGATATGATACCTGTAAGGTGTGCTCAATGCGGTGGGAGCGATGTGGTACCTGTAAAGTGTGCTCGATACCTGTAAAGTGTTCTTGATGCGGTGGGAGAGATGTGATACCTGTGAGGTGTGCTCAATATGATACCTGTAAGGTGTGCTCGATGCAGTGGGGAAGGTATGTTACCTGTAGGGTGTGCTCGATGCGGTGGGGGAAGTTCTTGAGGGTGCAGAGGGGGATGGCGGTGGCGGCTCCTGTGGTGGCTGGGCCGTAGGACTCGGTGAGGTGGGGTACCACCACCACTGTTGAGCCTTTGGTGCCCAGAGTACCTCCCTCCAGCATGGGAGTCTGGTGCTGCACACACAGCTTATCCAGGTAGACTCCTGAACAGCACAGTAGGGGGATGAACCATGACTACTACTGGACTGTATGAGCACAACTCTACTTACACTCTACCTAGGAGTCTACTCTACTTACACTCTATCTAGGAGTCTAGGTAGACTCCTAAACAGCACAGCAGGGGAATGAACCAGTACTATGAGCACAACTTTCTGTATTTCCTTTGGCATAACATGTAATAGTACTATCTTATAAGGTTGGTTGTTACCGTAAATGAGGCAAATGGCATTAGTTGCACATACAGTGAGTTGGTGATGTGGTGTTAAGGCCATTTTGTTGTTCACTCACTAGCATCCACATTGTCCAGGGCTGCGGCTACACCATCCAGTGCCCTGAAGAAGCTAAACCCATAAACCCCCTCACTCTCCGGGCCCAGGCGGTTCTGGTGAGCCGTGATGTTCAGAGACGGGTTCATCTCCCGAACCGCCTCAGCTGCCACCTCGGCTTTCTGCCTCTGA
This sequence comes from Sardinella longiceps, assembly GCA_027497455.2. Classification (NCBI taxonomy): domain Eukaryota; kingdom Metazoa; phylum Chordata; class Actinopteri; order Clupeiformes; family Clupeidae; genus Sardinella; species Sardinella longiceps. The sequence goes on from JAODXP020000013.1 coordinate 9,737,343, forward strand.
GAGCGTGAGAGAGAGAGAGAGAGAGCGAGAGAGAGAGAGAGAGAGAGAGAGAGAGAGAGAGAGAGAGAGAGAGAGAGATTTAGAAACTAGTGTATGTTTAAATGTTCTATATATTCTTTTGCATCACTGCTTTGGCAATGCAAATTATGTATCAGAATAAAGCACCATCTAAATTGAATTTGACTGAACTGAGAGAGAGAGAGACAGATAGAGAGAGATTTGTTATCGTCATTTTGGCAACACTGTATCTAAACGGCTATTCAAATTTTTTAATAAAATACAATTACAATTTGAAAATTTGAGAGACAGAAAGAGAGAGAGAGAGAGAGAGAGAGAGAGAGAGAGAGAGAGAGAGAGAGAGAGAGAGAGAGAGAGAAAGAAAGAGATAAGCCAGGAAAGGAAAAGAGAGAGGGAAAGAGAAGAAAAACAGGAATACGGCATTTACGAAACGAGACGAGGGGAAACAGAGGTTTACTGATGGCGAGGCAGATGTGGCGTAATGAGAGGAAGGCTAAATACTGTTAGGTGTCTTACACTAATCTAATCTCCATCTCCACCACACTCTGGGTCCGAGAGCCTGGCAGAAGATTAGCATGTTTACTAGAGGCCCTTATCACAGAACATGCTCTTCTACAGATGCCAAAGATCCCCAAAGCCAAACGCCTTATATTACGCAACCTCACAGCAGCGGAGTGTGTTTGTGTGTGTGTGTGTGTGTGTGTGTGTGTGTGTGTGTGTGTGTGTGTGTGTGTGTGTGAGAGAGAGAGAGAGAGAGAGCTGAGTGCGTGTGTGTGTGTGTGTGTGTGTGTGTGTGTGTGTGTGTGTGAGAGAGAGAGAGAGAGAGAGAGAGGGCCCTTCTAATAGTCTGCAGCTGATTGTTGTTCAGCAGGCTGCAAGAGAACATGAACACGAGCGAGCTGTTGATGCCGAGCCTCCTGTGAATGCCTCAGCACATTAAACCATTAAGCACTTAGTGACTAATGGGTGCAGGAAGGACAGTCATCAGAGGGGGCAGTGGAGTGGACATCATATTCATCCTCTCTCTCTCTCTCTCTCTCTCTCTCTCTCTCTCTCTCTCTCTCTCTCCGCTGCCTGCCTGTCTGCTTGCCGACGGATGGACGGCCTCTGTCTCAGCCATAAAAGCTGATGACCACAGGCAGGGTGGTTTCAAGGTACTTAGGGGCCCCAAGCAAACTGAACATGGGGGCCCATCACCCCTCATAAACTTCCACATGAACCACATTGTTATAATCTTCAAGCATCGTCAAATAATTATTTGTGATGAACATTTGTCTAACTCCAGTCTAAAGTCTTTTTCAATTGAAAAAAAACACCAACAACTAAATTGCTAAATTGATTAAACACTCAATCTTGGGGGCCCCTTTCAGTCTGGGGCCCCATGCAATTGCCTGGTTTGCCTGTGCTGTTGCGACGGCCCTGACCACAGGGCAGTCATGGGGTCAGCAGCAGCCCACACAGGGCCACAGTGCAACAGTGGCTGCTTGTAACGGGACACTGTGGGAGCTGTGACCTTTGACCTCTGGGGTCTGTGCAGGGCCGCTGACCTGTGACTCGGCCCACTTAACCAGGTCAGGCATTTTAGAAGTCAGCCCACAAGGCAGGCGGGGGGGTCCTAATGTGTGCTCTAACGCCTTAAGGGTGGTGCTGAGGTGTCTCTTACCTGAGGGGTCAATAGGGATCCCCAATGTCAGTGTGTGTGTGTGTGTGTGTGTGTGTGTGTGTGTGTGTGTGTGTGTGTGTAAGGATGGATATTATTTACCCAGGTCATCCCAGGTCCATCACTCACCTCAAGTAGGGCCACGTCATGCTAAAAGAGAACCCACTGAAATACTCTACTTTGTATGTAACACTCTCACATGATTCGGTGTCTTTGCTGGCCTGTGTGTGTGTGTGTGTGTGTGTGTGTGTGAGAGAGAGAGAGAGAGAGAGTTCACCGCAGTGTTATGCTATTGTTACATAAGGCAAAGTTTGGTAATTAGCGCCACATGTGGAGGTAATCTGTTTCCCCACCCACTACATTCATTTGTAGGTCATCTGAGTGCTTGCAAACACTCCCTCAGAGGTGGGAAAATATCTCATTCATTCATTCGCACAAATATTTGATGTTTGACTAATGCACGAAAGTTAATGACTAGAGCATGTTTGTGATTAACTCCCCACACCCCACCCCACATATTTGTTGATTGACTACGAATGTTTACTGCTGTATCAAAGCCGCAATAGTTTCCGTGTTTATAGAGCCCCATACAGTACATACCGCATAAACACAGCATCAACACAAAATGGACTTGTGCACTGGGGGTAGCTGAAGTGCTGACTGTGCAGAAATACAGACTGCACCTTCAATGAGCATGAAGCTACAGTGGCTAACTAAATAGTAAATTAACTTACTATTTAAAGGAGACATAGAATGGAAAACCACTTTTACATTGTTTTTGATGAAATAAGAGAGGTTGTGTATGGTCAAAGAGAGCTGTCATGAACATGAGTCTTGGTTCTGCCCTTCCTCATAATGAAAATGTTGAATTTAGAAATAGCCACTAAAACTTGGGAGAATTAGAACAAAGCCTACAAGCGATGTTACTGTAAATAGCATAAAGCCGTTGCATTTCAATTTGAGGTTGAGGACCAATTTCAATACACATCCTAAATGTGAGGTGTTAATAAAATATCAATTGATCTTATTTTTTGACAAATTACAATTGAATATATTGCATTTTAATTGGAGAATGAGATATAATACTCAAATAATTAACTAACAAACGAATGTTTGGGTGGCTGTCTTACCCCAATGTCCCGTGACCTAAACAGAAATTGACGGTTCAGGTTTGATCGTTCAATGGAGTCCATGTCAGTCACGGTGATGTGCCCACCCTCTCCAGCTGCCAAGCCAATCAGGGCAAAGTTCTTTAACAGCTCACAGCCAATGGCACCAGCACCAACCTATGATGGCATCATTCATCATCATTATTACAGTACAATGATTGCTAATTTCAATCTCTTTCTCTCTCTTTACATTGCATTTATGTGGTAAACAGAGAACAGTAGGCAATACATTTGGCTCTTTTAAGTTGATTAAGTTGATTATTTGATCACAAACCTTACTTATAATTAACAAATACTGATAAACATATAACAGTCACCCAATCCCTCACAGCTTCTTTCATCAGAAAAAAATGTATACACACATACTTCACCATCCCTGCAAGGGAAATACCATTTAAACCTCAAGCATTTCCTGTTCCCAGAGCTTAGCCTTCAGCAACAGTGGACAAGCTGAACACACTGGTCAGTGAGCACCCTCTACTGGGACAAGAGCGCAACAACACTCACCAAAAAATATTTCTGTTTGGCCAGGGTCTCCTGGAAGGCTGAGCCAAACACAGCAATCTGACCATCGTAACGACACCCCCTCTGAGAGACAGAGAAAAAGAGATGATTAATTATCTAAAATCTCTCATCACATCAGACATTTGTGTCATTTTAATTGTGGCAATTGAAACTAATTTATAAATGTTACATCTATGCGGATAAGGCACATAAACATAATGTTGCTTTTTCCCAGCTGTGCTGTGTGTGTGTGTGTGTGTGTGTGTGTGTGTGTGTGTGTGTGTGTGTGTGTGTGTGTGTTGTCATATCATCCATCCGGGAAAATCAGGGCATATCTTCACAGGTCACCAGCTCTGGCATTTTAGGAAAGCCAAACACACGCTCGGCAGATCTGCAGGAATGGAGCTGCGGCTCTTCCCTCTTCCCTTCCCTTCCCTTCCCTTCCCCTGCTTTCTCTCTCTCTCTCTCTCTCTTGGACGGACTAACTGACTAAATGTTGTGTTTGGCCGGGCGTCAGACAGAGACTGTCTGCTTGCTTGGGGAGTGAGCACTTGGGCTGTTTGCACAGACAGTGGAGACAGGAGAAAGGAAAGGGGGGGGGGGGTGGTGATGGTGTGTGTGTGTGTGTGTGTGTGTGTGTGTGTGTGTGTGTGTGTGTGTGTGTGTGTGTGTTTGTGTTTGTGTGTGTGTGTGAGAGTGTATGAACTCACGGGGGCGCACATGTCTTCTGTTAAGGTCTCTTCCTTGTCCTCCTCAGTAGTTTCAGGGAGGCACTCCAGTGCGTCAAAATACAGCCACTGGTGCAGGGGAGTGAATTTTCCACTGCAGGCCTGAAACACACACACACACACACACACACACACACACACACACACACACACACACACACACACACACACACGCACATACAGTACAGGGAGGGCAGGGAGGGCCGTGAGTCAGAGGTCAACAGTTTCACTTGCAGCAGTGATTCAGCTCTGGACATTCACAAAGTTCGCAAACTCTTTGTTTTTATCAGAGTCTGGTTTTAGCAGCTATTAGTAACTCCATCGTCACGTTATCATTTTGATTTTGTTTTTTGAATATGTTCATCGTGTATTCATCATGTATTTTTTTGAATATGTTCATTGTGTATTCATCATGCATTTGTTTGGAGTAAGTTCATCATGTACTCATCATCATGTATTTTTTGGAGCATGTTCATCGTGTACTCATCATGTTTTTTTTTTTTGGAGCATGTTCATCGTGTACTCATGGTTTTTTTTTTGTGTGTGTATAATCATCATGCACTCATCATGTAGCTAAACAGCTAAAGTCTTCTCTGAAACATTGTGCAAACAGCCTACATTCTCTAAAACATTATTGTGCAAATAGCCTATATTTGAAAAAAATAAAATAAAATAAATATAAACAGGAAGAACATTTTTGTTTCTCCAGCCACCCTGCCAAAGGTTAAGATCATATCTCTCCAGGGTGGCTGTTTGTGTTGTCGCTGCATCACCTTCATGACCTCCTGGGCCGCTAGTCCTCCAATGAAAGCATTGACGGGGGCGAGGTCACCGCGGGCACACATGGACAGCTTCCTCACCACGCCCTCCTGAAGCTTCTCCAGGCCGGACGCCTCGCTCAGTGTCCTGGCCAGGGTCACCAGCTGATCCGCATCAACCTACAAGGAGCAGCATGGCGTAGTCATCTCATTCACAGCCACAAAGGCATATTGATATACAGTACTAGTCATCATTTTCTGCTGTTAAAGTAGGACGGGGGAATAAGGATGGTTACAACTGCATTTGCCATCTGTACTTCTATTGTTACTTAAATATTTAGGCTTTTAGGAGTCAATTCTTTTAAGGCTACTTGATTTTTAAAAACATTTTTAGCCAATTCTTTGTCTTATGTACCTTTTATTAATAAATGCATCTGCATGAGTATCAATAAACATAAAGATAAATAAGAAGAGTATCAATAAACATAAATGCTATGGCCTATGACCCTGACCTTTGACCTTGGCTTTGGTAAATTCCCCGTGCTCTTCACAAAGTCATGTAGGGCCTGGAAGGCGATGTGCAGAGTCCGATGGCTCTCCATTTTCCCATAGTCAGTGGGGACCATCATCTCTGAGTCTTTCAGGACAGCATCCAGAGCTTCAGGCAGGGATTTCTGGAGGGGAACAACAGGGAAGCCATTTTGGCTGGGTTGGTTTGAAAATTGGGATGCAATGGAGATGGGAAAATTGTCCTAAAGCCCCTCCAGTGAAGAACGACTGATTTAAAGGTTAAAATATAAAAATGACACAAAGTCTACACTTAAAAGGCACTCAAATGTTACCCAGATATGACCTAGAATACTACAATCTCAACATTGAGTTTCTGGAGGGCTTTATTGCTAACTTCCATAACAGTCTTTGTTTTTCTACCATTGAGTGTGACAATATAATATAACAATGAGGAAGACTTTGATGGAAGTTAGCAACAACAATTTCCTGAAATTCATCCCAGGACCACAACAGTGATTTCCATTTTATTCCCAATTTAAGGAAAGATACATACGAATGTTAGAGTCTCCGACTGCTTCACTTCTGTCGCTACTCCACTTTTCTCATACTCCGAGAAAGTTGAGGTGTCACAGATACTGAATGAGTAATCACCTGGGGGGGTGGGTATGTTAATAAATGTTAATATTATGTTAATACATTTAAAATTCAAATATTTCATATTTAAATTCCTATTGAACACCTGGCACCTGAGAAAATGAAACTTACCGAGCACCTTAATTTCAACAGGTCCGCAGTTATTGAGCTCCTCCATACCCTTCACCCCTGAGAAGGTGACATGCGTGACATTGTGGAATTTGTGCTCATCTGCACAGGTGACTATGCCAGGGTTTCCCTAGAGAGAGAGGAAAGTTTGGTGTGTGTTCAGACTTTTTCACAAAATACTTCTCTGCATTACATTCAGACATAATACTTATAGGACCATGGCCAATCATAAAACAAAACCTATCATGAACTTGTTTGGCTACACTGATCTAAACTGAGGACTCAGCTTCATTAGGCACATTGTGATTACTCTAGAGATATAGGCTAACGCCATGATCAGCATATACTGTGTAATGTTTTTGTTTACATACACTTCTTGCCCACTCAAACGCATGTTGTTTACTTGACAGTGTGTGTAATTTGAAGAAGATGAGTGTGAATACAGACTGAGCATACATTACTTCTCCCTCCTAGTGTATTGTGCTGATAATAATTACATGCAATGTCTCACCTTAGTGATGGATTCAACCAGTACTGTAAGGGGAGATTCCCCATCACAATCTAGGACTGTGAATTCCTCTCCAAAATCACAGAATAATTGTCTGCAGTAAAATACACCCAAAGACCACTCAATAGGTTACTCTTAGAACATGTTCTCACATCTCAGAATGCGTGAGAAAACCAACTAGTTATGCTGTTGGATGGCAACACTTTAACATTAACTTTAACACTTTAGCAAAATTCCACATAGTGTAGATAACATGCTGAACACTGGAAATGTAACTTTACTAAGCATTAATAAAACAGTATACTAACCCACAGAGTCCTTTACTGTCAGCAACAATGAATTTGATGCTCTTGGAGTGGCAAAACTTTCCAATGCGTTTCTGTTCGTCTAGTGAAGAATTTGTCAGCACCACCACCTTAAAATCCAAGTAGAGATTTAAAGATGATTGTACATTAATCAATTATTCTGTGAACTGTATTAATATATAATATAATTAATGGTAGTTAATTTTTTTTAGCACATCTAAGACAGACTTTGATATATACATTGAATCGGACATGGAAATTCTGTGTCCCAGCCACTGACCTGAAATCTAGCGAGTAGACTTTCATCAAGTGGTCCATAGTGGCCATCCACTAACACGTGACCATTGAGGCAAGACAAGCTGCTGAGGCAGCTCTTCGCCCGGTTCTGACCCAGGTGAGACTCCTTCAGGTAAAACTAGGAAGCAATGTACAGAGGTCAAATAAGGTCATGTGTCCTGATTGGTGAGTAGTTGGTATTTTATTGGGGGTAGGTCTATAGAAATGTAATGATGCCAGCCTAATTAAAAAAAAAAAGTCACAAGCCCCTCCGAATTTATTAAATAGATGTTTAAACCCACATCTATACTATCACTGCATGATAATCATAATGTTGTGTGTTTACAATAATAAAGGGCCTATTGGGGTGGATTGCTTGATGTGTGCACTTGTTGGTACCACAGGTAATAATGAAGAATGACTTTTTAATTATTAAATTACCTAAATTTCTATGGACGTAAAGTGTGCGGCACCTTTTTCTTTATAACCACAGGTAATAATGCCTTCTTAACATAATGTTATAAATGACTGCCAAATATTTAATGAGAAAGTGAGAAATATGCTGCAGAAATAGAGTTGTTCCAAGAAGTGGGGGTATCTGTAGCGCTGTCTAGTGCAGGGGTGGGCAATTATTTAGGCCAAAGGGACACACTGGCTTTTAGTTTTTGACTAACGGGCCAGGTGTTAACAGTTAACCAACTAATGTCAGTAGATTGGCTCAAGCCAGTAGCCCCACTTTCTTCAGAGGACATGTTAATATGCAGGTTTAAAATGGTGGAATAAGCATTACATGAATACAACACATTTGATAAATAAGGCCTTTAATCTAAGTCACCATGACTAAATGAGAAATTATTTTATTTTGGGAAGGCTCCACGGGCCGCATTAAACAGCTCCGCGGGCCTTAGTTTGCCCAGTAATGGTCTAGTGTAATGGGACCTACAAAAATATCAACGAATATAATGAAGAGACATGTTAATGGCGGGTTGAAATTAGGCTAATATTTCCCGTAGGATGATTGATTTAAAAAAAAAAAAGTGCTTGTGGTCACAAATTAGCCTTTGATTAAACGTTACTCATTGTTCTCTCATCATTTTGCAAACATGAAGTGCTCACAGGTCACTTACTTGGGATGACAGATCATTCCACTCGACCACTCCCTCATCTTGAATAGTGACCGACCTCACTCCAGCCAGAATTACATTCTTGGCTATTTCCACACCAAGTCCACGCATCCCTGCAATAAGGACATTTGCCTCGCCCATACGGCGCATCGCATCCCGACCAAGAACATACCTGGCATCGGAAAGAGGAGCAAAAACAACAACAACTTCTGTGTTATAATGTTACATTTTAGTTGCTCTTTACAACCCGGCTTAGCTTACTTGCTTGGAACTCAACTTACAGTTGTCGGGAGTAAAGTCCCTCGTCGATTTCCATTTTCGTTGAAGTTGGCTGGATTGACTAGCAATGCAAATGGATATGCAGGCAATTCTTTAGAATAGTTCAAAAATATGTAGACAATTAGTTTATATGGAACAAGTAAACCAGTGTGACAGCATTCACAGAGCTAACGCTACAGCATTTTTATCACCTTTCACTTTCATTTCTGGGCACGCGACTCTACTTTCGATTTTTCTGACACCATATGATACTGTGTTTAGGCTACCATCAATCTTCAAATCATGGCGTACTAGAATATGCGTTGTGTTGTTTTATTATTTTATAGATTTATCTTCTATTTCTTTCTTATTTTACTTGTGCATGAGTGCGAATTGTTATGATGATGGCAAAATGCCCAGAAGGTGGTGGTGTTGTGCAGCAGTGAGTTAGAGACAGTTAGATGACAGTCATAGTTTTATTTCATTCTGTGACACCATGTGACACGACTATTGGCACTCCTGGTGAAGTTGCTTAAAAATACATGTAAAAAGCCAATTTAAAACATAGCTTATGAGTAATTGTCCATCACAACATAATGAAAACAGATAGGAAAAATAGACCTACAACCTTGGTCAAAAGCAAATGTGTTTCTGTTAAAGAACAATGCATTTTAAAGATAAAAATATTTTTATACAAAAAACATGTCGCGAACCCCTGCATTTTATACATTGTACATCTACATTTTTCCTAATAGTGCAAGTGCTATGCTTTGACTTGCTACAAAGTTAACAGAATAAATGGATTTGAGAGATCCTTCCTCATAGAATGTGTCCAGAGCATTGGTCCAGAGTATCCCACAGACCAAAAAAATATGGGTTTGTGAAATTTTTCATAGTTTCAGGAGCCTGGAATTTCTAGGCTATAGACTACTGTGTTAAGGGCATTTTATATTCTGTAATGTACCACTTTTTCTAACAATTCTCTATCTTAAAGTTGTGAGCACACATTTCATTGGGTATTCTATAGCCTTTCCCATGCTGAAAATTGATTGTTTCATATCAACTTTTATATCTTTGTGGTCAATGAATTCATGAATTATGACTAGTAGACCCATTGTCCAAAACACAAAGAAGTTGAATACTGATTGAACCCTTACAAGCAAGGAGATGGCAGTGTGAAAGGCAGCAGACAAATGAAGTACCGCACCCTCCTTTGGGCAATAACCAAAGAGTTCCGCAGAGGCAAACTGTGTCAGAATCTTCCCCCATGAGTTCAGTGAGGGTCACCACCATAGATATCATGTGATTCTATATATAATATCTATGGTCACCACAGAGATGACTGAGTCACTGCTGCGATTATTTGGGGTTATCCACCCAGGTGAAGTCATCAGCTGATCTGGAAATGCCTGTCATGTCTGAATCTGCAAAACAGTTTCTGGCAGGTCATGCATACAGTGGTCTGGGTGTGGAACAGTTTTCTCTTTAATTGTTAGTCATAAACACTACTTTGCCAACAAATTTGGGGTGAAACTGAATCTAGAACCAGAAGTACATATTGACATGTACATACTGTACATGTTTCTTGTATTTTGTTGTTATGAGAGCTGAGCTGAGAGCTAACTAAACATGGCGGCCCGTGGGCCAGATCCGGCCCGCAGGAACCAAATGAATGGCCCGCAGCACCATCTGACATCAGTTTTCTCCATAAACATGCTTACAGACCTCGTAAACAGTAGGCCTATACAGGCAATCATACTATATATGAAGTTTATTGAGGTGCATTAAAGAAATTACTACTACTACTTAGTGATGTTCTAACTAGCATCCTTTCAACGCGTGGTTTTTAATGTTTGCGGGGTTGGCCCTTGGCATGGTGTGCTTCATAAAATTCGGCCCTTGAGGAAAAATATTTGGGGACCACTGGTCTACATCATGGTTCTTCTCCATTGACACCGGTCATAATGGTTGGATGACAGGGGCTTGCACCAAAGACTTTGACTTTAAAGTTTAAACATATTGTTAGAATGCACATTGTCTAATATGTTCTAAACATGGATTAAACCTGACTTGATTGGTGTTTGGCGGATTGGATGATTGACATTAGAAGACATTGGTGATTGGTCTATTTATTCATGTTGCAAAACAGGAGCATGTGGAAGAGTCATGTACTGCCACAACAGTCAGGCACAATGACTCATGCTGGTCACCAGCCTGGTGCACATTGGTGTGGGATGGCACTCTTCAACCAGCATTTGTCGCACGTCACCGAAAGTGGTTGTGTCTAGCACAGTGGTTCTCAAACTTTTTCAATCCTTCCCCACATTGGAAGGCAGAGAATTTTCACGCCCCACTTGGAAGGCTAAATTTGTGCACAATATCTCTGTGAGATATCTGTGTGAATCCTTTGCGAATACAGGATTTTTTTCAATGTTAGAATTTTCCTGTTACTAATTCAAAGACAAATTTCTCTCAAAACCCTCATCACAGCAACTAGCACATAACACCATTGAAAAGCTCAATTTACTGTCATATGCGCATATCTGATGAATAGCTGTGAATTTGAGGGCCATGGTGTGCCAAGAGATGTGTCGTGCCCCACCTGTCATGTGTCTGCGCCCCACAGTTTAAGAAACACTGGTCTAGCACGAACAGCGCACCCATGCTGATCCCACGAGAGTTCAATAGAATAGGGTTGAAGTCATCCACTCCCACATTCTGGAGGTTGTCTCTAAACTCTGCTCTGTGGGGTCAAGTGCTGGAGAGTCATCTTGGAGGATAGAGTTTTTTCCTAGACTAGAGATATGGTATTAGCCCATATGGTTGCAGAATTCTATTACATTTGTGCTAAGTTTAGATAAAGTATTTCTCTGTGAAAATGTTCTCATCACTGAATTTACATGCATAAAGGGGTGCAGATCTAGCCTAGAACTCTAGACGTGTTCTAGCGGTAGTCAGGCTAGCGCAGATCCCCGACTAAGAGCATGCATCATAGTTTTCTTTCCCAGTTTTCATTCCCAGTTTTCTTTACTCTCTGAACTTTGCCATATGTGCCAAGTCAGTCCCCAGAGACACCGTCAATTTTTAGCAACTCTGAGGATGTGAAAATATGTTTGAGTATGAGAGGGAGGGGATACTGAAGGTTTCATGTTCCTTCTACCATGTTCATTCATTTCAGTAGGTCTAGTACTGTATGTCTAGGTATTTATTCAGTAATCCTTTTATTTGCATCATATGTTATGATTGTGATGTTCTGCCCCAAGCCAGTAGATGGAGCTCTGCCTGTACTAAATTGTTTAGGTAAATAAGCTATCCATCCATCACTTTCTTCAACAAATCACAGGCCTCCTTCCCAAATCAAGTTGGACTTATCCACAAAATGACCTTTGGAGTCATTCAGGTGAATAGTTAACAATGAGTGTTTATCCGGTGGGTGTGTGGCGTGGGCATGCATGAGTGTCCAGCTCTCTCTCTCTCTCTCTCTCTCTCTCTCTCTCTCTCTCTCTCTCTCTCTCTCTCTCTGCTCTCTCCCTCCTTGTGTGTGTGCAAGTGCATATGTGTACACACATGTGTGTGTGTGTGTGTGTGTGTGTGTGTGTGTGTGTGTGTGTGTGTGTGTGTGTGTGTGCTTACTGGCAGAGAAAGAGTCCATGTCTAGGAGACTTTCGGGGGAAGTTGTGCTGCAGAAGAGTAATTACAAACCCCTGAGGTGTCCTGTCTTCGTAGCATTCTTTTAGCCTACTGCAGATGTTAGCATTCCGATAAGTCTCACTGGAGAAGTCTCTTGTTAGGCCGGGTAACATTTTCATTGGGTTGTTTAAGTCTTAAGAAAAAGGCTAAGTATGTTTAACAATACTTATGTAATATGTGAACGTTAAGTGCCATTTTTCAAATAAATAAATAAATAAATGAATAAATAAAGATAGGTGCTATTTTGACATGGTCACTCAAAACTTGTTTTCATCAATTAAGACACGATAGCTTAGTCACTGTTTGGACTGTGTCAGATGGTCAAAGTCATTCAGACGAGACAAAACTCTGAAACCGGCTGTGATGTCATTTCAGTTCTGGGCACGCATCTCCTATGTGTTTCCAATGGGTTGTGCAATCTGTTCCATTACTTCCTCAACTAACGCCTGGGTGGAGAGTGATTGAACATACGTCGCGTTCCTTTCTGGAATACCGAAGAAGACAGAGCGCGGGTTATTGGATTTGGCAAAGAATGTCATGTCAACGACGAATACTTGAGGTGACTACGTTCTGACGACCACTCGTGTCCTTAGACCACTGGAATTTACTTCGAGGAAGATGGAATGTTTTGATACTTTACAGGTATGGACCATAAATATCTGCATCGGACTTGTTTCATGAGGGCAACCCTGTTAAAAAACAAGGTAGCAAGGTAGGAGAGAGGTAGGCAATCCCGTCTGTTGGATTAAGTTGTGAATGCAAGAATTACAAACGTGTTTTTATTAGTGCATGTATGATTTTGTATGAATTACCAAAAGCGTCATGCGCAATTACGCATATGCAAAACACCATGCTATGGGTATGTTATAAATCAAGGCTTTAACTTTAAGTGTGTAATCACATATGCCATATGATGGATTGACCTCGTGTTATGTTTTTTTTTCTCCATGGAACAAACAGTCCGTCCACATGCCTATTATTGGGAGTAGGCTAATTCTGGATTTTGCGCGAGGGGTTTCACCAGGTGTCTAATGAATGTCTGAAACTGTGTGAAAAGGAAACAGTTCCCATCAAAAAATAATAGATCTGTCGTATTTTTGTTTTGTAAATAATCAGCATTAATATTTTATCCCTGGTATTTACATGAGCATTTCTGTTCTCTATTCTAAGTAATACGGACAGGAATCAGTGATGAATTTCTGTTCTCTATCCTAAGTAATACGGACAGGAATCAGTGATGAATTGTATATTACATAGAAATTTAGCAGTGGCCCTGATTTTGCTTCAATCACATGTTTGAATGAAATGTTGGAATGATGTAGTAGACAGTAAGCCAGCAGGGGGGAAAAACTCTCTCTTCTCTCTTTTCATATAGGCACCCTGTTGAGCTGTCTTTGAATCCTTCAGAGAAGTGCTATTTGCGGCTAAGGACCCTGAGATGGTACAGTGGGTCTGTGTGCTGGTAGCATGCCTCTGGACCCAGATACATGTGACCATTCAAACCTGCCCTTCTGCTCCTCACATAGAAGTAAACTTTTCCATCACTTACCCTCCTCGCTATCAGTTCAATACGACTAGACCTATTCAAAACATACTGGTCAATGTTAATTTGAAGGAGGTTTATGTGGCCTCTCAAAATGTCCTTGAGGCTGTAACGTATGACTTTGTGAAGAAATGGCAGATCCACACTGGCCCGATTGGAAGCTCAGAGTGCCAGACTTGCAACTGTGATATTGAAGTAGACCCCAACTCCCCTTTGGATACAGATAACCAAGTTCTGGTGTTGGACCCAACACCATACTATGACTTCCTGTACACATGTGGTAGCACTCAACACGGAGTTTGTCATCTCTATGAACTATACCCAGAAGAGGAACCTTCTGTAAAATGTCTCTTCAAGAAGAACCAAAACTCTGCATCTTTCTGTCCCTCCTGCATTGCTAGTCCCCTGGGGACTAAAGTTAGCATTGTTGAGGTTGGACATACTGTGTATTTCTTTGCTGCCAGTAGAATTAACAGCACCGTGGGCAGCCATTACGGGAGGCGTTCCATAGCAGTGTATCGGCCACTGTCCACTGAGGATGGCTTCGATGTGACTCTAGGTAACCTGACAGTGTTGCCCAAGTTGCAGGACTCCTATCCCATAGATTACATCTACAGCTTCGCCTTCCTGAAACACGTCTACTTCCTGTCAGTCCAGAGGGAGGACCCAGCTGACCCGTCCTCTCGAATCCAGACACGGCTTGGCCGGCTCCCGAAAAGCAACCCCGAAGTGTGGCTGTACCGTGAGATCGTCCTCGAGTGCCGCTTCGAGCCCAAGCGGAGAAGGAGAACGTTGGGGGGCTTTGTGGACGTCGTCTACAGCTCCCTGCAGGCAGCCCACTTCAGCAAGGCCGGTAAGGAGCTGGCTGAAGAGCTGGGGGTCAGAGCCGAGGAGCCTGTCCTATATGGGGTGTTCGCTAGGACAGACGCTGAGGGGAGGCCGCTGCGTAAGTCGGCTCTGTGCGCGTTCCCTGTCAGCGCTATAGACAAGAAAATCAATGAGGGTGTGGAGGCTTGCTGCATGAGTAGCCATGAACAACTCTCCAGAGGACTCTGCCAGTACCACCCCTGCATGAGCTGCCCGCACGAGGTAGGATACGTCCCAGTCAGATGCTCGCTTATGGCAAAAATCATGATTGTTGTTGTCAACAAGATGAAGATAAGATAACTTTTTTAGGGCTTTTTGCCTTTAATTTGATAGGACAGTAGAGAGAGAGAGTGACAGGAAATGAGTGGGAGAGAGAGATGTGTAAGGATTGGGAAATGACCTCGGGTCGGATACGAACCTGGGCCCCCAGATTTTTTGGTAGGACACTCTACCCTTCTGAGCCATTGGCGACCCTCAATATCACTATTATTTAACACAATTGCTTAATGATGTTATGAATAGCATCCACTTTCTAAACTAGAACTGCAGAAAAACAGCAGTACCTTGTAAGGCGTTATGTACAACCAGTCAAGTGTGTACTTTCATTAGACTTCCTGGCTGCCTCATCATCAGCATCCATAAATCCAACAGTTTGGCTGAAGGGCACAGCCATCCACTTCCTGACCTGTCTGTCTTTGTCACACTGTAGGGGTGGTCAAACCAAGGCTCTAGGGCCAATTTGCAGCCCATTGCTCTCTCTCTCTCTCTCTCTCTCTCTCTCTCTCTCTCTCTCTCTCTCTCTCTCTCTCTCTCTCTCTCTCTCTTTCTTTCTCGAGCGGCCGGTGAAGTCTAAATACAAAATGTAATGTGGCCCATTGTTTGATTAATCTACACCATATTACATAGATAATCTGCTCTGGGCTTGTAACAAAAGGGTAGTTGGGTCAATTACCGACCAGTGTACCACGGCCAGGCACCTAACCCCTCACTACTCCTCTGCATCACGGTAGCAGGCAGCCCACTGCACCAGGTTAGAGTGTACTAGTTTTCACTGGGTGCTGTGTGTTTCACTAATACCAATTGGCTTAAAAATATACAGTACATACTTATGTCCATCTAAGTTAGTGTGACACATTTATCAATAGGATAATTAAGCAAAGAATGTTTTAGACAGCATGGGGTTTTCTGAAGATAACAGCAGTTGATCTTAAAATTTGAATGCGGAGTCATGCTGTAACTAGGTTTTCTTTTATTTTGAGGCTTCCTGAACTGTACAGTGCATATCATGGATGGCTGCTGGGAATATAACTTTCTTTTATCCACCCTTATTATAACTAAATGTCATCCAAATGAGTTTGTGGCCACAGAACAGAAAACAGAACAGAAAAGTTGGGCTTTCGCCATCATACTGTATAAGCACTGGTGCAACTAGGCCTATAATTGCCATTTATGGGCTTCCGATGTGATGAGATCAATTTCACGTCTAGTTGGTTTGTGGGTTTTAGAAGGTACTGAAGTGGGCATTACCACAGAGAAGGGTTCTTCCTCTTTTTACTGATTATCTGTCTACTGAAGAGCAGCTTGTTATGAATGTAATGTGATATATGAAGGAGCAAAACCACTGTCTCTGGGTAGCAGTGAGAAGCTGCACAGCTTAAAAGCTTTCTCAGTATACTAACTCTGCACTGTCTCTTAATGGCTGTGAGGTACTTGGAATTGGCTTTCATGTTTTCAGCTTTTAGATACAACAGCCAGCATTAATGGCAATTACAACGCAGGGCATTTTACAGTAATATGCTTTGTATTTGTTTGGAATAGTCAAACAACATTGTTGACCTAGATTGTGTCTGTAAATCTGTGTGTATCCTGTAATTAACCTGTTAACTACTTAAATGAGCATGTAAGGTTGCTGTCTTAGAAGTAGGGGGATTCTTGTAAATACAAGTGTTGTGGGTAAATAGCCTAGTTGCTTTTATCCCTCCACCCCTTGCCCATGAATCCCACCCCCCACTCACACACACAACACACCCTGAGGACAAGCACATGTTGTGACTCAACAGGGAAACTTTCCGTTGTAAATCTCTTCTCCCTGTTCTGCTTCTTGAAGAAGACATTTGAACCTTTTTATGGGTCCTGTCTTGTTTCACGTCGGGTTTCATATGTTAGCGGGGGCATGAAACTCAGGAAGAGCCGTGCTGTCTCTCTCTCGTGTGTGTGTGTGTGTGTGTGTGTGTGTGTGTGTGTGTGTGTGTGTGTGTGTGTGTGTGTGTGTGTGTGTGTGTGTTATCATATAGAACGCCTCATAGTGCACTCATTACTCATCCCTGACTCATGGGTTTCAGTATACATCAAAATGTTTACATTCTGACCTCTCTTACCACTCTGGTCACCACACTGACAGCAGTGAAGTTCATGAAAGCCTTTAGCCTCATTTCAGAAACAAAGATCTCTTAATTAATGAGCTCTGAAAGCTTCACTATTAAAACAGCATTTTATAGTTCCAGGGAGATTTAAGATTCATGACCCTTTTGCAGTGATATAGAGTAACGATATAGATGCAAGTATGAAAAAAGGATGTAGATGTGGTTATGTTAATACATGTGTCACAATCAAAATTTTACTTATCGGATAGATTCTTTAACCAAAACAGTTTTGACTGCCGTCTCCCTCGGCTGCATAGTTTTGCTCATGACTTTGGTCCGACCCACGTAGGTTGATTAAATATCTCATGATAGGGTACTGTGTCTGTGTTTATTTTAGTGAACTAATAGCCTGGGCTTAGAGAAAATGTAACAACTGGCAGGACAACAGGAAATGACTCTGGTTGCATCACTGTGTATTTAATGACAAACTGGTTCAACTCAACACACCTAAACACACTGTGCCACAAAGTGTCCTCGTTGGCACTCATCCATGACTGCAGTACACAGAAATCTCAAAGTTGACCTCAGGATATTATGGGATACTGTATGTAGGGCAGTAGTAGGGCTTTTGCCTTCAGAACCTTTCATGATGAAGCACATCTTGAGAGAATATTCCACAGGCAGGGTTATTTTGACTTCACCCCCATGCTTTAGAGGGTGTTTTATGTAACAGATTGGAATTTTGGGATACTGATTTACAGCCGGAATGAGAACCTTAAGTTAAAAGCCAGGTAACGCAGACAGAAGTAAATCAGATCGACATTCTTGGAGGATAAGGAAGAACAAGGAAGAGAGAGGGAGTGGTGTGTGAGTGTTCGGTTTGGTATGTGTGTGTGTGTGTGTGTGTGTGTGAGAGAGAGAGAGAGAGAGAGTGTGTGTGTGCGTGCGTGTACACACATGTGTGTATAAATACAGGCCCAGTAGTTTGGCAATGTGAGGTGAAGCTTGTAAAAAATTGGCTTTCAGAGAATGATACAATTTTGCCACAGTATTTGGTCATAACAACACAACCCCATGGTAGGTTCCACTATGTTAGCCACATTCATGAGAATGACATTTTCCATTGCCACAGAGTCTCAGATAGTATCTAACCTTTTCTTTGGATTGCTTTGAAGCAAGTAAACATGCAAGGTTCAGAAAGCACAAGTTATGGCCGCATATAGCCATTCCAACCCCTGTGTTTAATTAGCTCTACTCTTGATCCAGCCAGTACATCAGCTTAGTACGTAGTTACTGTAGGTCTATTAGGCTACTAGTAGTAATCGCTGTACTGTAGAAGAAATACATTGCTGGCCCTGTACTTCCAGGACAAAAAGTAGTCTGCCTTAGACCACATGTGAGAAAACAAAACAAAAGGGACACACCCAACTAGATTTTTGAAACAACCAATAGGCAGAAGCAATAGGTTTAGTTCAAAGTGCCCAGCCACCACAAACTAAACGTATGCGTACTGAGAGAGGCCAGACTCACATGCACACAGTGATGTGAAGTTAATGAATCTGGGGCCTCATCGCTGCTCGTCTTAACTGAAGTTAGGACCTCAAAAGATAGGAAAAATCCTAACTTTCTTTATAGAAGCTGTTTCTAACCTGTTGGTTGTTTCCTATCTTATCTTTGGCCTCCTATCTTATTTCTACTTAGGAAGTCCTAACTGTTCTCTCAATCTAATTTCTCGATCTGCAATCAGTTCATGTCTACTTCTGAACATACTTTTCTTGAAAGCTAGTACTTAGATCATGGTGGGTATTGGTAGAGAGAAGAGAAGAGGTGGGCGTTTAACTTCTAGGATGAGCTGGACAACATACAACATGGTCAGAAAAATGTAACTCATAACTAAAATTAAATTAAAAACAATACAATAAAAAAGTTAATTAAATTAAAAAAGAAATATGGTCAGGAAAGGTCACAGTATCCTCTCAGCTATTACATTTCTGTTGTAATATTCTTTGTCTTCCTTGCCATGCAGACAGAGCTGCTGCCATTATTTTTTACTATTTAGATAGTGTTTTTTGACAGTTTGTTTTTAAGACAGGGTGTATGGTTAACTCAGGGACTCAAACTTAAGAAACTCAAGATGGTTCTATAATGGTTAATTCCTATCTTAAGATAAAATAGGATATCTTGCTTCCTTTTAAGATAAAGTTGGAAACCTCCCTCTCAAATACCGAAACTCTTGAATGCCCTCTTATCATAGCAGAGTTACTTAGTTTCTGTTAAGTTTCTGTAATGAAGGTTCTATTCCACAAGGCTAGGTAGGCCTAGCATCAGCACAAAGCCCCTTTTTCTCATAGCATGCAAGGACAGATACAGTAGATGGATAGATTCTAAAGCCAGTGTTCTGACACTGCTCTATACCACAACTCTGTTTGGAGTGGAAATGCTGAAGTGAAAAAGTAATGCTGTTTGAAAATATGTTGAAGGTCTTAATTTGAGCTGTGTGAAGCTGGCCCCCCTCAAATCCAAAATGCTGAAATAACACTGCAGTTCGTTTGTGCTGCAAATATTTTCGTTTGTGCTATTAACACTTTTGAGTAATTTAAAAATACATTTTCGGACATGTGACGTCACACAGCCCCCCTCCACATCCAAATCACTCCAAACCACTCCAAACAGTCTCTATCTGGACATGCCTGAGGCTGCCCACCCTCCTCAAACCCAAAATGCTGAAAAAACACTGTTCGTTTGTATTGAAAATTAGTTTTTAAATTACTCAAAAGCTTTAATAGCACAAATGAAAATATTTACAGCACAAACCAGCACAAACGCAGCACAAACGAACTGCAGTGTTATTTCAGCATTTTGGGTTTGAGGGGGGGCCAGCTTCACACAGGTCTGAATTTGAAGGTACCGTCATAAGACTAACATGACACTGTCATTGACTATGACATGACGTTGTCAAGAATCTGTCATAAACTTTATAAACCTGTCATAACTGCTGACATATCCTAACCCTAACCCTAACCCTAACCCTAACCATGACAAATACCGGGTGACACTTAATGACAGAAGTCATGACAGGTTTATAAAGTTTATGACAGATTCATGACAACGTCATGTCATAGTTAATGGCAAGGTCATGTCTGTCTTATGACGGTACCTTCAAATAAAGTGTAACCGATTATATTTATGGTTACGGTGTATATTTGTTTGTTAGGCTTTATGATAACTTTGTATTTGTATTAGTAAACTGTAAGAAATATAACATAAAAACTACAATGTTATTGAAAACTGTGTAGAATAATAATATAATTGAATATTAAACTGTCTTGCAATGCTAATAATGACCTCAGTTAAGGTAGCTACAGACCAAAGATCCATGACAAGACGGGCTGCAACTTTCTAAAAACCGCCAACGTTCTATAACTCCAAAACTGCGATTTGACATGTAAAATCTTTTGCGACGGCTTGCAACTGCTTGCAACAACCTGCGACGATTGACACACCACTGCGACGATTGACAGATCACACCACTGTAACTCCTCTCTAAAACCGTTTCATCTCGTTGCAGATCTTCAGTCTGAATTGGCCTTAAGAAACATGTGTACCTCTGTCACTGTGTACTCTGTATGTGGGTGAGCACTACATATATTCACAGTGGAATCTTGTCCACAGTCAGGATTCAGCATCCCCCACAGCTCTTTACTTGTGCTGCGTATGCTGAATGGTAAAATCATTGAGGTGGCTATTGTCAGTCAGAACACATACTTCCTCCCCAGTGAACCCACAGACCACTGCTGCTTCCTCAGCTACTAGTATCTATTTCCTGTAAACAAAGTGGCAGGTTAGGCTTAGTCCAAGATCTTGGGAAGTTCACCTTTGTGAGCAGGGTGTGTGTGTGTGTGTGTGTGTGTGTGTGTGTGTGTGTGTGTGTGTGTGTGTGTGTGTACATAGGTCTACTGGTCTGAAGATGATTCGTTTTGACAGCTTAGGTCTGCCCCTACCTGACAGCTAAGGTTTGTGGTGTGTTTTTTTCACCAATCATATCCCAGGATTGGCATGTGGGGTTCACAGGATGACAGAAAACTAATTTTGTCAGTGAAGGTCTTTCCCTGAGGAAATGGAAAACTGTGACTCATGGTGGGGTATCATTACCTATCTGATCTAGAAACTGGCATAGCCTATATTTTGTGGTGGTTTTTTTGCCATCCTGTTGCCACATGGTGCTGTGCCAATGTGTGTCTGTTTGTGTGTGTGTGTTTGTGTGTGGGAAGCGCGTCTGACTCAGTGCTTGATATGGTTCACAGGTGCACACCTGGGTACCTGGGTGTGATTCACTCGGGCTAGTTTGGAAATCTTTGCAGTGGACATTCCATTTTGGCCATAGACTGCATCACAGCTGTTGTGAAAGCTCCAATGGACTGATTGTTTCTCAAGTTCATCCCCATCCCCTTTGTCCCCAAAGGGCAGTTCATTTGCTGCCAGCAGAAACTCTCACCAACACCAAACACAGTACAGACACAGTGATGCTTTTTTGAGGGATCTGATTTTATGGATAGTAGAGATGTTGTTCAGGAGGGATTGTCAATTTCGTTTGTTGTGAAACTGGAAAATTGTTGCAGCCTATAAATGTATACATCTGACAGACATCTGATCTGTCTGTGTGTCTATCTGTTCCATACATAATTCTTTGACTGACCTCAAAATACATTGTACATGTACTGTAGACTAGAGACCCTGAATGTTATGCATCTATGGTTATGCATCTATGCACAAATCAATGCAAGATGTTCCAATGAAGGATAGGAAGAAGGAAGAAGTTTTGTTCAGATTTACACCAATCTAATATTTTATTTAGCATTTTACTGCAACTGGAGTCAACTGTTAATTGAAAGAAGTATCTGTAAGATACACTTTCTCTCAGTGAGACCAGAAACATGTATGCTAGAGTCAAACACTGTAGTATTGTATTTTGTTTCACTTCATTGATTGAAATTTTGTTGTTCTTTATGACTGAGCTCCATAGATTCACAGTAGTATGGTAAATAATGGTCGGGGTCAGCATAGTTTTACAAAATGGAATAAATAACAATGTGAGATACAAGGATATTGCACATCCTTATGGGAGCTAGAGTTGAATCCGGTCAGTGGTTTTTTTCCGATCCCTCCACATCTCACTCTCCCACTCATTTCCTGTCTCCTCTCTACTATCCCAGCAATAAAAGCTAGGAAATCTCATAAATAAATCTAATGTCGTAAATAAATCTAATCTCATAAATAAATCTAATGTACTCTATGCAGCACTGTATATCTTCTCCGTAGGCCTTAACCTTTGAAGAGGAGTTTGACATTTGTTTGTGTGTGTGTGTGTGTGTGTGTGTGTGTGTGTGTGTGTGTGTGTGTGTGTGTGTTTGCTCTGTTACAGAATGCTCAAGATGGCTGTGAATATGAACCCACTCTGGTGGCAAAGCCATTCAAAAGGACAGACCTGTTTAACGGACACATGGAAAATGTCCTGCTCACCTCCCTGCTGGTGACCACCATTGGCAGAGTGACTGTGGCTCACATAGGCACTGACAACGGGAGACTTCTACAGGTAGGCTATAGATATTTATTAGTGAAGCCTTCTAGTAGTGAGGCCTACAGGTATACACATCTACTAATGAGGCCTTCTACAGGTGTACACACCTACTAGTGAGGACTTCTACAGGTGTACACAACTACTAGTGAGGACTTCTACAGGTGTACACACCTACTAGTGAGGACTTCTACAGGTGTACACAACTACTAGTGAGGCCTTCTACAGGTATACACAACTACTAGTGAGGACTTCTACAGACACCTACTAGTTAGGGGTCTACAGGTATAGACATTTACTAGTGAGGGCTTTTTGGAGCAAGTTGATGAAAACACTAAAACTGTGCTGCATTTCCCATAACCAACATAATTGCAACCTGGTGTCTCTTTCCCAACAGCATAGTTGCTAACTTAGTTACTTAGTGAACTTAGTTAGCAACTATGTTGGTTGCAATGCAATTTCCCATTTCCAGCTAACTAAGTTGCAACTAAGTTAGCAACTATGCTGTTGGGAAGCGGACAACAGGTTAGCAACTGTGGTGTTGGGAACTCTCCCATGAACCATGTGAATAACTGCCAAAGCCTGCAAACAGGCCTTATTTAAGGACAGTCATTTCATCTCTGACGTAAGCGTTGGAGCGTTAAATCAAACTGTAACTGTGTAGTGACTGATCTGTCTGGCCGGTCCCTATTGGTCAGTCCTGCTGTAATTATGACACGAAGAACAGGAAGTGCCCAGTGAGCAAAGTGGACCACAGGACCGGCCACAGAAAGACTGGGCTCTTCTCCATTTTACCATCGCTATGGCAACAACCACGACTGACAAAGATGGCGTGTGAATGAAAACAAACTTCAACTCTCAAACGTGTTTATTTATAATCTTGGATTAAATTCAATATAAGTGATTTTTATTGTAAGTGTGGTTTCGGAGCCTCAGGACATATCAGTTGTTATTTTGGTGATGTGTGTTTGGTTAATAAATCATTGTTTTGGGAGTGGGGGAGTGGTGGGGTCTTCTAGGGTCAAGGCCAGTATGTCCATTTCTTGGACTGGAGAGTTTAAGTTGAAGTTAAGTTAAATCCCTCCCGCTCCATGTGTGAAGCATTGGGCAGTGCCCATCTCCGTTTCTCTAACCCGAGGCCACATGGTACAGTGTGTACAGTAGGGGGTTAGTCCTCTGGTAGTCCCATGTTTTAACTTTACCCACTCCATCTAGATATCACAGCAACAGGCTAGAGGCACTAGGTGCCATTTTTATGATTGAGAGGTCAGTTGTATCTTATTGTGTGTTTGGTCCTCATAGCTGGTCCTGAGGAGAACGGATGCCATCATATTTGCCAACTACTCTCTCAGTGAAGGAGAGCCTGTGTCCCGCACCGCTGCTATCCAGTCAGAGGACTCTCTGCTCTTTGTGGTGGGAAACAAGGTACAGTACAGTAGGCCTTCCTGCTTCCATGGGTCTGTTTACAGGAAGTGTGTGAACCGTCTGTGCTTGTGTGTCTGACTCTACGCGTGTGTGCATGTACCTGTATACCTGTCACATTAGTCAAAAGCATTTACCAAACACTGTGCTGCACCAGTCTTGCATATTCCATTTTTCTGCCAAGAGGAGCTAGAATGAGGCAAAACAGTCATCAATCAACCCAAAAAGTGCTGTAGGTCCATCACTATGACTCTTAACCTGCTAAATAAAAGGAAATTAAGCTAAAATTGTTGCATAGTTCCTCTTTAACACACATTGTAGGTTTTCAACATGAGAGATATGTTTCTTTTTTATATGTAAAGCCACAGTGATGTTTGCACCTTAAATAAATCACCTTAAATAAATCTTAAATAAATCTCTCAAAAGAGTGTTCTGGTTCCTCTTGGGCCTGTTGAAGATGTGGCTCAGAACCTGTTGTTCATTCTGTTGTCCTGCTCCGTGAAGCACCCAGGCTTGAGCAGACACCCTTTTCTATTTCCACGTTAGGTTGTTTTTTTTAATAAAAAAGAGTTTAAAATACATTGTAATTATGATATGTATTTTAATTATTCTATAGCTGCTGAGTGTCTCCCCTGCCGGGCCAGGCTGCGCTCACTTCCCCAACTGCCAGCGATGTTTGGGGGCTCCACACTTCATGGGCTGTGGATGGTGTGAGGACCATTGTGCTCTGGAGAGCCAGTGCAGTGACAGCGCCACCCGATGGAGAAACCACACCTGTCCGCCCATCATCACAGAGGTAGATAGGACTGGCAAGTCCTGACCAGACATGTTTCAGCTTCTCAGAGACAAGTCTAGGTTGATCCAGGGGAGATGAGGCATGGATTAGACTTTTTCTCACAGTCCACAATTTAATTGTATATCGATTAAATTCGAATTAAACTGATATGAGCTGATATTAACAGTTCAGGCGACCGTTTCCAAAAAGTCTAGTTGCTAACCATGTAGCAACTTTGTTAGTGGGCAATGGGAAATTACTTTGCAACCAACAAAGTTGCTATATTAGTTAGCAACTACAGTTTACGTTTTGGAAACAAACCCCAGTGTAGCTATGTATGTTTTTGTAAAGTTTTCACTTTCACAGTTAAGTCTGTTTCTGAAATGGTAATGATTTATTTAGTTAGGAGTGCAGCTGGACAAGTGATTGAGAAAGATAAGCATTACTCATTCTGTGAGTTTCCATTATTGCACCTCTCAGAAACGGATTCCTCCAGAGAGCCTGGAACTGGATCTGGAATTGGAAGCATTCCATCTTCCTTGAATTTTACCACATTGTATTTCCCCCGAGAATCCCTATCAGAATCATTGTTCACATGAGAAATATCCATATTTGTCATGTTTCCTTCCATGGAGAAATAGTGAGAGAAGGCTTTTGCACCCCAAAGCAAGTTGCAAGTAAATGCACTGAATTAAAGTACTTTGTACAGTACTATGTACCTGCGCAGTTTATGAATATACTCTTTACATAACTGTGTTGGCAATGTTTAGCATGTTAGAGTGCGCTTGGCCCTGTCTCAAATTGCACTCTTCTATTAGTGCACTGCAATGTAGTCCACCGTGTGCACTGAGAACTTGCTGTCATAGTGTGCATTTCTAAAGTTCAGTGTTATTCCAAATGAATCACTGCTTAACATTAGGCAGAGGTAATGGACGTAACCAAGCATGGACTGGCCTTAGGGTATACAGGGCAATGCCCGGTGGGCCGATGGCCATTTTTGGTCCTGTGCTGTCATAATTTGCTCATAATTTTCTTGAAGGATATTGGGCGTCCAATTAAATCTTAAATATTTATGCAATGAATCCAACTTGCAGTATTATTTTAGCCTGCCATGAAGTTACTTTTTAATAAATTTACGGTGGGCCGTCATAGCCAAAAATGCCCAGGCCATTGTTTTGTCCCAGTCCAGCCCTAGACGTAACAGCCATGCAAATAGACTGCTCAAACAAACATTCAGATTGTTGACTGTAGTTTCAGTGGTTATCAGTGTGAATAAACATAGTGTTTGACGTATTCAAGTGTGCTTGTTTTTACTACACTACTTCCTTGGTGCATTGTTAATGTGTGCCTTTGTCCTTGTGTAGTTTTTCCCTAAAACAGCGACCCCTGATGGAAGGGCAACACTGACGCTTTGCGGCTCGGACTTCCAGTCTCCACTCAAACCCCTCATCACCTCGGGGACTCACCAGCTGCACGTGGGCAAAACACCCTGCACTGTGAATCCACAGCACAGCAACAGCACCCAGTCAGTAATGAAAGTCACATGTGCAAACACACACATACACACACACACACACACACACACACACACACATACCATCAATGACTATTAGTTAACAAGGACGAGCAGATTTAATGGTTTCCATGGAAGAATGCCTGACTTCGGCTGCGCCGTCGGGCTGTTCTTCGCCCCGCCTCGTCCATTATTTTCTTATATTGGGACACCTCGGCGGCCGTTATCCCTTAAATAAATGATAATAGATAAATGCATAACTTTCTTCTGAAGACAGTACATATGTATCCTCTGCATGTATCATGCAGTATCATGTATCATGCTTCTTTAAATATCCAAATTTCTATGAAATTATGAAGCCAGCTGTTGTTATATTGGCAATGGTGTCTGAACATACAGTAAGACTGGGTTTGATTTAGTGCTCTGGATTTAGTTGTCTAGTTTTAAGTTGCTGTCTTGATGCCTGCTAAGTCACTATTTCCAAATTTTGTATACTGTACAGACAAGAGAAAAAAAATACCTAGGCTCGACCAGAGTTCTTTGCGAGTCTATGTATCGATATTGTAAAAGCATTGAACAATTAATTAAAATCGTACAGCCATTGAACAGCCAATTGAAATCATATAGCTATTGAACAACCAATTGGAATTGTACAACCATTGAACAACCAATTAAAATTGTGCAACCATTGAACAACCAATTGCAGCTGTGCAACCACTGATGTCTTTTAGGCTGGTGTGCCAGATTAGTGGAGGGGTGACAGAGGTGTCCCAGCCTTTGTCCATCACACTGGAGGTGAATGAGGGGGCAGTGATGGGGGGACGCTACTCCATCCTCGGCCAGGCTCAGATTGATGGCTTCTCCTTTGTGGTAATGACCTTCTCATAGCAATGACCTCTCTCTCTCTCTCTCTCTCTCTCTCTCTCTCTCTCTCTCTCTCTCTCTCTCTCTCTCTCTCGTTTTCTCTTTATTTTAACTATCTTGTTGTTGTTTACAACTATTTTACTACCATTTTCCTGACCAAGACCCAAGAGGGTCAAAACATTGCTATTTTTAAGTAATAAATATATGAGCACAATCAATATTGCCAACATCACGTTTTCTTGTCTTGAATAGCCTACTATTTTATTTCTCCTGCAGAAGGTTGGATGTGCACACTGCTAATCCTTCATAACTGTTTAACTGTTCTCAGGTTATGTGGTTTTCACATTAGAACTCAACTGTTGATGTTGATGTTTGTTGCTGGTTAATTTTAGTTTTCCTGTGTTCTTTCCATCAGGTGCCAGAGATCACAGACATCTCCCCCAGTCATGGGCCTCAGATCGGAGGCACAAGAGTGGCAGTCTCTGGGCCCCATCTTGGAGCTGGAGGGACGAGACGGATCTACTTGGGTGGAAAACTCTGTGACATAAAGAGGTATTAACACCACTACTATCTGTCAGTTTGGCAAACACTGAGTCAAATCAATGGAAATATAAAAGGACTGGATTATGGATGACACCGCATTCATATGTTTGGGGTGGTAATACACCTCATTGTGTTACCATGGAAACGATGTGGTCTTCTTTATCCCACATATCCCACCGTTGCCTCATCTGTTTTATTTGAATTTTGCTCACTAATTGGAACTATTCCCCTCCACACACATACAGTTTTATTTACTCACCAGAATAAACTGCCATTGCTACAGTAGGTTTACCGGTAATTAGAGTTGGGTTGCAATGGCCAAAGCCCAATAATTACTTTTTAATCTCTAGTTGTGAAAGTTGGAATTCCCCTTTTCCTTTTGCAATGGAGTAATGCAGTAGCGTAAGAGAGCTACAGTAACAGTCAGTTACTGTAGTTATACAGTATATTGCAATGCAATTGCTTTGTGAGTGTCATTGCTGTCAGATCACCATTTCAGATCATCGGGCTAACAAAATAATACTGTTTTTGGTCGTGTGCTCCGACAGCAGAGAGCTTGTGGATTGTGGTGGGAGATTACACTGATAAATATCACTAACAGGCTTCACAAATGGATTGCATTGCTGACTGCACCAAGCAACAAAAGAATCACACACACACACACACACACACACACACACACACACACACACACTCACAAATAGAGAGAGATAGTTGATAAAGATAAAGTCAGCCGCAGTTGTTGTCTCTTGGAGATAATTGCAAACCGTTGCATGTTGAGGCTTGCCATGGAGGGGTTGAGGTTAAGATGAAGCAAAATGTGTGCAAGTTCAAGCAGGTTTGCCAGTGGCAGCTGTTTCCTTTTTAAAGTTTCTGTAAGTGGATGTGTGTGATGGCTTGTATGTATATGTCATGGACTTAAAGCTTGACAAGCCATACTATAACATTACGTAAAATGTATAATTTGCGAGACCAAACTCAATCCTGGATGGGAACCAGTGGTTATCTTACAAGCTGCTTTTGCACACAATAGGATAGTTCAACAACCAATCTGAGGAACGAGCAAGATGTAAACACCAATTTAAAAGATGAAATAAATGATGAAATAAAAAAAAGTTGACACTGAAATTGTATTCAGTTGGTCCTTTCTCTGCTATCCTTTAGAATCTCCCCTTCAGAATTGCCTCCTGTGTGCATGCACAATCATGCATAATCACAACCTTAAACTTTTGTTTTAAAGATATATTTAACCATTGTGTGGTTAGTGGTGTTCCTAGATGTTCCAAAACAAGTATCGTAGTGAAATACAGTTTCTGCTGCAGACAAGATTGAGAATACACATACAAACGCAAGCCGCTCTGAAACAGGCAGGAAAGATTCTAAATGAGCCCAATAGCCTGCACAAGATCACTCATACTGAAGTTCTAAATACCAGAATATACTTTTCCCCCCTCCTTATAAAATAGCATTTCTAGCAATGGGACGATGTCCTCTGTCATCTGCGTGTCTGGTGGGGCAGCCCAGCTGGGAGATGTGCCTGTAAAGATGACTATCGACCAGTCACAGGTTACCACCACACGGCTGTTCAGCTACAAGAAGAACCCAGTGGTCTCAAAGGTGTTGCCAGCCTGCGGTTTTGATAGGTAAGGGTACATCAGAATGTACATACAGTATAGTTGGCTCTCATAGAGGATACCCCACTAGTCCAAGTAGTCCACATTGGTTTGACGTCTGCTGGTAAGAAGGAGACGATGTGGTAGTGACATAAACCAACTAGCCCAACAGCAGCTAAGCAGCTAACTGTGATGTTAGATAAACTCAGTTTCAGCTTCACTGGCCAATTAGATTAGTTTTATCTGTTGCAGTTGGCAAATTCTGTTCTGTTGCAAATGTAGTTATTCCTCTACCTACAGATGCCCCACAGTGACGTCTAGCAACAAAGTTGATTTACCCAGACGTTTCCTTTAATTTACTTTGCTTACTACATCTAGGCCTATTAGGCAGTGCAGAGCTTTTAAACATCCTATATCATATTCATCACTGATTGTTGGAATTCTTTTTCCTTTTCATGAAAGTGGGTCTAACATCACATTCATTGGCAAGAACCTGGACTCGGTTGTGAGATCAATCGTCCGATTCAAACCAAATAATTCACAGAATGCTTCATCTCAGGTATGAGCAGCCATTCATTCAAACATCAGCATTTCCCTTTAGCCTTAGAATCCATTTCATCCGGTGACTAAGCTCAACCATTGTGTGTAGTTTTTATGTCATGCTCTGTTAGCTGTTGAAATCATTATGCAATGGACTGGCAAGCTGTCATGCCCATTAAGTAAATAATCTTTGACCAGTGAAGGATATGCCACCGATACAGACTTCCACTGATACAGTTCATGGTCATTAATTGAAGTTACAGAAGTTCAATGTCAAACTGGGGGTGCTTAAATCGGTTCTAGGGTGTATGCAAAATGAATGGTTTCTCAAGTCTCAACAGCATAAAGATAGCATAAAAAAGATCTATCCTCATTAGGGCTATAACCCAATTGCTATTATATTGTAATGTGTACTACTACGTATTCACATTTTATTAATGCAATTAAGACAAAATAGCAAGATCTCTGTGGTGCAGGGGGTCCTTGGTAGGACCAAAGTGTTTGAGGGGTTACGCAATAGTTACAAGTTTTGGAACCACTCCTTAAAGATATTGCCATTTAATTGGGGCAAAGAAGTAATGGCCGTTCTGAGTGCATTGTGCATTCTGAGACCCTGTGTGTCATCTGTTGTTCCCCAGGAGTGTGTTCACACGGGGAACCCGACTGAGGTGCGGTGTGTGTCGCCGGTGTGTGTGGAGTCGGATGGGGTGCTGTCGGTGGACATGGACGGCGCTAAAGGTCTCCTCCAGGTGCCCTTCTCCTGCCACCCCTATGCCCAGCCAATCCCCATCGAGCAGGAGGGGAACCGGCTCAAGCTGGGCCCAGGACAGGATGAAGTGTCTCTGCATGTGAGTGTTTCATCCAGCTGGTTTAAAGGGGACATTCAGTATGTAGAATAAATGAGTGGAGTATGGTGCCTGGTGGTGTCTGATGTTAAAATTCATCCGTATTCATCCCTTAGCTTTGAGCAACAACATCAAAGTTTATTCAGAGCTAAAAGTCTGTCAGACAGTTGACATACTGTACTGTGTACTGTACTGAAGTGTTTTGTATATATTTGGTTTTAAAGTGGTTTTAAGGTGAAAATGTGTGTCTGTTTACACTCACACAACTTCCTGTGTTTTTAGCATGAGAAGTTGAGCATGGTGCGCTCCTGCATGAACATCACAATGACGTTGGGTGGGGTGGACTGCCATGCCAGGATTCTGGAGAATGAAATCACCTGCAGGATCCCAAAAGACCTGATCATTCCTGCCGAGGGCGTCCCTGTCTGGGTGAGTGACCTCAGCACACTGGAGGAATGACACCCAATCCCAGATTTCTTTTATTTATTTTTATGACCTCCACCATGGAGGTTATGTTTTCACCGGCGTCAGTGTGTGTGTGTGTGTGTGTGTGTGTGTGTGTGTGTGTATCTGTCTGTCTGTCTGTACAACATAACTCGAAAAGTACTGCACAGATTTGGATGATATTTTCGGACGTCTGTATCGGGACA
>JAODXP020000013.1:9768825-9826325 GCA_027497455.2 Sardinella longiceps
TTAAAGGTGCCATGCCACACCACTACAGGGTATTTAAATTGTTCTTTGAGGTCTACAAATAGGGTATGTGACTTCACTTGGACTGAGAACGGTCCAAGGAGACCGTAATGAGATCGTTTGCAGCCTGTAGGAATAGCCTTCGAAAATTTCATGCGGTTCTTCCGGTTTTTTTCCACTGCTGCGCTCTGATCCGCTGCTGAAGCTCGACGTTGTAAAGCACATGGACGAATATTTACATTAGTTTTACTTGCGAATTGCGAGGTACGGAAAAAAAAACTTGGAATATTATTATGAAACCGAGAAAGAGGATATCTGCACCAACCTAGCTTGCAGATTGTAAACGGCCACTTTGCAAAGGTAAGCTTACTACATAGTCAGGATGTCACAGTAGCCAACATAATCAGATACTTATTGCAAGAGTAGCCGACTGTTAGCCTACATCCACAGTCAGATTACACTTACCAAGACTGTTGAATTCGTCAAGTTGACAAGTTGTCTGTTACCATTTCATGGATATTCCTTCTTTTTCGCGAGTATTTCAAGGGGCGGGCTTTAGTCAAATACAGGAGAGCATGGATTGGGCGATAATTCTCCTCAGTCAGCCAATGGCTGTAACGTTGTCTATACTACGTAGCACTGACCATGGATTCAAACTGACCTAATTTCTTTGCATATTTCTTTTAATGGGCTATTGCCTATAGCGAAGACAGTATTAAATTTTCACATGCACTGTGTAACTTGAGGTCATATAGAACTATTCTATACCAAAAGCAACAGGTAAAAACGGCTTTGTGTGGCGGGGCACCTTTAAGTTCTTGATTTTGAAATGTGGCCCGAGTGAAAAACTAATTGGATAGCCCTGCAGTAAGTCACTGCGTTGGATGGAACAGCAATAGCACCCTCTAGAGGTCATAAATAGTCAGAGAAAACCATTACACGCCACCAAAGTCACAATGAGTTTCTGCATGGTTTTACTGTGATCATAGACATTTCCCATTGATCTACTGTACTAACTGCCTCTAAGCACACTTGTTAAAAAATCCAGTCTCAGAAGACAACGCAGGCGCTGAAAATGTCAAACAAACACATGGGCAAAGGCTGTGCACTATAATACAGCAATCAGATCCCAGCCATCTTGGCTGGAATGTGGGTTGTTAGATTTTGTTTGTTAAAACATAACACGTTATGTTACTGTTATTTTGTTTTGCTTATTGAACAATTTGCGTTCTGAGACTGGATTTTTCAGAGTGTTTTCTGGGGGCAGGCAGCTGACGGATGAAGGGGATGAAGTTCAAGTTCAAGGGTTTATTTGTCACATACAATGGAATGAATTACTTTCGTTAAACATGTAGTGAAATGTGTTTACAAAGAGAGAGAGAGAGGAGAAAGAGGATAGAAGAAGTAAAATAAACAAATAATAAATAAATACATATTAAAATAAAATTAAGTAATAAAAGCATAAAATAATAATAAAAAAAGATAGTCCATTTTGATCAGTCCATCTTCATCAGGAAATTAATCCAATGCGGTCCCCAGACGTGACCAGCAGGAGGGAGTAGGAGAGGGTGGACAGTGTGCAAGCAATGTGGGATGTGGTAGCCGTGGAGACGACACCACTGCCTATCGGTGTAGAGGCAATGCAGCCATGTAGATGACATTCTTGGCCTATCAGTGCCTATCGGTGTTGTTCAAGGCAGCTGTGTAGCTGATCATTCACGGCGGCGTGGATCAACAAAATCCAAACCACAAATTAAAAGCGAACGAAACAAAAAAACTCAAAGGAAAACAAAAAAACGGACAAAAAGCAACAAAAAGAAGTTTAAGCACTACAATGTTAGACTAAAAAACTGAAAGAAAAAAAATGTGAGAGAGTGAAAAAGAGTGGGAGCTATTAAATGCAACAGCCGACTTGCAGCGCCATCACCATAGCAAACACATTACACTAAAAACATGTCACTTTGTTAACAAAAAATAATATAAAAGTAGGCTGCTCATCACTGTGCTTCTCTTCGTACAAGGGTCTGGGATCTTGGCCATTGGGAAACAACTTGCTGGAGATGTTTGAATTCAAAAAGATTGGATCAGCCCTTGACTGATAGCCTATTTATTCTTGCACTGCATTCTCAAAAGTTCGCTGATTGGCTTGGGCACGATTCACCCGATGCAAACGGTCAAATGACTGGAATCCCAGACCCTCGTATGAAGAGAAATGTAGACTTAGGGGCTGGTTATGACCAGGCTAATACAAAAGTAAAATGTTGACAAAACACCAAGTGTTATATTGATTGAATCCTCAGATGTGTGTGACTCTAGTGATGTTAACTCTACAGGTGAAGTCTCAATCATGCACATAGCAAAATGAGCACTGACAGTTCTGCACACTCAGTTACTTAAGTTATACTCCTGTAACATCATGATTCAGTTAGGTCCATCTAGGACAAAATGTCATCCAAATTTGGAGAAGGTACCAAAACAAATTGTTTGAAGGATACCCCAAACAGTGGTGAAAAGTTGCCTGGTGGCCCTTTAAATTATACATCTGAAACAGCTTGAGGCAGCTAAGTCCATCTGGGCACAGGGCTTAGATTTCGGGGAGGAGTACTACTGCCCTGCTGCACAATTGCGAGAGGAACATTCAAAGAGGAACCCAGGCCTCTCACTTGTAGTCTAGGACTGCTGTGGCTTTGGGAGGGAACAACCTGGAGCACCCGAATCAACCCTCCAGTGCCTACATGCTGCAGCCTTCCACTCCCAGCACTGGTGCTCTCTGAGAGAGCCACATTACCCATAGTCAGAGTGTCCCCATATATCTCACTCATCTGTTTCACAGAACCACTCTCCAGTCCTTTTTGGGTCTGGACCATGACCACTTCCCTACTCCCTAGGG
Source organism: Sardinella longiceps (assembly GCA_027497455.2). NCBI lineage: Eukaryota > Metazoa > Chordata > Actinopteri > Clupeiformes > Clupeidae > Sardinella > Sardinella longiceps. The sequence goes on from JAODXP020000013.1 coordinate 9,771,713, forward strand.
TGCTGATGATTTGATGAGGGTCTCCAGCAGCAGATTCCCCGTGCCCCAGCAGAACCAGACCCTGGGTTCCGTGCAGGTTCTCCACCACCCCCACCACCCTCTGACCTCCGCTCTGGTGCTGGACACTCCCTTCTGTGGTGGCCCTTCTCTCCACCATGACCAGGGTTTCACTCGTGTTGACGGCAGGACTAACGAGCAGGGTGGGATGCGGTTTAGGGCCTATAGGGTCCATCACACACACAGGTGGGGCAGCAACATTACAGGGAACACTTGGCTGTGGGATGAGGAGGTTCTGAGTTGGAATCACAAGGTTCTCTTCAAGTTGCACAGTGGAAGTAGCCAAATGAGTTGAGGAGCAAGTTGCAGAGTCGATGCTCTCTTGGATAAGGGCGGACAGAGAGGCCAGGCAATTGGTCTCAGCTTTGGCAGGGCTCACGTTCTCCAAGATCTCAACGCGGATGTCCACCTGTGGTGCAGATGGTGGAGGAGGAGGAGCTGTGACCATCGCCTTACTAGAGTGGACAATAGCCTCACTGCTGCAGATGTTAGCCAGAGTCTTGAATTTCGGCCCTAGATCATCGAGGAAGTCCAAGTCTGAATGGTCATCCTGCAGCTGACTGCAGCACCCTAAGGAGCCCACTGGAGACTTGTGGCCCTCATAGCCATAGACAAGAAGAGAGTCTTCTGGCTCATGGGCCTCTGCTGACTGTAGCTGCTCAATGCATCTGGCTTTCTAAAGTCATAGAGACAATGAGAGGGTCAGGGCCGTGTTGGGGACAAATAAAAACACTTCAGGGAATGAATGAAGATGATTAGGTGTAAACATACTTGATGAACGCACGCACGCACACACACACACACTAAATACAAATTAATCAACTCACTTGTGAATAATATTCATGAAGAAATCCTTCTGACAGTGCCAGGCCTGCAAATGCACGTGACCCATAACCAGAGCCTTTTGTCTGTTGATCACTAGGGTTTCTGAGGCCACTATCCACCTTTATCGGAGTGACCAGCACAGATGCTTCCTGCGGAGATGATATCAGTTTTCAGTTCCAATGACTACACATGCATATGCTGTACATTCAAAGATACACACACAAACATAATCTGCTTCAGTTGCTTCAGTTCAGTACACACACACACACACACACGCACACACACAATGCAAATAAAGAACCTCACTTGTGAATAATCATGAAGTACTTTATCTGTCTGTACCAGGCCTGCAAATGCAGCAGACCCATGACTGCTTTTTATGAAGTCTGCCTCCGCTTCTGCTGGAGTGACCAGCAGCACAGGCACTTTCTGTGGAGATAAAATGTTCTTTCAATTACGGTGAACACACATACATAAAAAGCATACAAACACAAATCGTGTTTCAGTGAAACTCATTCGATGGAGCCACTGCATGAGTGCTGCACTGTGTGTGACTGATATAGGCCTACCTTGTCTTCCCCTGGGCCCTCAGTGTGATAGGAGATGAGGTGTGGTTTGGTAGTTATGGAGATGGGCATGGCCTTAAAACTCCTTGTGCTCTCACAGCGGAAGAACAGTAGCAGAAGAGGCAGCACTGTCAGGTTGCACAGGACATGTCACACACAGGAGGATTAGTGCCACTGAAGATGCTCTCGTTTTGAGCCAAAGATTTTAAGGGTTCTCCTTTTTTTTAAAGTCAGTGATGTTAAACAAGATTCATAAAAACAATATTTAATACTTTTTGTTACATTGGTTGGGAAAATATATTCACGACCATCCACTGACTAATCCCTTATTCACAAAGGACACTAAAGAAAAACACACAGTCAAAATTGCAGAGAATCTTTCCCTCACACCATAGAAAAACAGTATGAAGTTTTCTCTGTTAATTGAAGAGAGGGTTGAGCTACTTCTGTCTGCGACCAAATCATCCACCACAGTCCCCCAAATTAAAGCACAACTCAGACTGAAGTCAGAGTCCTGGACTCGAGTACTACAAGCCTGGAATATGTTAAAGATTAATGCACAGTGTAGTTTATAATGAATAAAGACTTAACTTTTCTTGATTTGAGGTGTTTAAATAAAAAAAATAGGATCAGTCCTTGACTGAAAGCCTGTGTAGCTGGTGGCGATCCGCACCGCACACCTGCATAGTATTCTCACACAGCGTACCACAACATCACACTCCTAACCACCCCTGCGCCACCCAACGTCTTTGTCCAATGTGTTTGCCATTAGTTGAATGCACTCACAGCAGAGCAGTAGGATGATGGTTGCTGGCCCAAGGGTGATTCTGGGCTGCCTGATCTCCCATGGCAGGCAGGTGTTGTAGTCGGTGCCGCTGCACACTTCCAGCTCTATCACCTGCTCATTAGCACTGGCTTTTCCCTGCTGGTCACGGATCACCAGGAACACCTTGTAGAAGCCTGGCCAGAGAATCTCTTCGGGGCGCAAGATCACACTGGTGTCTGATAGTAAACCAAAGCATTGAAAAATAATTAGATGCGTAAAAAAATTGCCATTAATCAAAGTGACATTATCAGAAGTTGACTTAAGGTGGCTACAGACCAAAGATCCGCAACGAGACAGGCTGTGACTTTCTAAAAACCTGCAACATCCTAAAACTCTGAAACTGTGATATCGCATGTTAAATCTTTTGCGATAGCTTGCAACTGCCTGCAACGACCTGCAACGATTAATTCACACCGCTGAAACTACTCTCTAAAACTGTCTCATCTCGTCGCGGATCTTCAGTCTGAATTGGCCTTTAGTCATGACAAGTTGACATCAAATCTGTTTGCATCTTTATAATGACAACTTGACATTTATCAGGACATCATTAACTGATTTCTTTGTCATGACAACTTGACTTTAACTACGACTTTGACTAATCAAAATACTACTGCTTTATTTGAGGTCCGAGAATGTATTCATTACACTGTTATAATGGGGTCATGGCAGCCAGTCTATTCTTCATGATATCTTAATGACATATCAAATGGGTACCACTTTAGTTGAGGTCTGAGAATGTATTCATTTCACTGTCATAACGGCGTCATGGCAGCTGATAAATTATCAGGCCGTGACTGAAAATGCTTACCATTCAGCCGCTCTACAGACCACTGTTCTTTTGTGTTGGGACTGATTTTAAACTCAAATGGCGCTCCATTTGGAAAGGGATCTCTATCCACAGCTGTGACATACACCACATTCTCTCCAAAGCTCACGGTCTGGAAAATGCTAGTCAGGGTTGGGTAATTGTCATTGTAGTCTTGAACTTGAATAGCAATGGTTCCTGTGGCTGTTCCTTTGGCTGTCCCCTCCATACCTTAGATGGAATATTGAGTATCGTTAGAAAATAGCTTAACTCAGTATCTGCCACCCAAGGCCCTTAAAGACAGATGATGTGATGAAAAGATCAAGGGAGGTGGACCTTTTGAATTTCAAACAATCCCTACCTTCTGTGATAGAAATGATTTTGGCATAGTATGTCCCATTAACCAAATACTTGGATTCTCTGTCTGGGAGCATGTTTAATCTAATTTCTGCTGTCTCTTTGTCTATTGTTATCCAGTCGTATTTATCTTCTCCTATGAGGTAGCTGAAGAAATATAATAAACAATGGAAAATATGACATTCAAACATTGAAATATTACATTCCAAACTTTAGCATTGTTGCTCTATGATTTAGTATTATATCAGTTGAAATATAAATCATTGGCAATAAAAGAATATTTACACAGAGAGTAAAGAGTAGCTTATGCTAAATTGAATGCTGCAAATTTTAGAGAAATTGGTAACCCATTTACTTGATGGGTGACACATTCATAGGCGCTGTCATAAATTGTTCACAAAGTATTCATGACTGTTTCATATGAGACAATATTCATACCCAACACGACAGAATGGTGATAACTTATCAAAATAAAAGTCCAATGGTCTGAGAGCAGCTTTGCCCTTTAAATTTTTGAAATCTGTTGCCTGATCATGTCATATCTGAATATATCATGATATCTTATTAAGTCTGCTTCAAATGTCACTTTACTATACAGGTTGTGAAGTATTTATAATCACATCTGAGATACTAACACTAAGAGATGACCTCAGAACGGTTGAGCGTTTGTCTTTGAGTGTGGGCAGCAACATTTTATAATTACCTCAAGATGACATTAAATTTTATTAAACATTTAAATTAGCCTACACACTTGCACATTTTGGTAACCAAAAGTCATGTATTATGAAATAGTCATGAAGGCTTTGTGAGCAAGTTATGACAGCTGATATGAATGTGTTATGTACTCACCAGTAAAGTGTTACAGAAAAATTCTAAACTTATCCTCTTCTTTGACATACCTGATACCATAGAGAAAGAAAAGCATGACCACAAATGAAATGCACAAAACAAAACACTCACATGACGTTGGTGGCGTCTTGCATTGTATCAGTATCAATGGCCTTGTAGGTAGTGATGACCTCATTAATGCTGGTGTGCTTCTCGGACACGATGGCCACTTTGACTGCAGGTTGGAAGCGTGATCCTTCACGTTCATTTTGGACGTGGATTTTGATGGGATACGTTATTTTCTTTGTGATTACCACAGAGGAGTGGTACTCCGCTCTGTTGGACACAGCTATTTGCAGACTGACCTCTTTCTTTTCCTCATAATCTAAGGCCTGCCAAGGACATCAGATATGCTTTAGGTACATTATGTAGCCTACAGTATATGTACATCCCTCTAACCCTTTCATATTAGCCTTTAATTGGCATTTAACGTAATTTGATAATATATAATTGATAAAAAATAATACTAATAATAATAATGAAGTGTCAACAAGAACAAGAAGAGCGTGAATGGCTAGATGTGTATTCAGGGATCTCAGTGCCACACCTTCTTCAACACAAGTATGCCCTCGTTTGTCTCAGGGTCCGTGGAGATGCTGAAGTATCCTGCTTCGTTTCCAGACACAATGGTGAAAACAGCCAGCCAGTTATCCGTATGGATTAAATCAGCATCCAGTGCTTTGATCCTAAGTGCCGTCACGTCAAATATGTTCTCCATAATTTCTGTCTCATACTGCAAATACAATAAATCTATGAGTTGCATCAAGGTTTTCAGTATAATAATGTTTAAATTTAATTCGAATTAATAAAAAAAAGTGTAGTGAATAAAAAAGGCCTTTGAGTGAAAAGTCTATTTCTCACATAGTTTTTTTCCAGTCTTGGAATGTTGTCATTTATATCCAGGATCCTCACAACAAATGTTGCTGTCTGTGAGAGGCCTGTAGCACTGCCCTTAGAATCAGCTGCCTTGATTGTCAGGCTGTACGTGTCCTGGGTCTGGTAGAAAAAAAGAAGAAAAAAAAGAAGAAAGAAGAAAAAAGAAAAAAAAAGAAGAAAACAGGTTTTAGATTACATCATTTGCTATACAATTACACATCAATTACACTATTCCATTGCATTACTATTCATATGTGGGTCTAGTTGTGACACTACAAATGTCTAAGATGGGAGTGGGACACATTCACAGTGATGTTGTGACACTGTGCCTGCCCCAATCCCCTCAACCATGTTTTGACATCATGGTTGAAAGACGCCCAGTAAAGCGTCAGTCAGATAATCACCTCCCGATCTAGAGTGTTGAGTTTAACTCGGATCTGTCCTGTCTCCTTGTTGATGAAGAACATGTTACTGCCCCCTGGAGGCCTCTGCTCCACAATGCTGTAAGCAATCTCAGCGAATACACCCTCGTCCGCATCTGTGGCACTGACTGTCATCACATAAGTATCTAAAAACACAACAACAAAGTGTCAGGAAATATATCGATATTGAACGGTGACAGAATTTCTCATATCTGAGAAGGACCAAGAATACCTGCAGCACTTGATTCGTTAACTGCGCCAGTAGTTTGAGATACTTCAAACACAGGTTGATTATCATTCACGTCCTGTACTGGTATCCGCAGTTCAAGATCTTTTTCAGCAGGTGTCCCATCTGGGAATGTTGCTACTCCCTTCAACTTTAAAACAAGCGCAAATTTATCAACAGCATCTCAAGCAAGTCACAAAAACCTCACCTCAGCCTGGTGACCAAAGTCTTTTATTCAGCTGAAAGCCAAACTCACCGAGTAAAAAGCTATCTCCTCCCTGTCAAGAATACTATTGACCTTGACACAACCAGTGACTGGGTCCACCGTGAAGCGGTCGAAGGGCTCGTCAGAGGCTCCTTTCCCGTAGAGAGAATAACGGATGGTCTCATCAAGTGCTTCATCAGAGCGAATCTGTTTCAAAAGACAATGATGGCTTGGTGATATAGGCTATACATTAAACTGTACAGTATACTATACAGTATACTGCTCGACAGGTAAGGTAGAGACAGAGATACACTTTCTCCTTGAGTGTACATCATTGTCTCCAACAAGAAATATTTATTTTAACAAATTTAATGAGATCCATCATTTTCACGAATTTAGTGACCAAGTAAAACTTAAAATACTTGGTGAAGGAGACAGGACAAATCTTGCTGCCCAATATGTGTCCAGATGCCACAAACTGAGGGACAATGAGTGAATGTGTGTGCGTGTGTGTGTGTGTGTGTCCGTAATAGTAAACTGCTACTCATAGTAGTGATCAGGAGCTGAATGTCATATAGTGTATGTGTGTATGATTTTGTTGTATTATTATTGTGTATTGTATATGATTTACTGACTGCTTTGGCAATATGAGCATACATCTTGTCATGCCAATAAAGCATTTGAAATCTGACAAATCTGACAGTACATCTGGCATGTATGAGCTCGTTGGTCTCACCCATTTTAGAGGTATGTGTGTATCTATCTGGTTTAAGGTTCCATGCCATCAAGCTGTGAACTCAATCCTGCACACAGCAGCTTTAAAAATCTTGTTGTGCAATGTTCTTGAACTAGAAGTAGGCCTTGGCATCACAATAAATTTCAGCAATATGTAGGCTAATTTACAAGGTATACACTACTATAAATGAAGCCACTAATACACATTGGATTATTGAAAACATGAAAGAAGTATACATACATGTAAATTGAAGGGAAACTTCATAAGCATTGCATGTCTCTTTAACTGTCTACTATGAAATCTTCCATTATAATGAAAACATACCTGAATGATACATGATTCCTGTGTATGATCTTTATTCTCTTCCAGTATCGTGGGAGGGATGATGGCAGCCTTCTCTGCTTCTGTGCCATGAACTTGTAGAATCTGTCAGAGAGATAGACTATGTCAAATACACAACATGGATAACCAAGTCATTGATTCCAGATATCAGTGTAACCAAGGCTGTTTGCACCGCACTATTCTCCTGCTACATTAGCCATCTATCTACTATACTGTAAAGCAATTAGCCTACATTGGTCCAGATTACAAGGACAGTTGATGAAACACACTGTGGCTCCATTGGCTCCCCCCCAACTAACAACCTTATATTTAGACAAGTTCAAATGATTTTTGAGCTGAAACTGTAGCTTTCTCAGACAAAGTTTTATGGGTTAGTCACAACAAACAAAGACAAAGTCAGCTGAACAGTGTGGACATTGCAATTACACGATTGTCACCACAATTTAATAATAATCTATCCTCTTTTGATCACATGTGCAAAATTTAGTCTCTGCCCTTTACCCATTTACTTTGCTTGGAATATCTATCAGTGCACAAAGTAAGCCAGCACTACAAGAAGGACAAGAAAGGAGAATAACGAAAGACATATTTTTCCTCATTTTCAGACAGTTGCTGACCCAGAGGAGACAAAATAAAGCCAAACCATAATAAACCAGATTAATCATTCGTCTGCATTTTTACATTTAATCTGATAATTTCTGGTATTTTCTGTCACTATAAAATCTATAAAATGAATGTTTTTCGACAAGAACGCTTTCACTTCAAACTGAGTGAATTTTTTAGTCATGACATACTTCTACCTAGATTTTTCAGTATAGTATAGGCACAGTCTTGCTGTATTTCTTTATACTTACCAGAATCAGAATGTGCACCAAAATTCTTATAGCAGTGTACGCCATTTGACAAAATCCTCTCAAAATTCTTCCTGTCGTCAAATACTGTATGTTACTTCAAAACACTAAGTCACATAGACAGATTTTCTTTTAATTGACCTGCACACTTATAGGCGAATTCGATCAGCCATGCATTTCTTAAGAAGACACGCCTATTGCTTCGGGTGGTTGGAACGCATGTCAAGGAGTAAAAGGGAAAGCTTCCCTTTCCTTCCCAAGAAAACCACAGACTTCTTCAGAACAAAGTTATTATACAGGTTTCTCTGGGGGTAGTGGAAAACCTGATAATAGATAAATAAATAAACAAAGCTAGCAGGCTACTACTCTAAGTTAACCAAGATGATTTAAGCCCCTATTTGGAGCACTTCTAGCCTCCTCACACAACTTTGTGTTTGTGTTTTAACTCTTATCTGTAATGTTTTAAGAGTTTGGTTTGTTTGTCTATAATTTAACAGATAATTCCTATTATTTTGCATTCTTGTATTGTCTAATGGTTGCATTTGTCTCTCATTTGAATCAAACCAGCTTCCATTGTTGTGCTGACTGCACCAGAGTACCAACCTATCAACCTCTTGCATCTGCAGAGTAGCAAAAATGTATTCTGGATGCGATGAGACATTCTTGAATATTTTTCATCACAAATTGAAGATGTTCTTCTACTGCTACCTGCTTCATGTAAAGAGATTATAATGCTCCAGAGATGGCAAAAGTAGAAGTATAGATACTATAAAATAAGACTCTGGTAAAAGTGCAAGTATTGACTTGACTTGACTTAATGATTATGCTTACACTCACAGAAAACGAAGTTGCTTTAAGCTTAGCCTGTATCAAACCCAACAAAGCCCCAGGTCCGGATGGTCTAGGTGGCAAAGTACTTAGAACGTGTGTCCACCAACTAAAAGGTGTTTTAACTAAGTTATTTCAACTGCTCCTTCAGACCACTACAGTTCCTAAGGTATGGAAGTTATCCAATATTGTGCCAGTCCCAAAAAAACCTGCAGCGTCACAGCTAAATGATTTTAGACCAATCGCATTAACATCCATGTAAATGTATGGAAAGAGTGCTCAGTAGACACATTCCATCTTCAGTATCTAGCTCCAGACCACTTTCAATTTGCATATAAAACTAAGAGGGGGACAGATGATGCAACTACAACTATTTCAATAGCATTGCAAAACATCTACAAGTCTCTGCACATTATGTAAGAATATACTGTTCATAGATTTTACATCTGCATTTAACACCATGCAAATACATATCTTGTTGCAGAGACTTGTTGATGTGGAGGTTAATGGGGGTATAATTCTCTGGATCAGAGAGTTCCTCTCTGACCGTCCTTAGAGGGTAACTCTATGCAATAGAGAGTCAGAAGTGATTGTCTTGAATACAGGAGCACCCCAAGGACAATTTTATCACCTTTATTATTTTCTATTTATACGAATGAATTTAATATCAACCATGATAATCTTAAATTATTTAAGTACGCAGATGACATGGCCTTAGTTGGTTTGCTGCTGAAGGGAGACAGAGAGAGGGAACGATCATACTTCAAACATGTTACAAGTCTACAAGACTGGTGTCAAATGAGCTACCTTAAGGACAGGTACTGTAGTAGAGATGGTGGAAAATTTTAAATATCTTGGCACATATATGGATGACAAGCTCAATTTTAAGGAAAACACAGATTACATTTTCAAAAAATTCACGAATTTCCACACTGTGGACAATAAAGTTCATTCAATTCGATTCATGCTTTACTTAAGTTAAAGTGAAAAGTACAGGCTATGACTGTATCTACTTCAAGTATAAAAGTAAAAGTATAATTTAGTCTGTTTAAAGGACTATTTTGACTGCTTTTCAGTGAAGGAAGCAGACTTTTGATATACCAAATGAATTGCTGTTAAAAATGTAAGAAATTCTATTATTGTTCTGTTCATGGATCAGCCTTAAAGGACAACTTCAGTCAATTTCAACAAGAGCTCTATTGCTCAAGCTTCTAGTCAATACTGAAGACGCAAGAAATTTTGGTCCAACTATAGGTTTACTTGAACAGAGAATTGGCCCTAATTAACCCATGGGGGCAGATTTTTAAACTGTGTTTTCAGCCTCGAAATATGCTCCAAATATCACCCCAAAAGCTATGTTACAATATCAGACAACAACATACCACTGTAGTGTGTATGAATGCAAATGACTAAAAAATGTTGTTAAGATGTTAAAAATACAGTTCAAAATTGTGCTTATTCTCTGTTCAAGGAAACCTATATGATTGGACCAAAATGCCTTGCGTCTTCAGTATTGGCTAGTCTTGAGTAGCTTGAGCAATAGAGCTCTCGCTGAAATTGGCTGAAGTTGTCCTTTAATGTTAGGAAGCCAGACTTTATAGCCATAACCTAAACAATAAACTTAACTCACAATGTGTTTAGCCAAAAGTAAGTAGCCTGTTTTGGAAGTTCAGATATTTTTGTTAAAATGTAATTGGGTAAAAAAAAGTTGTCAGAAAAATAAATACTCAAGTAAGCAGAGATACTTGAAAATTCTACACTTAAGTATTTACTTCCCATATCTGTTCTGCTGTAAAAGGATGTGGCCTGTGGTGCAAATTGCTCCTGAAGATGGGCCTGTCCGCAGGTGAGACTTCACGTAAAGATTATTTTCAAGTCAATTCCATTAAATCTTATTTGTAGATCGTCAAATACAGTGCAAACCTATCTGATCAATCAGGGCAAACACAAGAAATGTAGAGATCTAGCAGTTTTTCCATGCAGCTGGTTGAGTTTGCGCTATCTGACTGCCATAAGATTGAGATTGTTGTTAGACTTAACCACACAGTTTTAAACACATTCATAACATAACACTTTGATTAGTGATTCACTACTTCCTTCTTACTTTCCCATGAATATAATTCAAATTTTTTCATCTGTTTCTCATCACTGCCCAGACTTGTCCTCCTCACCCTACAGTACCTTACTCTCCCCTACAACAATGACACCCAATACATGGGTGTGGCATGGGTAGATCAGTTTGTAGAGTGGTGTGAGTCTAGCTGTCTTCATCTAAATACAAGAAAGACAAAAGAACTCATTGTGGATTTTAGAATGGGCAGTCACATCCACCAGAATATGGTCATACATGGAGAAGACATTGAGGTTGTCACAAACTATATTTGGGAACTGTTATAGACGATAAATTAACTTGGAGCTGTAACACTGACACCATTTACAAAAAGGGAATGCAGAGACTGTACTTCATGCGTAAGCTCAGGCAATTTAAAGTAGATAGGGATATGATGCGGGTTTTTTACCATTCTTTTGTGGAGAGCATTTTATGTTTCTGATCTGTAGCCTGGTACTTCTCCCTGTCTATTGCAAATAAAAATAAGCTTCACAGGATAGTCAACATGGCCAGCAAGATTGCTTGCCAGCCTCTAAATAGCATGGCCATGACTGTTGAAACAAGGGTGGTAAAGAAGGCAAATAATATATGTGAGGATCTCTCACACCCCTTACATCAAACATATGAGTTGTTGCCCTCAGGTAGGAGGCTCAGGATCAGTGGCGGAACAACTGAACCTAAGGCCCCGGGGCAAAACGCCAAACGGGCCCCCCCACCCACTCCCAAAACGCACGCACGCACCCCCAAGCGCACATAGGTGCCGGCGCTGAAATAATCTCTACAACAATTCAGACAGAACAATGTATATCGCTCAGTAATGTGTCCATTCGGCATGTAGCCTACTTTAAGGCATAATAATACAACCAACCACATTACAAAAAACAGCCCTGGTATTTGCACTTCCATATTTCCAATAAGTGGCTAACAGGGACACGCGCACGCAATTCACAGTTCACAGATATTTTTTTGACACACGGAAACGGCTAGTTCAAGAGCTCATTTAGTAGCCCATGCTAATAATCCATGCTTTAAACTACTGCACCAAAACAATGACACACCAATGCATATAAAACATAGAGCCAGCCGCTCAAATAAAAACCTGAGTCTTACCTTCATGCAGTTAACGAAATACGAGACAGCTTGCTCTTCTCCACAACCTTGTCTATGGATAGCAGTGTCATTACTAGCCTACTACTAGTGCAGCTAGCTAAAGCTGCAATTGAGTTGACAATTTCGTGCATGTTTCGCTATCAGTAAACAGTGCTCTCTTCAATTTGTCTCGTTTTTGCTCCGCTCCCTCCCCCTTGTGTTGCTTGGAACCCCTGTTAATTTTTTTAGCCTGGCCAGCTCAACCTCTCCTAACTGTGGCTAGATGACTTTCAGTTTCCAAATGAAGAGTTGTTTTGCTACTCTGCCTTGATGCTCCCAGAAGGCATTGCTTTTTTAAAACATTATTTAAAAACAATCAAATAAAAAACAGAGATTTCTTTCATTTCAAACAATGCACAATTTCTAACATGCCAATGAGAGAGCTGGTTACAAAATAATGACTGACAAACAATTTCCTGATTCTCAATCTCCCTCTCCACATTCCTAACCCTTCTCTACATTGGCCAGAGCTACAGCCAGTGTTAGCACAGGGACAGGGAACTGAGTCATGTTCACAACTAGTAGAAGCAGACGGTGAATTAAAAACTCAAAGAGGTCTAAAGATCGCCTTCTCTTTATTATTCTGTCCATCCTCTATTGTGTCCCGCTTTTACTTTTAAACATGCTTCATCCGTACATATTCTCGTACACAACCAACAGAGAAGCCATGCGCACTTCTTCCCTAGTCCACTGACAGCTGACGCAGCAGGACGATGGCTTTCATACTAAACTACCCATCATGCATTGCACTTTTTGCAAATTGCAAAATGTAAAAACAACCATTCTAAATACATAACAGCTTAGTTTTGCTCGAAAACCTTGTAATTTAGTTTATTTTAAGTGTCTTTAAGGAATTTAAAAGATTATTATTTTTTTTTATATATATATAAATAACCATGATAAGAATGATAAGCAAAGACAAGGGGTATATAATGTAATGCACAACTGAAGTCTTTCACTGTTTTCAGACTTGTCTGCTGCAATGCAACTAAAGTGTGGTCAAGAAAATTTTCGTGATGCAGTTGAAGGTTGATGAAGGGGCCCCTCCTCCATAGTGGGAGGGCCCTGGGCCCAGGGGCGGTGGCCCTGCCCGCCCCCCCATAGCTCCGCCCCTGCTCAGGATGCCCTCATTCCAGACAAACAGAGCCCGCAGATCATTCATACCTACCAGCATATCCATGTTAAAGACAACTAAAACTGAATAGCACATTGCACTTTAGTACTGAATAACTGCACTTTAGTATTGTACTGTATTTAAGTTGGGTTTTTTGTCCTATTGTCAACCTGTCTTTTTGTCTTGGGAGGGTGGGTGTATGGTTTGTCTATTGTGTTCTTGTCTATTGTAATGTCTTTGTACTTGTATCAGATGCACTGAAAACGGCACAGAACAATTTTCCGAAAGGACAAATAAAACTATCTATCTATCTATCTATCTATCTAACGTGTGTGAAGTCTGTTGAGTGCCAACTCTCCACCTATGCAACACACCTTGAGAATAAATCTCTCAAGTAGCCTAATCATAAATTACAGGTGAGAAATTCATCCTCCACTCTCCATGATTCATAGGCTATTAAATTGAGAATACTAACCTACGGTTATTTGAGGCTACAAATTTGCCCTACAAATATACTTTAATTTTGAGTTACATATGAAAGCTTACAATCAATCTGGCTTTTAGAATTTGACATGTAGCACTGTCTTTGATACAGGGAATCATATTAACTTTTTATCTGCTTCAAACATTTCTTTCCTGCTTAGTCAATTTATCGAACATGGATTTTTTTCCTTGTTGATTGTGGTGTTGTCATAAACAAACTTTAGGTATCTTCCATTTCTTTAGCTTGTCAAATCATCATTGTTGCTGCATGAATTAGTTCAAGAGAACATTGAATAAAAAAATTTCAATGAACTGAACGCAAAAGCAGTGCAATATGTTGTCCACTAGAGGTCACTTCACCGCATTCCATCTCGTACTCCATCTGGTTGAAAAGCACCCTTAGGCCACACCAACTCAAGGGTGCCATCTTAGGACCCCAGATGAAACGACAAGGTAGTATAATGTGATCCTATGGGGCATCGGACAGAATATTTCAATCTATATAGAAAGGCAAAACACACACACACACACACAGACAGTCAAGTCACCCCCCACACCCCTGAACAAAACCATCTTTTATGAAATCTCTGGCTGACAGTGAATTTGAATGTCACTGATAATTGAGAAGCCGTTCAGTTCCATTGAAATACATTATAAAAATACTAAGTCAATGGGATGGAAGAAGTTGGGAGGAAAAGGAACAAGAAAATTGGATACGAAGCAGTGAAACGGCAACCAGTGAATGGGGCATAACAACTGACTTTCACTTTCATTTCATTATGCCCCATTCAGACAGCATTAGTTTGCTGTTCAGTCTGTTACATCAAATTTTCTTGTTCTTTTTCTTGAAGACACCATTCGATTCAAGTCCCTGGAACAGCAGGGCTATTGACTGATTCACACCGGATTTCTCCTTTAAATCTCATGTATCAAATGCTTTCAGGAAATATGAAGCTTTTCCAATTTAACCGGTCTACAAGGGTTTGTGCTCCTGGTATTGTCTTCACAGATACCCAGTTTCTAAAAAGATTATCAAAATGGTGTCAACATCCTGACATCAGCCTCGATTTCAGGATAACAAAACGTTGCAACACTTACTATGTCTTGAGAAGTATGAACAGGAACCATGGCAAAACATTTCCAAACGTTGCCACCACTGAACTTGTCCCATGTTTCCGTCCCGGCTGTTTACACCTCCTGTAAATCACCCGAGTTGTTTGAAGCTAGCCATGCAGGTACAGTACGTTTTGAGCAAGAGGCTGAAACAACTGACTTTTCAATCATGTTTATTTGGCCAGAATAATGAGCACCTTAACACACAAGAGCTTACACAAGCTATAAGTCCTCTTAGTACAAATGGTGACACATGGGAGACTTCCCCAGCTAGGGATCAACACAGTGAAACCATTAATAAAAGTCATGCCATGTCACTAAAGACAAAGCCATAGTCAAAATGGTGTGCTCCTACCAGATAGGCCTCACTTATACAACACCTGCAAAGCAGGTGCTTCTGAAGAGACTGGCATTAACCATGCCACTAATAATAATGCACATTATTAACACTGAGCTGCTTAATATTGTTATCAATAAATATGATCAGACAGGTGAAGTTATTCCATATAAAGATAAAAAACTGTGACAAAATATTGCAGTATAAAAATGGGCACAGCTATCCCTCAATAATAGGCCAATTAATTCCCACTATGCTTCAAGCAATAGAGTACATTGAATTAGACACCTGATACAGCAGTTAAATTGCACTTAAATTTCTTGTTTGTGTATAGAACATATATAATTTGTTATTATATATATCATATACTTATGTGAACCCCCTGACAATATTGAAACATTTCAATGCCTCAACAAACTGAAGGTATGAAATGGCACAACAGACTTGTTGAGAGAGGACTTATTTTCCATTGATCCATTTGTTTGTTTTTTTCTTCTTTTCCCCAATACTCTTTACCACATATAAAACGATTATATTAAAAACATTAAAAAGGAAAAGAAAACTAATTGTCTCCTCTGTACTGCTATGCACATCACATGACCATCCAAATACAAAGGTTACGAGACGCTCAGTAAATGCTTGCAGTTACACCCTCTTCTGTCGTATTTGTTCTACTCCACTTGGGGTCACTTGTTCTTTCTTCACAACGTCATGTTAGCTTAGCATAAATAAGGTTTACCACAGAAATCCTGAAGCCGCAGCAGCACATGCATGCCAACAGGAGGGGGATAGGTAGAGTTCAATACAAATATCCATCACCTCAATACTCCAGTACAACTAGCGCACAAAAACAGCTGGTTTTTGCTCTCTGGTTAAAGAAAAAAAAAAAGACGACAACAACGGAATAAAAAAAAGAAAAAAACCCTAACTCATTTCTGAAGAAATAAAAGGCACTCATGGTGTACTACTGACACAGAAGAGAGAAGAGGAATCAAAAAAGAAAAGAAGAAAAATGAAGAACAAAAATATAACTATATAATTCTGACATGGAATCTTGTGGTTGTGCTTCCGGTAAAATGATTCCATGGTTCATCCGTTCCTTCCCATAAGCTGAGGCCAGAGTTCAAAGGTATACATTGCTAGGATAAACTTGGATACAGCTTAACGTCAAGGGTCATAAATACATATTCTTTTGTTTGCTCTCCCTGGATTCGCTTTAGAACATGGCAGTTAAACATGCAAAAATGTTATTAAAAACACCATACAACCATACATATATTATTATTAATAAAAAAAAGGTTCCTATTACATGTGACAACCAAAAACAAAAGCTCAAAAGACTCATGACGAGCATATCAAGAGGAATACACCGCCCCATCCTCAACCCACGACTAATTGCCAGCCCCTTGTCATTAAGTAGGGGAACGCACACGCTCGCAATATAAGGCCAATAGTGTAAGTCCAGACTTCTTAAGTGCACTCTGCAGAAACGTTCGGCACTGAAGTAAGTCAGATTATTTTTCTTATTCTTTTTTTTTTTGCCATTAGTGTCAATGCCTCTTATTTCAGTGTCAAATTTTCAAATATAGTGAGCCGTGTGGTATAAGTGGCATAGGCGGGAGTTGCATTAGGGGCGAGCATATGTGAGAAAGTGCAGTAACATTTGAGGAAAGATGCAAAAACATGTAACAGAACAAAAAAATCGAACAAAACAAAAACAAAACAATGAATGTGAATATAATGCACACATGGAGAGCAAGTAGGGCTCAAGGCTGGAAGTTAGGGTGGACTTTCCAATGCACCTTGAGCCCACGTTTCTGACTGACTGACTTCTTATAAGGAAACT
Organism: Sardinella longiceps; assembly: GCA_027497455.2. Taxonomy (NCBI): domain Eukaryota; kingdom Metazoa; phylum Chordata; class Actinopteri; order Clupeiformes; family Clupeidae; genus Sardinella; species Sardinella longiceps. Next base: position 9,788,675 of record JAODXP020000013.1, read on the forward strand.
GCATGGACACAGTTTTGGATTTCATTAAGGATTAGGGATATAAAAAATGCTAGGCTATGTATGTCCTGTATATGTGTATATGTGTGTGTGTGATGCATCGACATCAACGCGAGTGTGTTATTGATGTGCGTGTGTTTTGGTGGAGCGATCCGAGTGCTCGCTCGCTCGCTCAGGAGCTATACTGTCACAGGGAGTCTCTACGGTAGGAAGCGTCGGTAGGCAGGAATCAGGGGGGGAGGGTTCACCATCATCAGGGAAATCACAACATCCAGCTCTCTACTACGTTACTGCAAAACCAAGAGATACAAACACAGGGTCAACAACTGGCTACTGAGCTCAGCAGCCCTACAGACAAGAGATTCAGATCCTTATTCACAATACTTTACAAGAGGAGAGCCAGAGAGAGAGAGAGAGAGAGAGAGAGAGAGAGAGAGAGAGAGAGAGAGAGAGAGAGAGAGAGAGAGAGAGAGAGACAGACAGGGCAGCGCGTGCAGATGAGAGGGGTTAACTTGGGTGAATGGAATGTTCCAGTGTGCTCATGCCTGTGACTCACCAAGAAGGGTTATTTCAGCATGCAAGCTGTTTGAGGAGGTTACATGAGTGACAGATGGAGGAATGCGATTAGAGAGTTGCGATGTTAAAACATGGAACGGGAAAAACAAACACACACACCGTACACTCCCTCCCCTAGACTTCCACAACAGCAATGTGACAGACAAGTCAGCGAGAGAACAACACAGACTCGAGTCCCGGCGTTGAAGACAGAGGTGGAGTTAGCGAGTGCAGTGATGGAGGGAGAGGTGGAGGTGGAGGTTGGTGTGGGCTGGGCTGGGCATGCATGTCTCCCCCTGTGTCTGTGTTAGACAAGCGGTTGCCATCGCAAAGGTGGCTGCATGCAGCTGCCTCCTGGCAGCCCTCTGGGAGAGCGAGTCTGGGCTGGACTGCTGAGCAGTAAGTGGGTGGGGAAGCAGATGCGGGTTATGGAGGTACGGCCTGAAGCGGGTGAGCTGGATGGATGAGCGGGAGAGCTAGTGATGGGTGGGGTGGTGATAGGGTGGGGGTGGTGTGAGGGTGAGAAATGGCTCAGAGGTCACAGACGATCTTATATTTCTCGCTGCAGAAGACCATGGGGGTTGTGCCCATGATGTTGCGGGGCTGCAGCGGGCGCCCTCTGCAGGCCAGCCGGGGACTTACATGGGGACTGGAGTGGGCGGAGTGAGAGGAGGAGTGGGAGGAGGAGACGACGGCGGAGGTGCCTTTCCTGCGGCCGGAGCTCGAGCTCTTGCCCGCTGCCCCAGTGCCACTGCCGCGGCGCGCCTGCTCGTGGTCGAACTCCAGGTCCTCCAGTCGCTGCGTCAGCGCCAGCTTCTGCTGGATGGCCATGCGCAGCAGCGAGTTCAGCGTTTTCTTCTCGTCCTCCGCCGCAGCCAGTTGACGCTGCATGTCGTCCAGCTGGGTCACGTATTCGTCACAGCTGCAGGGGGAGGAAAGGAAGGGGGAAGGGGGAGAGATCAAGGGTCAAGGGTTACACACAGAGAAGAAAAAAGAACTAAAACATGACCCTGCATCACACATTAATCGATGTGCCATAGTCACTGCGAATTTACTCATTTTCCACCTCCCCTAGAGTAAAGCAGTTGAATTTGACCTTTCCTCAGTTTATCAAGCCGTTCTTGCTGTAGTGTTTTTAGCTTCAGGTTAGCATAATATTGAACATAAATATCAAGTAACAGTAGCTTGGGTATTTGGTTCAATGATTTATGTTGACCTGAAGCTAAAAATACTACTGCCAGAATAGTTGGATGAACTGAGGGAAGGTAAAAGTCTCTTTGCTGAGTTAAAGGGGAAGTGGAAAACCAGTGAATTCACTATTGCGGTGGATCATTGCTTTAAGGCTATGGTTGTTTGCGTGTGTACTGTATTTATACACTTGCATGTGTATTTGCATGTTTTTGTATGTCTGTATTTGTATTTTGGTCTTTTTATGCAAAACATGGACATTTGTATTTAGTTGTATATATAGCTAGTATGTGTGTATATGTGTTTGTGTGTTTGTATAAACATCCATGTGTGTGTGTGTGTATGATCGTACCGTGTGGCAAACATGGCCCTAAGAGAGGAGAAGGTGGCAGCGTCCTCCTTGAGGGCCTTGAGCTCGTTCCTCAGCTTCATCATGGTCTCCGTCACCATGGCCTTCTCGTTATCATACTTGCTCTTCAGGTTGGCCAGGGCCACCTCAGCTGTCTATATATTCACACACACACACACACACACACACACACACACACACACACACACACACACACACACACATGCAGAAAAGAGCTGTTACAGAGGAAGGTCTGCAGGGTCACAGCAATGACACAGACAAAAACACACAGGTGATTTGGGTGAAAGGTGGACTTTTTGTCCCTTCATAATACCAATAGATAGATTTCAATTTATAATAACTAATAAGAAGACTTCACTTATCCAGCTGTAGAAGATAATGTATTATATGTAATGTATGATACTTAATTTAAGCAAAACATTTTTTAGATATATAAATAGAAAGCAGCATGTATTACTGTTATACTACCAGTCCACTATGTTTGCTGCTAGCCAGGCGTCCGTAGCAATGCAATTTCCCATTGCCAGCTAAATAAGTTACTAACTGGTTAGAAACTCTGCTTCTGAGGAACAGACCCCAGTCCCATAGCCAGGGTTCCCACTCCAGATCAGACTGAAAATTCCCTGATTTTTCCATGACTTTCCCTGACCAAAAAGCTGAAATTCCATGACCTCCCATGTCTACTTCCTAACACTTAAATGGCATGAATCAGCCAATCAGAGTGTAAATTCATTCCAGTTAAACTGAAAAATATTGATAAGCAAGATAGAAGGATGTGTGGTGATACACATAATAACAAACTTCCCTGATGATCCCTGACTTTCCAAGCAATATGGTCAAATTCCCTGACTTTCACTGTCTGGAACAGCCTTTATTGAAATTCCCTGATATTCCAGAAATTCCCTGACCCGTGGGAACCCTGCATATCTTGTGCTGGAGTTGTCCAGGAGAGGGCTGCTGTGGTGTGGTGTGGTGTGGCTGGGACCGTGGGCTCACCTGCTTGTTGGCCTTGAGCACGGTCCTCAGGGTGGCGATCTGCTCCCTCTTGGTGCTGAGCAGGGACTTGAGCTTGAGGATCTCCTCCATGCACGCCTCCTTGTCCTTATCAGGCACGGCCGACAGCTCCAGCGACGCCACCCTCTGGCGGGAGAGCTCGGTGGTGCGGTCCACGGCCTGCTGCAGGTGGCGGATCTGGTCGCGGATGATGGCCACCAGGTTGTAGATGTCCATGGGCTCCTTGCGGGCGTCGTCTGCGGCCATGATGGTGGTGGCGGCGGGGGGTGGTGGGGAGGTAAGTGTGTCTCTGCCGTTGGGGACTTGGCCGGGGCCGGCTTTGCCTTCCTTGTAGAAGTCCAGCATGACGCGCTGGGGGGTCTCGTTGTTGCACATGCACACGTGGTGGTAGAGGTTGGCCAGCTCCTCGCTGAAGGCCACCAGCTCGTCCTGGGCCACGCTCAGACTGCCCTGGGACTCGCCCGCCACCGCCGTGGTCTCCCGCAGCTCCTTCTCCAGACGGGTGGCGCGCTCACGCTCCTCACGGCTCACGCTCTCCAGAGACGCCAGCTGACTGCTCAGGTCACGCACCTAAACAAACACACACAGATACACTCTTGAGCTTTTCTAATCTTCATTTACCAAGTGACTAGCTGACTAGACCTACAAAGACTATACAGTCCGTTCACCCTAATGCCTGAAAACATGTCATTAGGTCTAGAATGTGAAACTATTGGCATCTGACAATGTGTTTAGTTGATGCTGTATCTCATCCATCTTCTCCTCATTAAGATGTCCAGATGTTGTTCTACCTGTTGAAACTATTTATTCTGCCATCTTGGCCACGGCAAACTTGCCAAAGAGATATCAATCTCTTTTTTTTAAAGATGTTTTTTAGGGCTTTTTGGTCTTTAATACGACAGGACAGTAGAGAGTGTGACAGGAAATGAGTGGGCGAGAGAAGGGTAGGGATCGGGAAATGACCTCAGGTCGGAATCAGCCCGGATTTGTGGTATGACGCACTATCCCGCTGAGCTATGCCGCCCCCAAGAGATATCAATCTCAATGTGTTTTGTACTCCCAGGTAAAATGGGGGTGAAATAAGCGAGCTAAGAGCGCACCTGGGCCTCGAGACGCTGTCGCTCCTGCTGGTACTGAGTGGTCTGCTCCTGCTGCTCCTCCTTCAGGCCCTTCAGCTCGGCCCGCAATTCGCCCGCCTCGCTCACCGCCACCTCGTACTTGCAGCGCAGGATCTCCGGCCCGTTGATGTCCAGCTCGTAGTAATCGCCGTCGCCGTCCTCGCGGCTGTCCCGCTCCCGCTCGCTGTCCAGGGCCGAGTGGCGCTCCTTGCTGGCCTGCAGGCGTCGCATGGCGCCCAGGTCCTGGTTGAGACGGCCGTTGGCCTCCTGCTGCTCGGCCAGAGCCCCACGCGCCGCCTCCAGCTGCTTCTGACTGTCCTGCAGCGTGGCCAGCAGAGCCACCTTCTCACGCTCCACCTACAACACAGCACAGCACAGCACAGCAGCACACACCGTTAGCACACCACAACATGGCACCATTCTAATACGTGGGGTGGGGGTGGGGGGGGGGGGGTCTTCCTGTATAAGCTCTCTTGAAATGTTAGAATAAGAGTCCCATCACTGAACACATTGCTGTATTGTGTCCTGTCAGGACTCTTATTCCAAAATTTCAAGATTCAGAGGAAACTGTTTGAAGGTAGGAAATGTTTTTCTTAAAACATGTGTTTTAATTAACTATGTGTGCACAAAAAATGTTCTATATGCTCATATGTTTATATGAAGAGACCCTGATATTCAATTTCAAACTTTTAAGTTGCCGTTATGAAATCATCTGCTCATTCGCCCGGGTCTCGCCTATAGTAAAACAATACAACTGAAAGCGAGTAAAATGCTAATGCACTCTCCAACAATAGCTTGTGTTAATTGCAGGACTAAATGAAGTGTATGGCTTGTACTGTGGAGCACAGGCACTTACCTGCAGCAGCTGCTGTTTGAGTTTCTGGATCTCAGAGATGTTGAGTTCACTCAGCAGGTCATCCACCAGGCTGGGCGCTGGACGGAAGTTGTCGGACTTCTTGGGCGTGGACGCGCGGTTGTCCATGGTGTGTGCTTCGGTCATCTTGGCCAAACCGTTCTCAAAGCTGCGGATGACGTCGTCGTCGTTGTTGGGCTCGTCGGCGTTGAGTTTGAGGCCGTCGAGAGAGACGGCGAGCAGCGAGTCACCCAGCGTCATGTGCTGCGTCAGCTCCTTGCGCAGGGCGGCCTTCTGCTCGCGCTCGGTCTTGAGCGTCTCCAGGGCCTCGGCCAGCTGCCGCTCGCAGATCTCCCTCAGGCGCAGCGCCTCCTCCAGCTGACTGTTCAGGTACTGACCCTCTTCCTCCAGACGACGCAACTCATGCTTCACCCCCTCAAACTCCACCTGTAGTACACACACACACACACACACACACACACACACACACACACACACAGACACACACACACACACACACACACAGACACACACACAGACACACACACAGACACACACACACGCCAATGGAAGAGATGAAGCAAAGACAGCAGTATTGATGGCTTGTCACATGTACTGTACATGTATATGATTACTGGTATAAAAAGGCAGTGAAATTATTTTTCACGACGTTCCCCAGACTGAGGCTCTGGCAGCTAGACTGGTCTCTGAGCGCAGATCCCGCGTGGCTCACCTGGCCCTGCTTGAGCTGAGACACCTGCTTCTGGAGGGTGATGTTCTCCTCCTCCAGCTCTGTGTAGTCCTGCAGCAGACGCGACTCACGGATCTTATACTCCCTCACGTCATCACGAAGACGAGCCCTCTGAAGCTCCACCATCTCGTTACTCTGCAGGCAGACAGGCAGACAGACAGACAGGCAGGCAGACAAGACGGCTCAAATCAGTGTGTGTAGAAAGGGCAGTTCAGCTTTCACTGAAATAAACATGATGTCACTTGATACAAACGTTTCAGAATGTCTGATGATGTGATGTTTTGACCGGTTTTGTTTGTGTTTTGGATGAAATCTTTCATGTTAACACTACATGACTAGTCTGGAACAGTAACTGTGAGGGACTATTTACTGCCCTGAAGTTGGGCAGGGTAGGGCAAGACAGTCAAATTCCATGTCACATCAGATAAGGTTATTTCTGCTCTGTCAGAGATTTGGATCAGACCTTATGGAATTCATGAACAAGGGCCAAAAACCAAGGCCTTGATAACCTTGATATACGTTTGAGTTTTTTCTCAATCTCAAAAGGTTTTCTTCTTGTCCTACCGAAGGTAAAAAAAGGAGAATTTTAGAGTTACTTGCCCTTTTTTATCAGTCTTAGTGAGGCCTGCATACCTTACACAATTATACAGTAATGCCATAAAGCATATTTAATGAGATTTTCATGGAACATGGTTTTTATCAGCGATTAAGAGGAACCCTTGTACCATTGTCTAAATTTAGGGGAACAATTGCCCTTATTGTGGGGTTGTGCAACCAAGTCTTGAGTGTGAATAAATGTCATGAGCAATGACTCAGTGCAGATGGAGATGACTTAAGGCAAGGACCTCTCCGTGGGAAACCACCACTAATGTTTCCTCTCAACACGGATTCCTCTTTTTCAACAGCAATAAATAGAAATGCAAAAGGTTCACACAGGTTTCATTTCATCTTGTCCACTGCCTTATATGGAGTAGATCAAAACATTGACCTTGTACCTCAATTCTCACAAATATACTTTAACTTAAAGAACATGATGGGATTCCAATCAGGTTTTTGGTATGTATGGTGACACAATGATGTCAATTCAAACTCATAATCCTTTGAACATTTTATGATGCTATTTTAGCACAGTTTCAGGACATAGTAATGTTTTTAGTTAGGGTATATTCCAGGCAGCCATTTCTGACTTAAACTTCCTAATTGGGTCCCAACTTGGAGGGTGAAATTTGGAGTGAAAGTTGGAGTTCCAATGTCTAAACACTGTCTAAGTCTGTGCTCAGACTTCTGTTCTAGTTATGTGTGGAAAGCAGCATTACAGTGTTAATTATTGTTATTATTGTGTAACAATTATTGTGTTATTGTGTACAACTAGGTTGTGCAATCCCCACCTCCCGGAGCTCCAGGGCCATGCTGGCCAGCCTCTCATTCTCAGCGCGGGTGTTGCCCAGGTCATTCTTGGTCTGTCTCAACTCGTTCTGCAGCTCCTGGACGCGCTGCTCGTAGTACGCCTCCTTGGAGGCCGACTCCAAGATCAGCGACTCCTCGCGGCTTTCCCCGTCCGCTGCCACCTTCCTGTGGGCCGAGTAGGCTTGTCCGAAGGCCTGGGAGAGAGAGAGAACACAGCAGGACCAGTGAGAACAATACAGGCCTTTCTGACATGGGCTATTATGTGTGGAGGGCAGCTAGGCATGACAATAATAGGAAACAGGCCAGGAGAAAACCTAGGAGGGCTAAATTAGATTGCAATAATAGCATATAGAAATGTTTTGCATGTGGGTGAGACGATAAGACTGATCAACTGATATTTCCCAGCTGACATAATGAGGTAAACAGAGTGAACCATGAGCAGAGTGAAAATTAAACACATGACTGCCACATCAAAGCCTTATCAAATGTAGGAGGACAGTTGCATTAAATTACATTTTGGGTCTTCAGAATGAAATGTTAAGACTATATTTTTTAAAAATTCTACTTTTTCTTCAAAACTGACCTCATGGTATAATGGACATGTAGGCCTAGCCTAAATGTACAAGTTGAGTAAATTAACAGTGTTTTCACACATATGAGTATACTGCTAATGATTTATCAAGCAGGGACACTAAAATGTAGCCTAGCGTCTCGTCTTTGACCCAATGGCTTCAGTGATGTCACAAAGTCTGACAAAAGTTGAGGCAGAGTCCAACACAGTTCTTTTTCCTCCCCTTCCGCCACCCAGACTATTCCTTTGCCTTTGTGTCCCTCAACTGCTAGTGTGGCGTTGTGAATAGACCACAGACAGGGCCACAAATAGCTTGACATGCGCTGCTCTTTCCTGGCTTTGTCCCTCTTCATTCCTTCCCTCACCATTCAGTGAACACAGTTACAATTCAACCCCATTCTGCAATAACAATGGAAGCTTCTATTTACCCAGACACTGAAAATCATTATGTCCAATTGGTCTGCATTCAACAGGAGTAGGCTGCCATAAAGTCCAGAAAGATGTGCTACAGCACAGTGCCATATTCAAACTACTCCAAAATGAGTCCCTCATAATTAAATGAAACAGACACTTGATCATTGGGCTACTCTACCAGTGGGCCTTACTTGTTGGAACAGAAACCTGTAGCTCGTTTAACAGCAAATGCCAGCAATCAGGGAAAAAGGGTCTATAGGCCAAATGTACTAACTGTTAGCCAATTAGTAGCATAACAATCTAATAATGTTTCGCTAATCGCTTTTCTCAGGCAGAATGTAAATGTAGTGCAAGTCATAGGCTAGCTGTGTGGTGGTTTATGGGGTTAATTGGGCAATGGCCTGTGGGTCCAAAGGATCTGGAATGGTGACCATGTGGAGGCCCAGAGAGGGCTTGGCTAAATCATAGGAAACACAATTAGGCTATCACACACACTAATCCATACGATTACAAAGACACTGACAATATAGCAGCAGGTCAGGCAGACAAAGGAAACGCATGAGAGAGCATGGCCATCAGCCAAAGATTTAAGAAGGCCAAAAATACTAGTCTAATTATCATCCTCCTGTTCTCCTAATCCAAAATTTGCATTTAGACGTTGGCACTGGCAAAGTGAATGGGGCTAAGACTTTGCATAAATACATTTCATTCCATTGAGTACAGAATGAAAGGCCGATTCCTTGCGGGTAAGAAGAAAGAGGGAAAAAAAAGGGCAGGCAAGCGGCGAGTACTGTAGCATAGCAGCGAGTAGCCTGCCCAATAAGAGCGTGGCCACCCAAGGGAGTTAGCGTCCCATGGAGGCCGCCGGCATGGCCTGAGCCGGGGTTGATCCCTGAGCACTGCTGGCTGGCCAGCTGCTCTACTGCCTTCGCTCTGGGCCGCCGCCATATGGGACATCTCCGTTACCATGACATCACACCTCCTCTATACTAAACCTGAGCCGGATTCCGGCCATCCCAGATCCTCTGGCTACGGCTACCCCAGCTGTCCCTGGGTTCTTACCAGACGCCCAAACACTCCTCTGACAACCACACAAAGATCAGCAGTCACCTTGAGGGATCAGGCTTTCCCATACAGGAGTCCAACACAACAAACCAGTATGACAGATGAAAGTTGTACCTTACATACTGTACTGTTCCTAAGGCAAACACAATAGAACTGAGATCAGCACAGATGATGGCTGCATCACACTGACCGTAATTCAGAATAAAATCTCCTGAATGCAAGCAGAAATAACTAACCAGGTATTTCATCAGCTGAGCTTTTGAACTTTGGCCTTGACAATGGCATTACTAATGGCATAGTCTACGCTACAAGCTTAATCCTGACGGGTTCACGCATTTTTTGTGTTAAAGCTCAGCCATTTGTCATCCAGTTACGAAACACATAAAAGGCATAGGCCTAGCTGTTTGATATGGACGACTGGCAACAACTAGGCCTATCTGCCACAAAAAAAAAAAAAAAAAACAACTACCGGTACCTAAACTACCGGTAACTCGTCTGGGAGTACCACTGAGCTAACCTTAGGCCATCCTAAAAATAATTCTTGTTTATTGTAACCCAACCAAAAGTGTAGTAATTCTGGTGTTACAGCAAACAAAGCCATTTCCGAGGAGGGCCTTAACAGATTGTTTGGGCAGTGGTGGATGAGTGGTGATTGAATGATGGCCCATCACTCATGTGGCACAATTGTGAATGGCCTCACGAGGTGGCAAACCGCATCAGCCTGAATCAAGTTAGCAGTTGCACACAAGCTGTGCCCTGAGAGATCCCAGTGTATGGCTCCCATGTTGACCCTTAAAGTAAACACAATCCCGTAAACATAGGAGCATAAACAAGAGCACAGCAGTGCCAACACACACAATGGGAAAGACTGCGGGTCAGTAACTCACACACACCCATCCCTGCCTGCTCCCACACTCAACAACAACACAGGCTAAACAACGTCCCCTTAGACATCCTATCTAGCCAACACTGGCAACTGATAAGTGGCATAAAACATTCTAGTGGAGCTTGCCATTGACACCAATCCTACAGTATATCCTTGTGCTCAACCACAAGGGTGAGTAGAACATAGACTTGAGCATCATACTCCATTATAATTTTTTTAGAATCACTGTAACAGTCTTTTATACAAGCCTACATGGACTTGAGGTATAGTAATCAAACATTTTTAATCTATCCTCAGATCAAACTGAAAGTCAGAATAAACCAAAACAAACAGTACCAGTACATCAGTAAATCATTACCGGTAATAGTTTTATGGGCATCCTCTTTTGCAATCTTCAAATGAATGCTGATGGAATGAAGGCTAGTGGTTTCAAGGACAGATAAAATGTTAATCTAGTCACTAGCCACGCAGGCTATGCAGGAAACTCACTTTCAAAAAGAGGAGTAATCTTCACAATTGGACACTATTATGACTAGGAAAAATAGTAGACAGCCTAAAAGTGTTTAACTTTTCCTTAATCTTTCAAGCCTTCTTATATTTCATCAAAAGATGCATCTAGGCATAACCTCAGACCAGCTGATATCTATGCAACATTTGTATCATTTCCATAATCTTCTGGGCATCTTTCAACACTCCTCGATAACATGTAGGCTAGCCTACCCTGAGGCAGTTTTGGTGCCCTCAACATTGATATGCATTTACGGCTCTCTGCTAAAGCTCTTTCAGCTTTTTTTAAATTATTTTTTTTTAAGTGAATAATCATTCTATGGTAGCATAAATTAAAGGAGAAATTTGGTGTGATAACGACCCAAAGTGTATTGCAACATTGTTAAAAGTTGGAATGTTTGCAGGGGAGCAGAATTTTGAGATGTTCATGCAGGCTGAAGAAAACCACTTGCTAGTTGTAGCTTCCAGGGGCATCCAGCTAGGGGGTATGTAGCTATCTGTACAACTACTAAGTTTTCAATGCCTTGTTTTAAATGTTGGAACTGTCATTATACTATAAACAAAATGTGGGGTAATTTTGAGCCTTTCTATGGTTTAAAACAACAATTTGGCTACTAACACCTAACTGGATGCCCCTGGAAGCTACAACTAGCAAGTGGTTTTCTCCGGCCTGCAAGAATGTATCAAAATTCTGCTCCTGGCTAGTGTTTCAACTTTTTGTGATGTTACATATACTTTGGGTCCTTATCACACCAAATTTCTCTTTTAAACAGTTATGGCAGTATGTAAGTTGTGAAGCACCCGGATGTTTGACACCACCACATGACAAATGGCTTTGGGAGTTTACAAGTAGGCTAAACAACAAAATGCTAGTGGTATGTTCTCTGATATGGCTTAAAATGTTACGAGTCTAATAATAGGTCTAGTAAAAGGGGCCAAATGATGCTTCTTCTCTTTGACTAATATTGCATTTTGGGAAGGTTCCCTTTGGAGAGTGTTTTTGTGAATGCGCCTGTGAAAACACATTTTATTTAATGGGTCCAGGATGTCAGAAGCAGCTGCAACTCCTTTGTGGAGAGGAGGCTGCAAGCAGACGTTCAGGGTTTGTGTGAGTTCTAACCCTCAGCTTTAGGACAGAGCAGTTCCACCCTCCTCCCACTCCAGCATTCCCAATAGACAAGTTCAAATGCCACTGCTCTACACAGCAACTGATGTTTTGCGCAGATGTGCACTAACTTCCTGCTTGCATGAAATCACATCAGTAAGAACTGCGGTGAAACTCAAGCCATGACTGAGATTAGCACGGTTTCACTGGAGCTTCTTCACTTATGCCAAGGAAGCCACTCACTCACTCCAGTCCACTCCAATCTAGTCCAGTCCAATTCTGTGAGGGAGTAAGTGAGTGGGGCTGAGGAGATTAGTCACCACCTTTGTCCACTCGTCTGATCCCCATGTCTGAGCCCATCTCCTGCTGGGAGCTGTTTAGTGAGTTTGAGCTCGTCCGGCCAACCCTTTATCGCTAACTAGCATCGCTAGATCGCTATATGGGTGTCAGATGTATGTAAACAACAACACAGGAAGCGGAAAACCTTAGTCAGTTTGGCATCAAATCTCCATTGCATCACGTTATCTCCTGTTAAGAACTAAGCTAGACTTTTACTTTCAAAATGTTTACTTTTTAAAATGCACTGCAGAGCCATCAACTGTCTGGGTGTTACGAAAAGACACTTTGGCCCCAGTCAACCTGGGTCTAGCCTATAACTGTCAGAAATTCTATGTAATCCATCAGGAGATGGTATAAAAGGCCTCCAATGTCCTAAAATGCTCCAACTCCATTAAACTCCAAATCCATTAGCTAAACATGGATTTCTGTGTGGTACAAGATAATCGATCTGGCAATAGGCGCATCACATGAGGATCTGAAACCACTGCAGTTTCAGATGACTATAGGAAACATTAACAAAGAAAATGTGAGTCCCTTATCTGGAGGATGTGTTTGATACTAGTGCATAAACATCCTGTTTGATTTGAAATACATTCCCCAGAATCCTCTGCTACTGTACACATTCTTGGGCGCACTTCCAGACGGAGTAGCTTTTTTTAGAGTGACAACCACAGATCCTCTTACTGGGGGATTTGCCTCTCTATTTAGTACCATTAAGAAGTGAGGAGTTTGGAGACCCCAAACAGACAACCCCACAAAATCTAGCCTATGGTTGGGGGCCCTGCATCGCAGCGCAGACTGAAACATCGCCACGAGAAAGGCGGAGAAAGTAGGTGTGAGAAAGTCACAGGCTCTGTAGGTCAAACATACCAGTAGTTGCTCTCCTGCATATTTGTGCAATGAATAACTCACCTGCACTACTGCACACTGGCGCCAAATTCAAATGTGCTGAACACTGAACTGTTTGTTCAGCACCATGCAAGGCCTGAGCGCTGAAGGTCATGCTGAATAGACCAGGCATCAAATCAGGTGACCTAATCAGTTCAGCAACTAGAGTGGAGTGGCCAAAAACAAGGGAGGTATGAATGCACTGGAATTGTCCAAGTGTCTGTTCAAATTTTGCTACATCTCAGCTATTCTGCATACATCGCTTGCCCTTCTTGGTAATTTTGACAAGTTTGTCAATGTATATTTTGACAGTCAACTTCCTAGGGACAATCTTCTAGTACAGGTAATGATAATGAAGAATTCCATGAAGCTCAGTTCTAAATCTCATTCTTACAAGCCCTTATCTGATTCAACAATAAGACTGGCAGCCAGTTTAGGCTACATCTTATCCAGATGGAACAGTAATAGGGATTTAATGAAGAACACTTCAGATATGTCATTCACAAGTTGGACACAAGATATTTGATATATGGCAAGCAGGCTACCATAGTGCTCCAATTTAGCCAAAAATAATGACATGGGAAGCTGACAAAAAAAAAGAAGTTCGAATTCACTGCAACCATGACTAAACCGCTGGCTATCTTCTCACATAAGCAGACACTTAAGTCATCCTGGCCTACATGACTTCGCTGCTGCTTTTTATTTACAAAGCAAGGTCCTGGTCGAGAGTGTACTGTACAATGTTGCCTAACGTCATCACGGTTTGTATTTTTGCAATGTTCACGTTAACTTGTCATGGCCAGGGCCAAGGCCATAAAAAGAGATCCATACCGATAGGTATGAAACATTGGTGGTATGCAAAACAAGAGTGCTGTCGAATCTTCCAAGCATGATAACTTCAACAGAGATTTACCACGCCAAATTTAGCCACACTTACGTTACACTGTCAGAATATGCCTAACAGACTGGGCAATGGACTTCCCTTAACACATAATAGTTTGAAATTTTACAATATTACTCAAATGCAATAGCATACCAGCTGCAGTGGGTAGGACCATCGAGCATAATAGCCATTTTACTGCCTTTCTTCTGTCGACTAACGTTAGCTTGTGAACGGCTAATTCCATAGAATTTGGTCACACAGATTTGGTTCCCACCGAAATATCTCATTTCAGCACTGTGTGCTACATTAAAAGAAATCATTTTAGGGGTTCACAAAATCTCCGACTCTATACGATCGAAATATTAAGGAAAATACCACTAGAGAAAACAAACAATGGACGTTTCAGTGCAATGTTGTTGCCAGCTAGGCCAAACCATTAGTGACGGCCTCTTGACAGAATAAGCAACTCTGCCGCAAAAGTAGGCCTAGCAGTAGCCGTAACGTTAGCCGATCGATTCAACGTTAACGTTAAGTTAATGCGCATCTCCCAAAATGACCATCAGAGATGGATAGCTTCAAATTAACGTTTCCCTTGTTTCCCTACCTCTTTGAGTTGGTCAAGTTCTTGTCGAACGGACTCGTAATCGCTTTCCAGGTCGTCATATCGCTGTTTAAGCTGCTGCTTTTCCTCAAGAACGACAAGGCCATACTCCGCAGCTTGGATTTTCTCGCGGGTCGTCTCGGTCAGTTCCCTGGACAAACGTTCGATTTCTGCCCGGAGCCACTGCGGCCCGGACTCCATGACTAGCTTCGCCTCGGGGAATTCCTCCTCATCTCCAGACATCTTGGCCGGCCGGCAGACAGCTGACACGATAACGGACCCTGCCCGTTATTGTGGTGCATTAACACCAGTCTTTTCTGAAGCCGAATCTCATTGCTCTCGGTGAAATCCCGGCTCTCCCTCTTCAATCTGGTCGCATGCGTTGTTTTGCATATACTTGTGCGATAATAGACCAGTTTTTCTAGCTTTGCCTCATTTTTTTTCCTCCTCTACCCCGAGTAGTCACTTTCCTCTCGGAAGGGGGGGAGAACTCAAAGCTGAGCTCATCCATCTGGAAAGACGCAGTACTCAAAGACGACTGTGAGGATTCCTGGGAGTTATAGTGCTTCATGTAAGGACACCGTGCAAAACGGATGAGCGTATTTGAAACTACGACTACCAATCCCGTGGTGCATTGCTAGCTGTAGACGAATACACACATCCCTGGTTGCAATCCTTGGCAACGTCATTCTCCTTGCTATGCGGTTTGTTGACCGCTGGGTTGGAAACCGAGTGGGATATCTGGCGAAGACCAGGTCTCTGGTGCCATCTGCTGGTTCTTACAGCCTATGACATGTCAACAACGACGCAGTAGAGCATAAAATGTGGCATAGTAGCCTACACTGCACCACTGAATTACCTATTTAACCAACTGACAGGATTTAGTGTCTCTCACAGTCACAGTAAACATGGAGGGGACCAACAAAACCTGAGGTTTCTCTCTCTACCTGACATGTCCCTACAAATCCCTGAGGGAGATAAGGGATCTAGTCATAGGGGATCTCAGGCTCTACCTCTATTTTCTGCACTCACTTGAGATTTATACTTGCATTTAAGCATAATGGGATTGGCAATGATGAACCAGATTTATGCAGCGAAATCTGCATTGAGCAATTGACTATCTCATTTTTCCCTTATTCCTTCTAACTTTCTGGAACTGGGTCAAAAGAAATGTCAGTGTAGGCCTACTATTGTCTAATATTCTCTCAACTATATGCTCTTTACTGTAATAACATTTATTAAATTATCTTTTAATTATGATACAATTTTTCTGATCAAGATCAATGCAAGAGAACATATGCTACACCTTCAAAATGGAATGCAATTCCTGTCAAAAGCTCCTGTTAGTGCACATGCAGGTCAGGTGTATGCAAAACAGAGTGGCAACTTAACAATAAAGGCTGCTTGTTTGTCCTGTCTGGCTAACTCCAATATATAGGTTGAGCCTGACATTTTGTCTTTATTTTGGATTTGGATTCTGGCAACACCTAACAAGTTCACCAAGTCAAACTGGTTTTATGTGTTTAACTTCTGCTAAAATGGATTGCATGCTGAAACATTTTTTTCTCACAGCCCCACACCTAAAAAGATAAGACTAGGCTATGTAAAATGCAATGTACATGTAAACCCAAGCAAATGCACTCATTCAGACTGAGTGACTTGAATTGACTTGAACTTGATTGCAGGCAGGTAATTTTACTATCTGACCTCCTATGGAGGCCTACAGTCAGTGTTGGGTAAGTTACTCAAAAAAAAGTAGCTTGTTACTTTACTTTAGTTAGCCCTAATGGTTTGAATTGTAATTGGATTACATTACTCATTACTGTTACTTTATTAAGTAACTTCACTACTTTACTCACAGTGTTGGGCAAGCTACTCAGTAAATGTAGCAAGCTAAGCTACCAGTTACTTCACATCATATGAAGCTTCACTACACCAAAGCTACCGGAAGACAAAATGTAGCAAGCTAAGCTATGTAAAAAAATGTCAGGAGTACCTTAACTATTGTGAAGCTACTTTTTAATACACAAAAAAGGCCTATAAATAAGTCCTGATGAAGGCATGCCCTGATGAAGGCCAATATGGCCACAATGCGTAGGCCCTGCCATGTTATATTAAAGGCTTTTAAAAATATTTTTCTCAAATCTCAGAGTGCCTCTGCTCTTTCCCCCTTTTTTGGACATACACTTCACCTGGTACAGATAAGCACCTGAGTAACATTGTTTGCACAGTCTCCTGAGTGCTCTAAACTCTTTTGTGTCTTCTCAGGCCTATAAATAAATTCTGTGATCCAACCAGTTGTATTAGTGATCAAACTATCAGGTCTCTCAAACAGACATACAATAGTAACTATTGTAGCCTACTTTTATATGGGTAAAACATTTTCAAACTGACACATGATAGAAGACAAGACACAATTGATTTTCATTATGGACATTCTTTTTAATTATGGCACCTGTCAGGCAATAAATGCATCAGAGTACTGTAAAGAACTGATCCTCCGTGCATGGCCAAGATGAAAGATTTGCTGTTTGCTGTTGAACTGATGCCCTGAAAATGTAGCTTATGGGAAAGCTACCACACTACATGGCCGAAAAAGTAGCTGCACTACTGAAAAGCTATCAGATTCAGAAAATAGCTACACTACAGCCAAGCTACTCAGAAATGTAGTTAAACTAGTAGCTAGCTACTGCCCAACACTGTTTAGTCATTACTTACACCTAAGTGTTTTTTCCCCCCATCCTCATCCAATTTCCCTTGACAGAAACACAGACTCACTCAGGGTTGTAGGCTACTGGGCCTTGGACACATTACCAACCTATGGTGCATATAGGCTTTGGTTAAATCAATAAGTGATTTAGTCATGAGAGACACAGATGTTGTCTGTTCAGGTATGTATCTGCATAAATAGTAGCCTACAGGAGGCTCAATCGAAATGATTTGTAATCTCATTGTCAGACGCTGCTATAGGCCACCTCAAGTGACCTGTGGACTTTTCAGACAGTAACTGGTTTGGCGACAGGACTTCCTTATCTGGCTCTGGATAGCTCACCCAACTAGATACCATGAACTCTTGGCGCGCACTTCGTCGCGAGGCAATGGCTCTAAACTAACCTTGGTGGATGAATGACATGACCGGGAATCTCTCTCAAAAAAAGGCTGCAATCTATTATCTCTGTCCACTACTCCGTTTGCGCATTCGCGGAGTTATGACGTTTAGATCTTGTGTACGTTATTTGAATGAAAAAAACTCGGAAGTCAATTTCCTTTTTCCTTTGAGGACATTCGAGTGGTTGGCTAAATTCTATCCAACTCATTCATGAGAATGCCCTCTGGAGCGAGTGTCAATAACGCGTTCATTTGTCGAAGAGGGGGTGATTTGGGATCGGTAAAGACCAGGGTCACAGCAGCTTTCACATTTTACACTCAATGAAAAAGAAATGTTGAATCTCTACAATCATTGTAAGTTTTCTTGAACCTCATTAAAGTGAAAGAGAAACTGGTTGAAGTTGCTTTGCCATTTGTCTGAAGTGTTAAAGTAAACTTTTGTCTTGTTTATTTTGAAAGACAAATTCCATCATTTTTTCTCCTTTTGTTTTGGATTGGGATGTGGACTTGTTAGCTTCAGGCCATATCACAGTAAGTAACCTCAACCTGTCACACAAATTCATCAGATTTTTAAATTAAGTCCGATGTGTAAGAAGGTCCATTTTAACGGCATATGTTCTTTTAATTTTACCTTGCAAACTATTATCATAGTCATTTTATTCTTGGCAGGTTTACTGATGCCATCATTCCTGACTGCATTTTTCACCATTGCATTTGAAATAGTCGGCATATCTTTTGGTGAGATAGTTCTGTTCTAGGCCTAATGGAGACATTCAGAATATTGCTCTAGTTGTATAGCCTACTTCCAAGAACCACAATTATGATTTACTTGAACATGAGAATTGACATCTCAGTTGTTGTACTTCACAGGACTACCTCCTCATACTAGGAAATGCAAGGGTTCACCATATAAGCGGAAAGGTAAGCCAATGACACCCCACCAACAACCACCACCACAATCGGTTTCTGTTTTGCTCCTGGTCCATGTTCTGGATCTTTAACTGCACTTGACTGACTTTTTCACCAGATGTGTACTGGGGACTTTTTATAGCTATACCAATTGCTCTATTCAACCTTGATGCTCATCATGGTAGGTGGCTTAAAGTCATGTGTTTAACTGATTCATTGAGCATTAGTTTTCTTGACACATTTTGTCATTAGCATTGATATAAACGTATTGTTCTTTTCCTTATTTTAGTTTATACTTTCTCCTATGGCTGTGGCCTGATTGTATTTTCAATACGAGGAGAAATACGGAAATTTAAATCCCTGTGGTGAGTGACTATTTCATCATAATATCAGAGTTCAAAACAAAATACATCCACAAAAGATTTAATCATAAAATGTTCTTTTTTTAAAAAAAAACTGGAGAGCCACTTGAGAATATGGTGCAATATCTTTTGTGTCTGTGTCACTCTGCAGGAAAAAGCATAGAAGATATTATTAAACATACCGGTACTCCCAGTGTACGGCCTCTCTCTGGTAAGACTATAAGCCGAAAATAATCATCACACTGCAATTAGACCCTAGACATTCAGTCATACAGTACTTGATTTGTCTTCTTCCTAGACAAAAATATGTTCATGGGAAATATGAGGAGAAAATCTGTGAATCCTGGGTCATTCTCACAGATCTGCATAATGAACAGCATGATGACAGAAGTGCCGGCTATTTCTACAATGATCTTGTTCTATGATTATGACAAGAAGTTGACAGAAATAATTTTTCAACTGGATTCTGGATACTACATTCTCATTATGGTATGGTATCCTTAAGTGAAAGCATTGCTTTGGAAGGAAGACTTAATGCAATTGATGGGAATGGACTGAACAGTCAGAGAACATTGGACTAGACTGCATCATATTACCATTATTTCAGTACAGTGTATGTTTGCATTTTGTTGTAATTCTTTCTTGTAAATTATGTTGCATAATGCGTATGTAAATGTTGATGCCATTTTCAATATATCAGTATAAAACTGACTCTCAACAGTTCAGCTATCTGCCATCTTATCACGTGAAACGTTAACCAATGCACCAGCACACAAGTATACACAGCAGACGTTCCATTTCAAATGCAGAGGGCTTTAATCAATGGCTTAAGGTACATACATAGATAAAAAAGTAACAGAGGAGGTGTGCTTAAAGTTCACAGTTCTGATGGTATGGGACATGCTGCTGGCACTAGTCTGGGCCCTGGCTGAATGAATGACCTGTCTCAGTGTGCCCCCTCCTTCTTCACAACATCCCCAAAACCTTTCCACAACATCCCCAAAACCTTTGCTCTGAATCACACTATCAATTTGAAGGGTCCCCCCAGAATGATAGACATTGATCAGTATGACTCAGAGGTTGGATGGATAACTATGCCACACATACATTTGTATTTTTTTTTTTACTAATAACTACTCACGTCACACTAGTAATGATAATCTGACTATCACAGTTGGCGTTGGTCACCTACACTATCCCTGTCCTGTGGCCCTGGAACTTCGCCTTGCCCCATACATCCAAACTACATCGGAACAATATAAAAAATAGTAAAATATAATGCTGAAAACTGTATATTTTGTTGAATTAGCCAAGAAACTGTCCTGGTTTATGCAAAAACACCTCACATGGTACACAAAAACTGACATGGTTACTGAGAACAGGCAACTATCAGTACTGCAAACAGGTGAATTCAGGCAGAGGAGCTTCTATGCAATCTCATGTCTGACCTAAAAGAAGTGACATACTTTAAAACAGTGAGGGTGGATGAGTATGTGTGACAAATCATGTGGCGCTCTGTGTTGTTCTGTGGGGGGTGTTTATGTGTCTTGTGTGTGTGAGCGTGTGTTTATATATGTGTGTGGGTTAGAGAGAATCTGCTGACGCTTTTGGTCTGTTGCTGGATACAGTATGCATGTGTTGGTGTCTGTGCGGGGGGGCGGGAGGAAAAACACACTGCTGGACAATCTGGAGGAGGATACTTCAAAATGTACATTACAGCACTCACATTACAACAGTACTCACGGTAGGGCTTTCACAGTGGGGGTGTGGAAGAAATAAAACCATCTTTTTTTTGGAGGGGTGGGGTTGTCGTGACACACTGTCCCTGTTTTATAATGGGGGTTGGGCTTTAGTAGAACGGACAGGGCAGGCTGGGTATTGACGGGTTACTTGGCATTGGCGGAGGAGCTGAGCATCTTGCGCACGGCCTGGGCGATAGCGTCACGGTCGATACCGTAGGCCTTGAGCAGTTCCGCCGGCTTGCCGCTTCGGGGCACATGTGAGACAGCCATGCGGTGCAGGTTGAAGCCCTGCTCATTCACCACAGCTGAGCACACTGCCTCCCCCAGGCCACCTATGGAATTGCACACAATCACATTTTGGCTTCAAATTTCTTTCAAAATATCTCATACTTACAGGACATTTAAACATTAACAGGCCATACAAGAATTTCAAAATTTCAAAAATAAAAAAATTCAATATTTTTCAAAATGTTGTGACCACAAGACATAGGCCTACAATGTTACATTTGAGCAGTTTTTGTTCATTCCTTGAGTGAGACAGTTAGCAAACCACTAACACTGAATTGAGGCAATTTATTTTCATTTCACTTTTCAATTTTCATTTCTTGTGAATTAATTTATACATTGCAGCCTTGCTAATCTAATGTAAAAAAGGGGGATATTCACCATTCCTCACCATCTCTCTTCTATCATGTCTTCCCTCTCTTTCTAGTTTGATTCTCTCACACGCTCATATTTTCTGCATCCAGATCTATTTCTGGCATCCTGTCTCTCTCTCGCTCTCTCTCTGTCTCACTCTTTCTCTCACACTGGCTGAATTTTCTCTCCCCTCACCCCACCCCCACCCCTACCCAATGCCCTCAGTCACCCTCACCCTCCGGAGGTTTCCCCAGATAGCAGCCGCTTCAGGCACAGCTCCGGCCCAGGTCTGGCTGCTGATGTACATCACATCATTGGCTACTGGCCTTCCCCGACCCCCACCAAATACACTCGCATAAATACACCAATTTATTTCTCTCTAGTTTCCTATTCTCTCTCTCTCTCCCTCCCTCTCTCTCTCTCTCTCTCTCTCTCTCTCTCTCTCTCTCTCTCTCTCTCTCTCACACACACACACACACACACACACACACACACGCACATACACACAGGAGCTGAGTGGTGCAAGGCTGTCTGTATTATCTAGGTCATCCACAGCCTCACGGGCGCATGCTTGCTTAAGAGGACCTGACAGCAGGCTACCCCTCTCTATGCCCCAACACACACACACACACACACACACACACACACACACACACACACGCACGCACGCACACACACACACACACACACACGCACGCATGCACGCACACACGCACACACACACACGCACACAGGCACGCACACACACACACACACACACACACACACACACACACACACACACACACACACACACACACACACACACACACACACACACACACACACGCATGCCTGTGCACCAAGCACACCACACTCATAAACACATTCACTCAGCCACACACTGTCACATACACATTTAGCCAGAATGAAAAAATTGTCCTCCATGACAACACACCACACATTTCTCTTGACCAATAAGCACATGCCACCGCTTGACAGTGCGAACCCTCTAGCCAATGGAAATGTATGTACATGGCACGTCACAGCATTGGACCAATGAGAGGACACCTGCAGCCAAATGCACTACCATAGGCCAAGAGGGCTTCCCAGGACAAACAGAATGTGAGGTGACATTCCAATAAAATGGAGAGCATGTTGAGACAGTGAGCACAAAGGAAGGACACACCCACCCTCATAGTAGTGGTCCTCCACAGTGATGATGCGCCCTCTGGTGGACCTGGCGTGGTCAATGATGGTCTTGGCATCCAGCGGTTTGATGGTGAAGGGATCGATAACGCAGATGAAGATTCTCTCTGTGGATGGAGAAGGAAGCCATGATCAATAGGGTAATCAAGGATGAAGCTATGACAACAAAATCTCACAATGGCCAATTGCGTGACATCACAGCACATTAGTTTAAGGAAATCTATTATCTGTGCACTAATGATTGATTGATTGGGATGTTGTTGTTGTTTAATGGGTGCCTACAGTCACTGCAAATGCATTTGATGCAACAGGGCCCCTGCAGCCCAAGGTCATACAATCCTGACTCATGTTTACACTGAGCACTCACTATACTGAGGGCTAACATACACTAATCAGAGTGGCTTATAAATC
Source organism: Sardinella longiceps (assembly GCA_027497455.2). Classification (NCBI taxonomy): domain Eukaryota; kingdom Metazoa; phylum Chordata; class Actinopteri; order Clupeiformes; family Clupeidae; genus Sardinella; species Sardinella longiceps. The sequence goes on from JAODXP020000013.1 coordinate 9,811,546, forward strand.
CCTCAGTCAGACAGGATACTCACAAATTAACAGCAGAGAAAAGCATACCAGTTTCCTATAGCCTCTAGACTTGAAAAGCCTTATAGACTTGCCTCATAGACTTGAGAAGTGTATTTGGAATGATTTATGAGTACATGATAAGGGTATTTTAGTGTGGTATATGTCCATACCTTTCTTCAGCTGCTCAGCAGCAGCAAGGGCCTCATGGAGGGTGACTCCAGCTCCGATCACTGTCACCTGGTCGTCTTTGCTCTGACACACCACCTACAACACAACACAACACAACACAACACAGGGACATTAACTATTGTCACCTTCATTGTCTCATCATTAGCATGTACAGCAAGGGTTCTCAAAGTTTTGATAGGTGAGGGCCAATTTAGGGACCCAACATTGAACCGAGGTCCGCCAAAGGGGCGGGAAGGAAAAAGAAAAAAAAATCCCATTTGCAATAATTTTAATGACCATGTTACATCTGTACAGTTTATATTTACTGCAATAAATAAGTGCCTATAGATCCCGCTAAACACCACTAAGTGGAGAATGAATTCTTTCAGAGCAATGCACAGTTTTAACTGTTATACAAATATTATCAGATGTTATCGCGGGCCGCCAAAATGTTTCTGCTGGCCACCATTGGCCCCTGGGCCGCACTTTAAGAACCTATGATCTACAGGATAGTCTTAGCCAATACTTTACCTCAGATGAGCATGTACCCCTTGGCCTAAACCTCATTACCTTATCTACTGAAATATAATATTTTACATCTCTTACAGTAAACTCACTTGTTACCTCAATAGCCTATGCAAGCTGTGGTTGCCTTTGCATTGCTTTGAGTCGCTACACCAAGAGCTGCTAAAGCAGTGAAATTGTAGTGCTCATAAAAATCTCTGTGAAAATATTAGTGTTTGTCTCTCTAAATACCCATGATGTGCCCACTGATATTTCATTTAAAGCTGAAACACATAATTTGCATAAAGTTACCTCATTTGCATAAAGTTGATCAACTTTAAACTTTTAGTTGCTACCTACAGTATTTGCCCATACTTTGACCCTTGTTTCTTTAGTTGCTCTTGTCACTCTTGCCCATACAATGTGAAATACTTTACAGGTTTAGTAGCTCTTGGTGTGTGAACACACATTAAGACTTGGAAATGGAGAAGCATCTTCATACATGTTGTGGCAATACAGTACAACTAATGTGTTTCGCCACAGAACTATAAGCTAACCTTTATGAACAACACACTACCATGTAATTAAAAGAGGTGTGTTACGGTATACATAGTTTGTATGGTATAGATAAACCAAGTTGTCTTAAGCTGTTGTAGTGCTCTGCTGTGTAGTGCATTGCTGAATGGCCTAATATTCTTGATTGGTGAGGACTTTTTGGGTGAAGTAGGAAAAGTTTGAGTTTGAATTTTAGCTACTTTAGTACAAAAGCTCAGTTGATATACTAAAGCACAATGTATGTGAAAATGATGAAGTGTAAAAAGCATGAAACTCACCTTTGCTTGTCCAACATGGAAGTCCTCATTGCTGTTGTAGATGATGGAGGTCTCTGGTCCGCTGGTCCTCACATAACACACTCCCTGCCAAGAGAAGCAGAGACACAGAGTGTCAGAGGGGGAGATCATTACATTTATGCATAGAGCAGACACTTTTATCCAGACTTTTTGCCAACTACAAATCCCATCAGGACTAATCACCCTGGGTTAAGTACTCCTAGCTGCCACTGGGATTCGAACCCACACTTTCCAGGCTACTAGCAGGCAAGTGTAACGGATGCCAACTAGCTCGAGCTAGCTGGCGGCATTATGTGTAAATCTTCACAACTCATTTTCTTGGGCTCTTCTAACTGCTGAGTTAGAAGCCTGGGCTTTTCGCTTAGTGGTTAGAGTGTCCGACTCCCACACCGGGAGTTTGTTGTAGCTACATTGGTGCTCTGACCCAGATGGGAAAGAGGATTTGGGGGTGAGTGTAAAGGATGCCAACTAGCTCGGCTAGCTGGCGGCAGTACATGTAAATCTTCACAACTCATTTTCTTGGGCTCTTCTAACTGCTGAGTTAGAAGCCTGGGCTTTTCGCTTAGTGGTTAGAGTGTCCGACTCCCACACCGGGAGTTTGTTGTAGCTGGCACGTCTGCCAATAGTCATCACTCTAGGTAGCCTAGTAAACTAGCACCACCCGCTGGACGCCAAAATCTTTTGTCTGCAAGTGGGTCTAGCCTCGCATCATTCTCCAATTCTGCCAGAATGCCAGGAATCTGGTAAAACCAATCATAACGCAGAGATGTGTTTTGAATCTAAGCGAGCGGGGTTTAAAACCAATCATAACGCAGAGATGTGTTTTGAATCAAAGCGGGCGGGGTTTTGAGGGAGAAACGACAGAGCGTTGGCCTATACGCGCAGATATGTTATATGTTTGAAAGACAACGGGTTGTGCTCATCAACAATCTCCCGTTGTATCCATTCATCGGGGCCAGACTAAATAGATATGCAATCTCACATTTAGTCTGGTTTATCAGGCTACACTCTAGGTCCCAGTGAGCTGGGATAAGGTAGAGCTTAGTTATTCAGAGAGGCGTATTATAGTGCAGTGTATGCGGTTGTCACCTTGGTGTTAGCTGCCAACTCAACGGCTTTCTCAGTGGACACACCGTCACTGGGATAGAAGACAGTGGAGTTGGGGATGGACCTGAACATGGCCATGTCCTCCAGACCCATCTGAGACGGGCCGTCCTCACCTGGGACAGAGGGGCACAGGGCAGGCATTCACACACATTCACACAGTGCAGTTCAATCACATTCACAACACATACATACGGACATACACACACACACACACACACACGCACACACATGCACACTCACACACACAGATACATTCACCCCCACATATACAAACGCATACATTCACATAAAGAGTCTAAAGACAAGTTAAAAAAGGATAAAGAGTTGGACATGCAACCAACGGTGGACAGTCAAGAGTAGCATGCAGTGTACCTGGGCTAATGGAGGGACACCTGGTCACCCGGAGACGGCCTCCGAGATTGACAAGGGGAGTGAGGGAGGGAGGGACTGGGTGCTTAAGGGTGCACAACCTCCAGAAGGTACAGTAGGAAGGAGGGAGGGGAGGGGGAAGGGGGTGAGGGAGAAAACAACACACATTAGAGAGAAACAGAGAAAGACATCAGGGGAAGGGGGGTAACCAGTGGCTCAACGTTTGGCACCTACAGTGACCTAGAGGGAACATTCTGGTAAATCACAGTGACAGTGGTCTACATATCAGTTTGGTCATGCATTCTTATTCCTCTTGTTCTTAACCATGTTCCTCTAGCCCCCAGATGCGTGCTTTTGTTCTGCCAGTAGGCTGTTTGAAAGAGTCAGCCTACTGTATATGATAGAAACAAGCTAAAACAAGTGAAGGCTGATGGCCTCGGGGAACTGCAGGAACAGAGTCTGGAGAAGACCTGGGTGTAGTGTGGTGGTGAGCTAGTGTGGGGTGAGCTATACAGGTATATGCTAGTGTGTGGATGTGATTATGGGATAAGCTATGTGTGCTAGTGTGGGAGTGAGGTGGGTGCATTAGTGTGTGGGGTGAGCTACTGTATGTGTGGTAGTGTGGAGTTGAGCTATGTGCGCTAGTGTTGATGTGAACTATTCCTAATGTGGGAGTGAGCTATGTGTGCTTGTGTGGGGGTGAGCTACTGTATGTACATTAGTGTGGGGTGAACTGTGTGTGCTAGTGTGGGGTGAGCTATGTGTGCTAGTGTGGGGTGAGCTATGTGTGCTAGTGTGGGGTGAGCTATGTACAATAGTGTGGGGTGAGCTATGTGTGCTAGTGTGGGGTGAACTATGTACATTAGTGTGGGGTGAGATATGTGTGCCAGTGTGGGGTGGGCTATGTACAATAGTGTGGGGTGAGCTGGGTGTACTAGTGTGGGGTGAGCTATGTACATTAGTGTGGGGTGAGCTATGTGTGCTAGTGTGGGGTGAGCTATGTACATTAGTGTGGGGTGAACTGTGTGTGCTAGTGTGGGGTGAGCTATGTGTGCTAGTGTGGGGTGAGCTATGTGTGCTAGTGTGGGGTGAGCTATGTACAATAGTGTGGGGTGAACTATGTGTGCTAGTGTGGGGTGAGCTATGTACAATAGTGTGGGGTGAACTATGTGTGCTAGTGTGGGGTGAGCTATGTACAATAGTGTGGGGTGAGCTGGGTGTACTAGTGTGGGGTGAGCTATGTGTGCAAGTATGGGGGTTAGGTGGATGTACTAGTGTGGGGATGAGGTGGGTGTGTTAGGGTGGGGGTGAGGTGGGTGTGCTAGTGTGGGGGTGAACTCTGTGTTCTATGTGGGGGTGAAGTGGAGGTTCAAGTGGGGGAGCACAAAGGAGAGATCCCTGGAGGAGAACAGATGTGTGACCACAGGGGGAGGGAGGGGGCACGTGTATGAGTACACATGGGGGGAGAGGGATGTGATTGGTCAATGTGTCTCACCAATGGAGAGTCCACAGTGCGAGCCGCACAGGTTGATGTTGCTCTCGGAGATGGCGGCCATGCGCAGCTGGTCGTAGGCACGCGTGAAGAAGGAGGCCAGCGTGCTGGCGAACACCATGTTCCGTTCGCGAGAGGCACAGCCCATGGCCACACTCACCTGGAAGAGAGAGACAGAAAGGTAAATTAATTACCCATCATGCAGCTGGGTGCCTAACCCAAGGGTGTGCAAGGTAGAGCAAGTTGGGCCTGGAGGCTGCACCAATCAGACCACTGCCAGAGCAGGCACACCTCCTTGCATTAAAGGTTACTAGTGTCTTGGAGAGGAGCATGTGCCCCGCAGGAGATGCTTCAGCAGAGCCAAGGCAGCCGCAGCTTAGAGGCGCACATGACAGAGATCAGTGGTGCTGTGCGCTGCGTGGCCCAGCTCATTTCCTATTTCCTGCGCCTGTCCTCCAACTCAAATCCTCCTCCTGCATACTTCAAAAGCTCAGCGTAACTGCGGTTGCCTGTATGCAATCTCACAGGCAGGGAGAGGCATCTGGGATAACCCAGACCAGAGCCCCACTCCATATCCATGCCATATCAGCTGGATCTCAGCTAATTCCAAAATACACATAGAGCTGCAAATACGAATATTAACACTCAGAGGAGTCAGAATTATCTTTATGTGCCAATAATTTCAGATTTCAGTTAATGTTCAGATTTTTTTGCATGGACAAATAAATAATATCTTTGCAAATTGAAATGAATATTTATTCTAATTAAAACGAGTAATGTCAAAGGAAATCAATTCTTGAACGTATTAACACTCATATCACTTTCTGTCTATTTACTTAATATTTAGGCCCGTGCTTCATAATTAGTTGTGTCTGTTGTAATTATTAACGCTCCATTGTGTTAGCCTGTCACTAATTAGGATCGGTTATGGCTTGGAGACAAAGGCTAGCCAATCAAATGCATTGCTCCGCCCACTGCTAGCATTAATATTCAGCTTCTCGGGTGGCCTGTCACAGCCAATAGTCATCCCCCCTCCCAAAAAACGCCTGACCTACATCCTTTTGGCTGGCACTGCCGTGTGATAAAACCACATCTCTCAGAGAGACAGTGAACTCGCAACAAATTCCTAGTCTTTAGGGACAGAGAGACAAAGAGATTGACTGTAGTTCAAAGTTAAATTGATTCTAGAGCATGAAATCAGACACGTGAAATGTTACAGAGAAAGTGTAAATGTGCAAGTGGACAGAGCATTGATCAGAGAGAGGAATCCTCATTATTCCTGTGAGGATGATATGACATGTACTGTATGTGCGAAAGGGAGAGGAAAAGAGAGCTTAGCTAACAGGAAGTGCGCTGATGCAGTGGATTCGGCAGCGTAAGTGGGTCACGTCTTCGCCACTGATACATTATGGATGGGCAGACTTGCATTATTCAGCGGAGCAGCAAGAGCGAGAGAGAGAAAGACCCAGAGAGGCATTTAACCCAGCCAAGCACACTGCTGACAGCAAGACTGGGACTCCACCAGATATTACATACATCACCAGCCCTATATTCGACCAACTGCTGCTCTATCAAATATACATCGTATCCAGGTGATGTCCTCAGTTACAATCACCCCCCCAGAGACGGCTAAGACTCTCTTTCATTCAGTCACTGCTGTGAGCCGCAGATTGCATGACTGCTTACGTGCGACACACAGACCCAGTGATGCATCCACTAAAGGCCCACAGCAGAGCTGGGCGTGAGAGGGTCTCACGACTGGAGGGGGAGGGAGGGCTGGCGGTCGGTCTCTTACCATGTTCTGCTGAGCGATGTAGCACTCCACATAGCGGTTGGGGTGCTCGTTCTTGAAGATCTCCGAGTAGGTGAGGTTCTTGGTGTCGCCATCCAAGGCCACCACACGCTCGTTGTAGCGGCCCAGTTTGGCCAGGGCCATCCCGTAGGCTTTCCGCGTGGACATCTGGACATGTGGAGACGAAACAGACAAAACTCCAAACTTGAATCCAACCACGTATGCAACATCAAAATACTACAAAATTAGTTTCCAATTACAGTATAAGGCAGAAGTGGGCGACTCGAATCACAAGACTTGACTCAAACGAGATTGGAGTTTCAAAATTGAGGATGTGGGACTAATAAATAACTGATAAAAGATTTGACTTACTATACTATATGTCATACAGGAGATATATTGTATGTTCATCAGTTTACACATAATTGTTCATACACACAATTTTCATAATTTAGCAAAATACATTCTCTCTCTGACAAAGCCTCGGACAGGCAAAAAGACTAAGGTCAAAGGTCACACACCTTCTCCCCAGGTTTGTAGCTGGGGGCGCTGGGCATGCGCACGTTGCGCAGGCTGACGGGCGGAGCATCCTCGGCGGGCGTGGCAGGATACAGGCGCTTGTTGCTGTTCAGAATGCGGCTTTGCAGGTCACGCATCACACTCTCTGCCATGTCTTTGGGCAGCGGCTTAGCATGCCAGCCCATCTTATCCTCCGCCACTGTACACACACACACACACACACACACACACACACACACACACACATAGAGACACAGAGAGACATGATAGCATGAAGACCTTACAGTAAGACCCAGTGTTGTGCACAGTTCACATGCCTGCAAATGCACATTGTGTACTTGGTCTGTTTATATATGTCGCAATTATATTGATGGTGGCGAGGAATGGGGATGGGGTTTGGGGTGCAATGTGTGGAGAGTGAATGTGTTTATGTTTGTGGTGTCTTGTTTTGTTTTGTTAGATATTGTATGTTATATTAATAAGGGTACGTCATGTATTGTTGAACTTGGACCCCCTCGAAAATGAGATGGTACATCTCAAGGGGTTATCCTCTAATAAACTTAAACTTAAACACAGTTGCCTGAAAATGAGCCATACTGAGTCCCAGTCAGTGTCTTCCAGAGTGTTCTCACCTGGAATGCCTTTGCCCTTGATGGTCTTGGCAATGATGGCGGTGGGTTGGTGCCTGGGCTGGGACAGGGCTTTGCACAGCTCCTCCACACTGTGCCCATCCACAATGATGGCGTGCCACCTTCACATACGCAACCAGAAGGCATCAGACTCATGCTCAGGCTCACAGTGCAGAAATATATAAATATAATTTAATTTAATTTGTGTATTATACATTTAACTCATACATACAGTACAAAACCAAAAATACCACACACACACACACACACACACACACACACACACACACACACACACGCTTACCCAAAGGCTTCGCAGCGTTTCTGGTACTTCTCCACGTGGTGCTGAAGAGGAGCTGGTTCGCTCTGGCCCAGACGGTTGATGTCCAAGATGGCCACCAGGTTATCCAGCTGGTAGTAAGAGGCAAAGGACATGGCCTCCCACACCGCCCCCTCGGACATCTCCCCATCTCCCAGGAGACAGTACACTCGGTAGCTACACACACACACACACACACACACACACACACACACACACACACACACACACACACACACATAAACACACATTACTTACTCTGTTCATTTATGTTGTCATCATGGCCTGGGCTTTATTTCCTACACTATAGTTAATAAGTTAGTTTGCTTCTATGGTGTTGGTAAACAAACCTCTAGCAACATTGGTGACACACGATCCCTTACTATGCATTAATGAGTGGAGTTTCAGGAATATATGATTCTTTTCACTTTTAGTCAATTTGTCTCGCATGACAGTCATGACAGGCATATACTGTAGGCTACATCTACTTAATACATTGTAGTAAATGACAAAGATTCTTCCATGCGTGACAAACCTGAGGAACCATTATAGTGTAAAATACCACAAGGAAGTGGTGGCTAATACTCCAGAAAACCTTTCTGTCCTCCTCTCTTTCTCTTTGTCAGGGGCTAATGTGATATGACACATTCCAGACAGTCAAACCTGCCCCATTCCATTAAAGGTGAGAGACTCTGGGCTGTGAATGGCTTGGGGAATTGACTTCATCTCAGCATTGCACCCCCCACACATACAGTAACTACACCTCTGTTTCTCAAAGAACTCCCCAACCTAAACACACACGCATACTGTATATCTTTACTTGTATTATTTACATTTCTCTTTCTTGATATTCAGCAGCTGTCTATACCTACAGATTACCCAAATTTGTCCAATGAAACGAGTTTTTTTGGTTGTGTTTAGAAATAGGATTGATCCTACTGATCATCAATACTAAAGTTAATGTTGATAAATAAGGCAGCACCCTTTTTACGATTGATTGCATTTGTAAGTTCAGGATGCCTGATATAATGCACACATATGGGTATAAATTTGGATTTGAATCTGAATCTGCATCTCGCTTGAAAATCCAATTTAGTCTGGATAGTAAAAATAACTGGGCGACTGCCGCTGGGGCTGCTGCTGCTTATTGGAGCAGAAGATCTGGGGAGGGCAGAGCATGCCGCAACTACACACCCAAAAAAGCGTTCGCTGAAATGATCACACACACACACACACACACACACACACACACAAACTGGCAAAAAAAAAGGTAGGTGTGTCTCTTAGTACGTCAGGTTGACAATTTAGCTCAGGTGTGTAACGAAAGGTCAGGTTAGTTTGGTTGTCATGCTCAATCTGCTCAGAGTCCCTTTGTAGTGGCACCATCATGCGGTCAGCCGCCGGCCATCTTACCTGGACTTATCAAAGTACTTCCCAGTGTAGGCCATTCCACAGGCTACACCCAGGCCCTGGCCAAGAGAACCAGTGGCCACATCCACAAATGGCTGCTTCTGGAAATACAAGTTAACAAACACATGGCAGAGTGTAAGAACAATTTGCATTGTATTTTCCCATGGAAAGTTATGTAAGATATGCACGAATATGTGAGAATGCAGGTACAAAATGTGCCTCAAGCACCAAGCTTAGATGAAGCCAGAAAGCGATCAAAGGGTTGTGTTTAAACTTAATTGTTTGTGTGCTTGATTGATTATACAAGCCCATTCCTGCCACAGAGGAAAAAATCGGATCATGTATCTCACAATCACAATTCTGAGATACTATCACAGAATTGTGAGATACTAAGTCAGAATTCCTAGATCTCACAATTCCGACTTAGTATCTTGCAATTTCAAAACAGGCCTACTTTCGCAATTCTGATATAGGCCTATCAACTAAAGCTATTTGAGAATTGTGAGATATATGATCTGGAATTTTTTTCTTTTTTTCATATGTGGCGGGAAGAGGCTTCCATTAATTGACTGATTGATTCATTCACTGATTGTTGAACTGATTGTTTGTGTGTGTGTGTGTGTGTGTGTGTGTGTGTGTGTGTGTGTGTGTGTGTGTGTGTGTGTGTGTGTGTGTGTGTGTGTGTGAGAGAGGGGGGGACTCACAGGGGTGGGATGTCCCTCTAAGGTGGAATCCACCTGACACAGACTCATGAGCTCACTCTCCTTCAGGAAACCAGTTTCTGCCCACACAGAGTAGAGTGCTGGGGCAGCATGGCCCTACAGACAGGGGATACCAACCAACACACATTACAAAACATGTTCATTTTTATTACATACTTTATTGTTGTTTAATATTTATATATAATAATATTTATATATAATATGGATAGATAGATAAACAATAAATCTTATCCAAAAATAGATGGATGATCTGACATCACCACTAATCTGGTTAAACGACATGGTTGATGAATCATTCCTTGAGAGCACTCACTGCCATGATATGACACTCACACACACACACACACACACACACACACACACACACACACACACACACACACACACACACACACACACAAGTTACCTTGGACAGAATGAAGCGGTCATTGTTGGGGTTTTTGGGGTCCTCAGGCCGGTATCTCATGGTGTGAAAGAAGAGGACGGACATGATCTCAGCGGCGCTGCAGCATGATGTGGGGTAGCTGTGATCCAAACAACAGGACACACCACAGTTGGATAAGTTATCCTCTCTCTCACACACACACACACACACACACACACACACACACACACACTCATTCACTCACGCACACACACATACAGACTTAATGAAAGAGAGAGAGAGAGAGAGAGAGAGAGAGAGAGAGAGAGAGAGAGAGAGAGAGAGAGAGAGAGAGAGGAAATGTAGTTCACAGTGAAATTAAAAATGTAATTTATCCAAAGGTGGATTAAAATCTCACCCATGTGACATGTTTAACCAGCACCTGCGATGTCATTGTGCATCGGAAATGACAACAAATTGAATAGAGGTGGGCTATATAGCAGCATCTCTTCTTAGTTAATCGTTGAGCTCCATGAGATAGTCATTCTCGCCGCCATTCGGTTTAACTTGAAAAGCGCGTGCTCCCGTTGCCCCTTCTCCCTCATTCTGTCCGCTCTTATGTAACCTAAATCCATTTCCCCCTCTACTGGCAAGACAGCTGTGGATAACGGTGGGCACATTTCACAGCAATCGAAGATAAATCAGGATTACTAAAATGCATGTGTTTCGCCCAAAAATGCATGTGTGTCGCCCAAAGATTTATTTCCAAAGAGACACTGTGGTACCTGCAGCTATACTTGATTTTTTTTTTCACACGCTAGACATCACCATCCATCATGTGCCGCCTAATCTGATGCAGGTGCTTTTTCCTTTCCAAAGAACATATTTGTTAATAGCCAACCGAGCTGCTATGCTGTGGAAAACCCCCTACGTTGAAGATGTGCGCTCAAAAAAACTTAATGCGAGACAGTTGAAATTTGTTTAATCATTATCAAAAAAATATCCATAAATGCAATTTAATTTCCATCCGGTGTTGCACAGAACAGTATAGTTCTTGACTTTGCAAATGTTCACATTTCGCCTTTAACGCCGCACACTACCTTACACCCACCATAATTACTTTTACTAAGCATACTCCCTGGAATCTGGAATCATCTCGCAAGCGCTCTCTTGATAGGCATGGTACTGGCTTCGTTTCTTTCTAGCGGTCTATGAAAAAGGCTTTAATTTAATGTTAGCGAAAAAATCCGACCCATATTTTTACATAGCAGTTTTTTTCTTTACACTAAGAAGATTTAACGCTTTGTTAGGAAGACAATGATGACTACTCTCAGTTCGTGACACAAAAATAAAAAGGTACTTGAACACTGCGTCCCGGTTGGCACGCGCAGCTCCCCGTGTGCGCTCTTTCCACACGGAGATTCCGCGGCGGCATGCTGCGCGCAAAGAGCTTCGGAAGCCAGTGCGCTACTCGGTCCATAATTCTTTCATAGTCATCAATGGGCTATCCTCTATACAAGCATGTCTACTTATGGAATCCACAAATGCATCAAAACAAGCTAAAGTAAATCCAGTCAATACATTGATAAAGTTAAATTAAATGAATATCTCTCCCACATTTCCATCACTTTTTCATCAGTCATCATCACTACTTTTATGCAAGAAAAAAACGAGTACAAAGTGTGTGAGTTTGTGTGTCTATTTGACTGTGTGCATGTGCATCTGGTGCATTTGTGCAAGCATCTGCTTTTGCATTTATGTATGTATCATGTGTGTTAAAGGCATGTGAGGGAACACTTTGTACATGTTCCACATGCCTGTGATCAAAGTGGATGATGTATCTGTAGCAATGAATCTCTGTACCCTTGCAGTTTGCCAGGCTTGAGAGCAGGCAGGGCTTTGTGTGATGACCTCCACACTCTCTGCATGAGAATACTGACCTTTCTTTTGTTTCAAGGTAATAGAGTAGACGGAGACCTTACCCGCTGCCTGCTGCTGTGGTAGCTTTGATGGAGTTGATCCGCAAACGATTGGCAATGTTCCGCAGAGCCTGGACAGTCTGTTGATCGGGTTTATGGTAGTCCTCCATTATGACTAATTGGTCCCCAAAAAAGCAAGCTAAAAAACCTGCACCGCAGAAAAAGCTCAGATGGATACAAAATGAACTAGTGGAGCTTTCCACTTGGCTGTACGCTTGTGCGTGTGTGTGAGACAGAGAGAGCGAGAGACAGAAAGAAAGAAGGAAAGAAAGAAAGGGGGGAGGAGATGGGGAGTGTGGGGGCAGGTGGAGGGGTGGGAGTGGTGGAGGGGTGGGGTGGGGGGGCTGGGCCAGGCTGGGCTGGGCTGGGCTGGGGGAGAGACGGAGGCTGGATTTATCCAGCCACACACACAGTGAAGCGTCAAACGCGTAATGTTGATGGCTGAGTCTCGCGGTACAGGATGAGCAGAACAGAACACGGTGCCCTGGCTCTGTTCATGAAGGGGGGGGGCAGACAGAGAGAGAGAGAGAGAGAGAGAGAGAGAGAGAGAGAGAGAGAGAGAAAGTGTGCATGAGAGTAAAAGAGAGAGAGAAAGGCAGAGAGATAGCGATAGAGACAGACAGACAGAGAGAGAGAGAGAGAGAGAGAGAGAGAGAGAGAGAGAGAGAGAGACGGAAAGAGAGAGACAGATGGATTAAAAGGAGTTTGGGCAGTCATCCAAAATAATCTTTGGCTACTGGATGTGAACTCATTAGCAGATTTGTGAAGTGTCCCCTGTTCATTCTATCCATTATAGACATCATGTATCACACTGTTCTTTATCTCCACTATACATCATGTATCACACTGTTCTTTATCTCAATGCAAGGCACTATACATTATCTATTTATTAATATATCTATTAGACTTATCTATTATACACAGTTTTGCAGCTCATCTGTAGACACTGTTTGGAGTTTTCACTTGTTAGGTGAGGAGGGAAGAAAATAAAAAAAAAAAAAAAAAAACATTGATCACTGAAAACCACCATCCATTCATCTGTCAAAATAATATTCATGAACTGATTTCATATTTACAAGTTACATTTGCAAGATTATATAGTAGATTTGAATGTGTATTTTGAATTCAGCAATCTTTGTAAATATTGTACAGATTCTTCATGATAAGTACTTTAGACTTAGACTTAGACCAATATCATAATAAAATAAAATAAAATAAAGAATAAAATAAAACAAAATAAAATAAAGTAATCACTTGTGGGACAAAACTGTGTTTCCCTTTTCATTCATGTTCACAACTAAGGATTTGCAAAGCAGCAGAAGAGTTGCAAACGTGAAGGGAATGAGGGACACAAAGAAAAGTACATTGTGTTCCTAGCAGTAGGCTATGCTATGCAGCGCGTCTGCTGCCTGATGGTGCTGCTACAGCTGCAAACTGCACTCATGTGGATGCCCCCTCTGTCCATCTCCAAGGCTGCAGATCTGCATCCACATGCTTTGGAAATCACTAAACAGCACACTAAAAAAAAGAGTTTCCCAATAGTGGATTGTCTCTCTATGTATAATCTAGCCTATCTACAGCCTAAAGCTATATTTAGCTAGCCTATATTACAGTTTAACCCGAAATTGCTGTTGAATGGTGACAAACTTTACTGAAGATATAGTGAACTCATGTTCAGGATTTAGTTTTCTATGGGGTTCCTGGTTTACATAAAAAATGCAATACTTACTACATCATCATGAATGACTAAAATTATTGATAAATAATAATAATAATAATAGCCTAATAATAATAATAATTTCTGAGCCATTTGAAAGATATCAAATCAAAACAAATCAAATCAAGCCAGATTAGATAACACAATTAGAGTTTAACTTTATCATTAAAATTAGAGTTAAACTTTATTATCAGTTCATCAACATCAGTCCTATTTCTCTAAATTCAGAAGTTAGGGGGGGGTTGCATTTTCACACAGTAATCTGATTTAAATTTGACTTGCAGTTGTTAACATCCCCATCTTGCGGCCAGAGAAAGGGCCTACATAGAGATTTTTATTTATTTATTTGCGTAAATGGAGGATACAAAGGCAACGGAGTACGTAGTGTGCGCACACCACTAAGCCAATAAGCAAGAAGAGAGTCGGACGGATCCTGATACAGTCATTTGTAACTATCTGCAGCCGGCGCGAGCCATGTTAGAATCAGCGGTCCTATGAAGGAGGGGTGAGAGAGAGAGAGAGAGAGAGAGAGAGAGAGAGAGGCGAGACATTTCCTTCATGCTATAGTTTACCATTCGAAGCATTCCATGTTGTAAAATGGCAAGGGATGTGATGGTGAACAGTTGCCTTCGTAGGCTACATTGTAGCCTAGTAAAAGTGGACACAGAGCGGCTAAAGGACTGCCATGGTTGGTTGTGTTAACCAAATACAGCATGCTGCTAAATTATTCTGATATCGTCTCAAACTGTTTTAGCTTGAACCAATGACTGTTTCACGTTCATTTGGCTCATGTTAGCCAGCGGCCATGAGATCCTTACGTAGTAAGTAGGCTAAAAAA
>JAODXP020000013.1:9828825-9841325 GCA_027497455.2 Sardinella longiceps
TGTTTTGAAAAAAAAGAGCATAGCAGCACAGATAAAGTGAGGGAAAGATGAACGAGTGAAAGAGGTTTTTCACAGAGAAGTAGAGAGCCTTTGGCTGTCGGCCAGGAAAAATTAACAGCTGTTTACTGCAGTGCCCTTACATAAAACAAATAAAGGATGCTGCTCTTTTTTTTCAGCAAAAAATATCAACAGAGGCTTACTGTCACACTGTTACACACAGCAATGTAAATATTCTCTTTTACTCTCTCTTAAGATGATTTAGCCTGGACATTTTACTGTAAAAGAATACTTCAAATTCTAATATACTTAGGCTACAGTAACCATATGACAGTAATATTTTGGGGCAGTTTGATTGCCCTCTGAAACAAGGTTAAATCTGTATTCATCTCTCTCTCTCTCTCTCTCTCTCTCTCTCTCTCTCTCTCTCTCTCTCTCTCTCTCTAAGTTCAATTCAATGTTGCTTTACTGTATTAGCGTGACGGTTAGTAGAGTGTTGCCAAAGCATAACAGACACTCTCTCTCTCTCTTTATATACAGTATATATACAAATATTGACAGCACCACCTGATGAGTGCTTGTGTGTGTGTGTGTGTGTGTGTGTGTGTGTGTGTGTGTGTGTGTATCTACATAGCTGTGGGTATATGGACCCTCTTGATCTCCTCTAGCTCTTTTTTCCCCTGCCTGTCAGCAAAGGCAAAGCCTGCTCCAGGGTTCATCCCCAGTGCAGTGCGCATACATATACAGTATGCACATGTCTGTGTCATGGATGTCGCCCGTGTGTGTACTGTATGCACGCATGTGTGTGTGTGTGTGTGTGTGTGTGTGTGTGTGTGTTTGTGCATGCTGAGCTGTGCTGTGATGTGCACACGCTGTGCCAAAGCGGAGAGGAAGTGCAGTGGCTCTACAGACGTGTGGATCCAGCATAGACGACGGCTCAGCTCAGCCATCACATCTCTCCAGTCCACCAGAGTGTGAGAACTCCAGCAGAAATCAACTTGGCAGGTAGGGAAGGGAAAGCAGGTCACCAACTCTGGAGAGAGAGAGAGAGAGAGAGAGAGAGAGAGAGAGAGAGAGAGAGAGAGAGAGAGAGAGAGAGAGAGAGAGATGGGGGTGGAGGACAGGAGCAGGGGAGATAGAGACATGATCAAGGCTGACGTAAATCATTTCAGTGTAGAGGCACAAGGAAGAGGAAAGTCAGACATATTCGATTACAGAATGCATCACAAAGTCACCCTCTCACAATAGTAGCATTCTGACTCAATCATCCCTGTTAGTTTACCATAAATATCATATCAGATGTATAGGGTGAGCTAAGTAATAATATACCTTAATGCTATGTTAACACCAGGACCAGAAAACCCTACCCTTCAGAGTTCTAAATATGAAGGGCAATCTATCTATACATTTGTGAATATTTCGTCAAATAACAACATGGGCCTCATTAACCAACTGTTCTCAAATGTGTTCTTAACCCCCACTTCAAGAGGATTGTGCATTCACTTACAGTATGCTTTCCTATCTGGTATTTTTCTTAGATAAAATAGAACATTTACAATCAATAACACTTGCACCTTTAAGGCCAATTCAGACTGCAGATCCGCAATGAGATGAAACGGTTTTAGAGGAGTTGCGGCAGTATGAATCAATCGTTGTAGGTTGTTGTATGCAGTTGCAAGCCGTCACAAAAGATTTAACATGTCAAATCGCAGTTTCTGAGTTTCAGAACGTCACTGGTTTTTACAACGTCGCAGCCCGTCTTGTCTGTAGCCACCTTTAGTCACACTGATTGCATTGTTGCATTTTCATCAATTCTGAAGTACAGTAGTAAAATTCAATATTCGATAAATGAGGCCCATGTCATTTTTAATAAGAATACTACATAAATAAATAAACAACATGAAGTCAGACCAGGAAATATTGTTATTAACATAAAAAGAGCCAAGGTACTTTACTGTAGCATATGGGTTATGGTTGGCCTCTGTCACCACTCCTTTGAGGGGCTAAATAATTCA
This sequence comes from Sardinella longiceps, assembly GCA_027497455.2. Classification (NCBI taxonomy): domain Eukaryota; kingdom Metazoa; phylum Chordata; class Actinopteri; order Clupeiformes; family Clupeidae; genus Sardinella; species Sardinella longiceps. The sequence goes on from JAODXP020000013.1 coordinate 9,830,838, forward strand.
GGTGGATTCAGGGGACACCATTATCTTGTGCAAGACTGGTAAGCAGATACTGTGGGTAAACTAATCTAGTTGATCCCTCTCTCTCCTACTAGGCACCTGCTGTGAGTACCTACTGTAGGCTGCACTGTCTGTTAGTGTCTGAGACCCCAGCAAGATGAAGAAGAGGCCTTTAGTTTCATCTCACGCAGCACTGACCAACAGGTAAAGCACTGACCAACAGGTAAAGAACACATTTCACAGACACACACACACACACACACACACACACACACACACACACACACACACACACACACACACACACACACACACACATGGGAAGTGTAGTAGTTTGTGGGGGCATATAGAAGTGGTGTCTTGTCAAAAGATGCACTCTAAACCTCACCAAAGAGAGCACTGTTTGTGACGGCATTATGTTTGACAGACAGAAAAGTGTAGCGTTAAGGCTTCATCATGCTTCTCCAACTGTAAGAATTCCTAGGGTGCGTCATTGAGAGGAAACCACTCTCTTAGCAGTGTATCACATTAACAGTGGGAAAGGACCTATTCATTAAACATGATGGCTTTCTTGGCTCATCCAAGAAGCCTGCAAAGCACTCGTATAAACTTGTTTTATGGGCACTGGAACTAGCATCCTCATTTCCAGGGTAGACATGGAACTAAACTTGACTGATTGGATCTGGGAACACGTGAACTGTGAACAACAGTAAGAGAGCTTTGCTGTTGCGACACGGCAAAGGCGGGGATGTTTATGTGATAGCAAAACTAATGTCTTCAATGTGATAGAAGTGGTCAGTGTAGACATATAGGTGAGGTCAGGTGGAAAAGAATGTAAAATTCACTCTGAATTTATTTGAAAACTAGTTGCATGCATGTGTGTGTGTCTACATTATTTTTCAAACCAAACTTGTCAACAGCATACAGAGAATATTCCAGAAAGCAGATGTTTTCTAAGATCCAGACATACTTATGGTGAAATTAGTGGACCAACCCTTTCAGTCCCCCATTCACTATTCATTTTTCACAGTGATTCACTATTGTTTTGTTACATAATTCCCATTAATGTTTAGCGTTATTGTATACAGTATGTCACCTATTCTTCTATCACATACACTGGCAGATTCCTGTCAATTTGAGTTTTTTTTTTAGTAAGAAAATGAATACGAGGCATAGCCTATTTGTGCTTTGAAATTTATTGTAAAATAGTTAAACAGAACTAAAAAGTACCTGTAGTCTAATATGGTGAAGCTTCAGAAGTGATGTCAACAATCTCACTGATGCCAGGGTTGAGTAAAGTGGCCAACAAGATGTTCAAGGGTCTTTGAATCCAGGAAGGTTCTAGAGCAGAACAGGCTGCAAGGCTTGGGTAGCTTTATTTTTCCAGCACTGAATGAGATTGCATTTGGTTGCACTTGTGTGTAAGCATCAGGTTTGATACTGTTGGACTTTCTCCTCTGAAACTGAGGAGAAATGTGATTTATAACAACCTTTGCAGACAAATAAAAATGTTCGTCTAATCAGACAAGGCCTATTCTATTCTTATGTAGGCAAGATCTCAAACTGTACACACATTTTAAGTAAAGATACAGTAAGCCAGTGGTTGCGACAAACCACACATTTGATCGTGCCCCGAGCGCAAACTCTGGAAGGCATCTGTTCCACATTCAGCTGCTATCTTGGTATTATATGCTAAATAGCCTCGTGCCGCTGGGTATTTCTGCGTGTCCAGTCCAGGCCCGCGGGGGCATTTCGCAGCACTTGAGATTATGTGATTATATGTAATATTTTTGGTAACGATTCCATTGTACTGCGAGTTGGATAAACTAATATGTAGCCTACAGGATTTAAAACAGCAAGAACACCAGTGGGACCTCACAAATCATTGTGTGATGATCTAAATTTGCTTTAGAAAAATAATGGTTGACGGTGGTGGTGGTTGCATGGTGACCTTCCGTAAAGGGGTCAGCGCGTCCGCGACCGCGACGAGTGTATAACTCCATGAGCCCGCTCTCTCCTTTCCAAACTTTATTTACTGACTGCAGCAGATTAGGGCGCAATAACAGACACTAAACCTCACTCAAACGTTACACCATTGGCCAGGAGCAAATAGGGGATTAAAAACGGGGGCCATCTACAGAGCGAGTAGAATGTGGTTTAGTTGCCTTTTTCTTGAGCCTCGGTGACAATTTAACGACGCACGCTGATTATGCCTTCTTGTGAACTGAGCATCATGTTTTATGTTCACTCGAATGACACATGAATCCGGTCTGTCTCCTCTTCAGTCTGATGGAAATGACGAAGGACGTTTTGACGCATAATTAGTGATGTATTGAGAGATTCTTACATTAATATTTCAAATACTAAACCATCATGCAAAGGGAAGAAAAACGATGGTTTTGTGAGACAAAACATATTTCGACTTCTCTTTGTCATGCCATGTAAACTAGGAGAGCCTGTGCATACAGGAAGAGCCAGGAGGGAGATAGCTGGGTTGTGATGTGCTCATTTCACCGTTCACTGACGCCGTGACGAGAAACGGCCAGCGCAGCGGACACACGAGGATGCTCTCGTGCACACTCGCGCTCTCCCGGTTGTTCATAGCGATCAACATGGAAGTGCTTTATTAACGCATATGCGTCCCTTCTGCTTGTGAGCTGATGTATTTTAATTCGACAACTAAGACCGGACCTAGACATTTTTGGTCGCCGAATCTGTGGGCTTTCGTATTCGCGATCGAGTGGATAGAACAGAGACGTCCGCCGGCAAATAAGTCTTCAGAAAAGGTATGCTTGTTACCGTTAGACCAATGAATGGAAACATTATCTGACATTCAAGATGTGTGTGGAAGCTCCTATATCTAGGCAGGAATGGTAATTATTACCACTTCTCCACACCGCGGAACAAAATATGCCAACTTGCCTCGGTTGCTGCTAATGTTACCAGACATTGCTGTTTTATTAATGGTGGTTTTCAGGTGTATTGGTTATGGAATGCCGTTATCTGTTTCAAACGATAATGCCTTTAAAATATAGGCTATTTGAAACGCACTGAGCTGACTGCCACTGGCCGTAAAAATGCCAAAAACCGCTTATGGTTACGGTCGTAAAGGTGCGTTGTAACCCATTAAAATCCATACATAGCACCATCACACAATATTGAGCACCTTGAACACAATAATCTGACAGCCGCACATTAGACGGCTTTCCAGACACAGAATAATCTCATTCGTCAAGTCGAAATATTTGGGCATTTTTGTCGTGAACCAAACCGTCTCCATCTCCTTTTGTTCAAGGAGAGCCACTGTACGTACGTTGAAGGTTATTATGGTTATTGTGAAAGTGTTTGGCATCGCTTTTGGGAATGTCAGTGGCTGTTTGCATCATACCATTGCACCGCAGTTGATTTATGTAAACTCCAAGTGAAATTCACACAAAATGACAGATATGATTTCTCTCAGTGTACCTCACTGTGATAGACTACACTTAACGCGTTAGTGCGACGGCAGGTCATAATTACTTTCGTCCACTGATTGGCCGTCAAATGTGTATCCGGGTTCTGTCTTAAAAAAAAAAAAAAAAAAAAAGATAAACAGGCGATGTGACCTTTTTCAGCTTCTCCTTTTCTCTGCGGGGCCTAGCAGTTCAAGGACTTACACAACTGATTCGTCCAATGATGTGTTAGAGTGACAGCCTAGAATTCATGCAGCTTATGCGTTTGTTTTTTGGTTCCATTGGCCTTGTTTTAAAGCTATGAGCCACTTTGTGCTGTAAATAGTACATCACCCTCTATGGGATGTTGGTGTCAAAGGTTTTAAATAGGGTCGCGACGTTTGTAGTTTTTCTTTTCCTCGGATCAACCTATTTTCATATAACCAGGCAACGTTCATTGATTTTTCCAAAGGCTGCAACTTTGTCCGTGTTCCATGAGCATCCTCGCAAACTGAGAGGAACCTGGCTCTAGCCAATCGAGTTTGGTCTGGAGAGGTGATTTTGCCCCCATGTTTCGTTTTGTCAAGACCGGTCCAAATCGGCACATCTGACTCTGTGTAGCAGCATATGACATGCCTCTATGAAACATAAGTAGCCAATATGTGGCAAATTAAAGTGTGGATGGATGAACACTTAAGGGGAGGTTATTGGTTTATCTGTCTTGTGAAGAAAATGTAATCATTGGCGAAGAGAGAGGTTGGGTATTTTTATTTCCTTGTGGTTGAGGGAGGCTGGTTGTGGGTGGGTGTTATGAGGGAAGCGACCGGAACAATATGAGAGCAGACTTGGTTTTAAAGTGTCCAGCACTTGACTTAATCTGTTATGGGCCACAGCACAGAGGTCTCTGGTCCCCCGCACTGTTCTCACAAACTACCAATCATCAGGCTATGTAAAAGTTGAGAGGAATTATTATTACTAATGTACCTTTGGTTATAACCTCCTTTTTCAGTGGTCTCTTCCTACCTAACTGTCTTTTTTTTCTTTTCCCAGAGGCAAATTATGCCAGCAGCACCAGAGTTCCTGTCTTTGGTGACGTGCCGGCTGCTCGGTGGTAAGGCCTCTCCGTGCTCCCGCTCCCACTCCTGTGCCCGCCGCTGTGCTCAGCCACCCTCTCCTGGCACACCCACCTCCTCCTCCATGCCGCTGGGCGCCGCCCGCAGGCCTACGCCCGCCCAGCCATGAGCGAGTCTGCTCCTGCAGCTGCCCCAGCTGCCACCGCGCCAGCCTCAGCCACCACCCCGGCCGCATCCGCACCTGCCCCCGCCACCACACCTGCCCCGCCGGCTGCTGCCACCGCCGCCGCTGCTGGGCCCCCAGTGCCCGCTACTGCGGCCGCCCCTGCTGCTACACCGGCGGCACCCGTGGGCTCTCTGGCCCAGCGCAAGCGGGCGCAGTATGCCAAAAGCAAGAAGCAGGGGAGTACGGCCAACACACGGGCCGCCCGAGCCCTCTTCTGCCTCAAGCTCAACAACCCCATTCGCCGAGCCTGCATCAGCCTGGTGGAGTGGAAGTATCCTTTTTCTCAACAGGGAAAGGTGGACATTACAAAGATCATATGCCTCGGTCTTTCTCTGTGTTTTGGCCTTTTGAGTACTGACTTGTAGGCTATGTAGGTCCAGATGTGTTCTGGTCTTTCTAAGGCCTTGGTGGCATGGAGTGGTATGTATTTTTTGTTTCTATAACATGGCGTATTCCTCCATAGTTGTGTTATTATAGCTTGTGGTGTGTTGTAGTGCTGAGCTCTAGCCAGATGTGTTTGTTAGTGTGTGATGGTGTTGTCCTGGGGGCTAAATCGAGCGCTTAGGTGTGCGTGTGCCTTTATGTGTGTGTGAGCTGAGAGGAAAGCACTGAGGTTGGTGAGAATATATGGGGTAGAAAATATATGGAATAGGAGCAGCATCAGTGTCTGAATATAAAGTGTGTATATTAACAAAGGGCTTCTTATATAGGTCATTAAATTTAGTCCAGTCACAGGTTCCGCTTCATTTTCTGCGAGCAACAATGAAATCGGTGAGGCGTATGTGCGAACAGAGGAGACAGAGCAGATTGAGGAGATTGACTTCATTCTGACAACACGGCAAAAAGAAATCAGATAAGAGTAAATAGTTGTTCAAGCTTGTTTGATTTGAGATAAAAGCATCCCAACCTGAATTGCAGAGCTTCAAAGAGCAGCACTCAGAGTGCAGACTCCAGGCACAATCTGGCAAAGTTTGATTGGTTGAAGGTGATGAAGGGTGCAAATGAATGTGCTAGAACATCTGGACAGGTTAAATGCTATAGTTTAGTCCATCCCAGATTTCCTGTCTGTATCATGCTAAGCCTAGACTTCATTTGAGCTGTTGTCATTGTAGTGTATTTGTAGAAATCTAATGGCTTTAATAACCAGCTAAGAGACACACTGTAAATCTATGTGAGTTCTGACAATGCCAAATCCCCTTTTGACTCTAATATGCAATAATTGTAGACGCTGCATTGGATGCAGACAGTGTGTGTGTCTCTGTCTCATCATTGTTAAGCACAAAGGTGTCCCTTGTGTCGTCATCTCAGCAAATAGTTCAGAGCTAGCATTGCAAAGTCATTTGGGTTGCTCCCAAGGCACAGTGAAAGTCACTTTGTCCTAAATCCTGAAATCTGGTTCCGGCACAAGGATAAAGACATAGTAATTCTCTGAGCTCGCATTTCACTCGTGTGCGTGGACCCTGGGGTGTCAGTTTTTCATTTGGCTACATTATTTCACTCTCAGCAATTATTCTCCTCCCGAGTAAAGAGTTGGCCAGCGTTGGCCAGTGCATGGGTTACTGTTTGTAATGCTGTGGGCTTGGACTGAATGTTGTATTTTATGTTAACTCAGATTTTTTTTTGATACTTAGAAAATATGACGTGCTGAATTGAATTATGTAAAATAGCATGTCTCTGTGTCGTACACACTGCTGTGTTTTCCTTAACTCATGTTTTTTTTCAGGCCATTTGATATCTTTATATTGATTGCTATTTTTGCCAACTGTATGGCCTTAGCTGTGTACATCCCCTTCCCTGAAGACGACTCCAACTCAACCAACCATGACCTGGTAAGTCAGTTTAATTAACCCTTTCACCTCCCATGCTCTTGCCACCAACACTTGTGTCAGCGTTCCCACATCTGCAGTGATGTTGGCATCTGGACTCTTCCTCCCTTCCGGGTCAGAGGTTGTTGCCAAGGGATCGCATGTTAAAGATGCTGGACTGTGGATTTAATTGGCTTTCTGTAGCCATTCCAACTGCAATACATGATTCCACATCTTCTGCATGGCTTGTTAGGGCTGAGCTGAATATGTAAATATTTGTCCGCTGCCATGTTTTCTACAGGATTACTACTCAAATGTAGTGTGAATGTATCACTCTAATTGAGACTGCGACTTTGTGTGTGGGTGGAAGCGTCCTTTATGGTTTGGTGAATATGAGGCCAGTGATGCGCTGTCGCTGCCAGAGGACTTGTATGTTTGCTTTAGTGTTTTTCTGTTGGACTTTTATGAGGTGCAAATGCTGCACTATGTGCCCATGTTCCTTGCTGTGTATTCACCAACCTGTGTATGCAACGTGCCTTTTTTAGACCCCTGCACCGGTTGTGCTTGTTCTCCGAGAGAATATTGTGGAGTCATTTTTGGAAACGCTTTGGAATATTTCGCTAGTAGAGTTGGATTGGTTAACTTTTGACACTCGAGCCTCTGCGCTTTTGAAAGATCTTCTCTTGTGAGTGAAATCTATTTTGGGAGATGATGCTGCTGCCTCTGTGTCTCTTAGCATTGACACTGTTATGAATTGTGGGTGATGTAGTGTCTTCAGCACTCTGCTGTTCTGAATGAGCCTCCATCCAGACGAAGCGAGACGTGACAGCTGCTTGGAATGGGGGAGAAACGACAGCAGAAGTGCTTAATGGTTTGGGGAGATGAATACATCCTCAAGAAGGAGGAGATGAGTGTGAGAGTTTATCATATTCTCACTGGTTTGGGCCTCCAGGTGTTGGGAACATGAGGACACAATGCTCCATGTTCAAGCATAAGTCCCCCACACACTGCTTCTGACAGCGTTGTGGAGCACTTTACGAATTCAACAATACGGTTTGTCTCATCAACAGGCAGTGGGGTCAGAGTTCGGTGCTGGTGTGCGGTTGTTTGGAAAACAATGGAATAGAATGTTGGAAGTTCAGTGCTCCACACTTTGTTGGAACCAGGGTGTGGAACCGGGGTGTGGAACCTTTACGAACATGTCCATTCTGTCAATGACCACACTACCATGCACAGACTATTCCGGCCACATTCGCTTTGCTTCTGAGAAATCTGAACTTGTTATTCCAGTTAACATCGATCACTGTTGCTGTATTCCGGTGCCCACAATATTGCCAATACAAAGACGTTCCTACTATGTTCTGTCTGGTAAACGTCACAGACAGATATACACCTACTTATCATCACTGTGTTGCGTTTTGGTTGTTTCCAATTTAGTTGGAACAACCCCATAACCCGCTTCTCTTTCTCTAAGCATGATTTGTATGTTGGGAGGAAGTAAGTTATTGCAAGCTTAATAATGACATCCAGAACAGTGTCATTGGTCATCATGACCAGTAACTTATGCGGAACTGTTACAGAAGCAGCAGAAACAGAACGATTATCTCCTTAACAGAGTATAACACATTGCCACACTGAACTGTGTGAAAAATCAGTACTTGCAGTCTAAGCATAATCATAATTGAACGTTCTTTTCATTGGCAAAAGGTTCCATTCATGATGGATGGATGGGAGAGGCCAGGCCTGAACATGTGTGTGTGTGTGTGTGTGTGTGTGTGTGTGTGTGTGTGTGTGTGTGTGGCTGCTCCACTGTAGTCCATATTGTGAGCATGCTTATTAGCGCTGGCTGTGTCTCTGTGTGGAGAATGAGGGTGCTGGATCTCCTGCAGAGACTTCAAGGAAAAATTCAGTGTAAATCTATCCACATCCCTGTTGTTCAAACTCATCAAGTGCTATAGGTAGGAGAAAGAATAAGAAAATTTGAACATAGACCGAGCAGTGAACAGGCAAATAACCCTAAGCGAATGGGGCATAACAACTTACTTTCAGCTCCACAGCTTTGCAAGCCCAAAGTGCTGCTGGTGACAACAGTAAGGCTAAGCACACTTAGCACTTTCATACCGACAGAGAACCGTGCCGGTGCTGGTTCCCGCACCTCATCTTGAACCGGCCGTCGTGTTCACACCAAATATCAGAGCGTTCGGGAACCGCAAACTTGGTTCCCATCGAGCACCAAGTAAAACTTGGTTTTTCAACGCGAACCGTGACGACATGAGTTAATGTCACCGGGTTAAGTTGGGGTCAAAGCGGAAAATAAACAAATCGGACACGTGAGTCGGGGATAATGAGGGAAATCAAGTGAAAATGAGTTTGGGCAGTGATTTGCAAACGAGACAAATATTTGCTTAATATTTGGAGGTTCACACATTTCCATCAGATGTTAGATGGCAGCATTAGTAAGAGTAACATGCTAAACTGTTCGCATTTGTGGCAAAGCAACGCCCTTTGTGGATAATGCGTCATGGGCTCGCATAAATTGGTATGAACACAGGCGGTTCTCGGGCCGGCACTTTGGTTCCCGCTGTAACTGGTGCGAGAACCGGCTCCAGCACCGGGCTTGCCGGTCTGAAAACAGCAACTGTGCACTGCCAGATGGAACTTCTGTTTGAGTAGGAATTGAGAACGTAAAACACATATCTTTAGGTGCTGCTGCTGCTGCTGCTGCTGCTGAACTGGGGTCTGTTTCCCAAATGCAGAGTTAGCAACTTTGTGCAGTTTCCCATTGCCAACCAGCTAAAGCAACGCTAACTATGCATTTGGAAAACAGAGGCCCGGACCTCAGGGAAGAGAGCTGGGTGCAGAGCTCTGATGTTATGTTGTTATGTCTTTAAAGGAATGCACCGGAGTGAATTCAAGCATAGCCCTGCTGCACGAGCCTTCCAACAGCAATAGTTCGTATGAAATGAAAGAATTTCAAACAGCATAGACCTAACGCAAACGCGAAACACTTTACATTGAGTCAATGTAACCTCAGATCTTACTTTCGGTTTCCAATAGTCAGGTCCCATTGATTCAGTGTAAAGTGCCTGTTCGCTTCTGCGTTCGCGTTCGGTCTATGCTGTACCAAATTATTTTGTTCCACTCGCTAACTAGCGCATTTAGCAAGCTCTTTCAACAGGGCTATGCTTGAATTCACTCCGGTACACTCCTTTAATGCATAGATGCAAGGTGTTTGTCTGCAGACTGCAAGTATAGAATGATAATTCATACAGATTCCGTATCAGTACCAACAAGATCCACAGATATGATGTGGGAATCTTGTGAGTTAGATACTGCACTTAGTGATTGGTACCTGCAGTCAGCATCGGTTACTTTCAAAGCAGGTGACAAACAGCCTAAAACATTTATTTATTGAATTCATCACAATTAGGTTACATCTCAAAATATGTTAATTTTGCAGTTCTTAAATCTTCAGAATGAAAGGTCTTATATGTTAGCCTGAGTAATGGCATTGATAGCAATCTGTAGACCCTTCAGCCAGTGCATGTTGTCTAATGCTGCAGTAGCTGCCATCAAAGTGATTCTCTGAAATGAGGCCTGGGTCCCAAAGTCCCTGGTGAGTGTTCCATGCTGAGGGCCCTGGAGACCGTGCTAGCAGCAGCGTCCTGGGGACTGGCCTTCATCAGCTGGGGCTATTTGAACAGTTTGTGTTTGCTAAGCTTCTTGCAAGGGCGTAGTCACTTTCCCCTCTCCTCTCTTCTCCTCTCTCCTCTCCTCCTCTTCTCTTCTCTCCTCTTCTCCTCCCCTCTCCTCTCCTTTCCTCTCCACTCTCTGTTTCCCTTCTTCTGTCTGTGTCTGTCTGTCTCTCTCATTCATCCCCAGTCTCCACAGACATGTGTGCAAGCATGTGACTGGGCTGAAAAACTCTGTCTCTGCAGATGACTGGGAATAATGCA
>JAODXP020000013.1:9843825-9846325 GCA_027497455.2 Sardinella longiceps
ACACACACACACACACACACACACACAGTGTGCTTTAAGGTCACCCTTGCCTTGTGTTGGTGGGGCCCTGTGTGCCCCTGGCTGTGCTGCCCGGCGACCTTTTCACTGCGAATGTGATTCATCCGTCTCAACCTTTCCCCAGCCAGCAGCCAGTAGCCAGCAGCCCACAGGACAGGTGGCCAGGTATCATAGAGGGCTTGCTTGCATCCGCTGTGCTCCGGTCCACTGTGACGCCACAAGCTCTGTCATAACAGACAGATAGGACAGCCAGCCAGCCAGCCTCACACACGTGCTCAGAAGAAGCCCAAATGTTTGACAGAGGGGTTGCCTTGGGTAAGTGATCTCAAGTCAAACACTGTTATAACCTGGTCATAACCAGCCCTGCGGTCTACGCTTCACTTACTGTACTACAAGAGTCTGGGAGTCTGGCTATAGAGAAACGATTGCTTGCTGGAGGTGTTTCAATTCTGATTGGATCAGCTCTTGACTGATAGGCTATTGTATTCTCACGCTGCGTTCTCAAAGCTCGCTGATTGGCCAGAATGGGAAGCATCATGAGGCCAACGGCCCAAATCCCAGGCCAATTACGAAAGGGAGATGAGAACTGAGCAGAATTGCGTAGGAAGGTAATGGCCAAGCGACTGGTATTTAGATTGGGATGGCATCTCTGTAGGCTGATGGTAGCAAGGCTCCTGTTTGCGTTTGCTTATGTGTGAGATGAAGCCGATTGGTGGATGCTAATGAGTCAAATGGGCAGAGACTTTTCTACAGGATCTGTCTGCGCAACAACCTGTAGTCACTGGCATTTTCCTCACTGTGATGCCCTGCGTGGCTAACAGCTGATTTGATTCTTTTGTAAACACAAACAGCAGTACTGCTGAAAACAGCTACAGTAGCTCAATAACAAACATCATTTCACTGATGCCTTTCAGTGCTCTAAAGGGCATTATCACATTTACTCAGAATCTGAAAAAAAAAATGCTGAGAACACTTCAGAGGTGATAAGTATTTGTTTGTTGAGGCCTCATATCCAGTCAGACTAGCTGGTCTGTGAACAGGACCAAATCCAATGAGCATACTATCAAAACAGAAATACAGGATTGGATAGCTGGTGATTGAAAGGCCATGTATCAATGAAGGTTTCATATGAAATACAATAGGCTTTTCATCAGTAGTAACACTCTAGATTGCTTGTTGAAAGCATCTCATTGGTTTGCACATTTTTTAATTTGATTTCAAATCATTGTTGAAAGATAATACAAGAAAACTTGTCAAACAGGTCAGATGGCAGAAGATGGATCGCACTCGTACTGCCTTTTAAACTTTTCATTTTACAGACTTCAACATTTAGCAGCAGGGTAGTCACAAATATTTCGGCCTGATGGCCTTCATCAGTGTGAGTGTCTTCCCTAAGTTATACCAGAAATTAGATGATCAAATCAAATAATTGTGTTTTGAAGTCCAGTGCATAACACACCCCCACTCGGCACCCATGGGCCCCAGGGCGTCAGCTGCGGAGTGTGATCAGTGTCAAGAGAGGAGAAGAGGTCCCCAAGGAGAGAGAGAGAGAGAGAGAGAGAGAGAGAGAGAGAGAGAGGAGCCCTGTGCTGGACCCTACAGGCCCGGAGAGCACATTATGGGTCACACCTACAGACATGATGGAGTCTGTGAAGGCCAGTGGAGTCCAATCTTACTGTATCTACTGGTCATACAGGTCTTAAATACATCATTAATTTATTTCTTTATATGAATTCTTATTTTGCACAGTGGGAGAGGTAGTCGGAAATTACATTTCACGTCTTTTTGTACAATTATACATTTATGCATATGACACATAATTTTTTTTTATTCTATCTGAGTTAATGTGTAAATTAAGTTCTTTAAAATTCGACCAGCTAAGGAAGCGATGGTCATTTCTTGATGTCATTTTTTTTGTGACATGCTTGATCTACAGTACGACTTCTTCCAGCAAGACTGGAATGAATGATCAGCAAAAATGTAATGAATTTACATAATACCAGACCAATTCCAATAGAAAAGTTTTTAGTGTAGGCCCTGTCCAAAGTTTCGGCATAACAGGAACCTTGGCCAGCAGATCCTGCCTGAAGGCCACCGCACACCGGTTCCGACACAGTGCTGAGCACTCGCTTCCAACATTCCATTCCATTGTTTTCAATGTAACCCCGCACACCAGCGCCGAACCCTTCCGCCGTCGATTGTGAATTACGATTCAAGTCTATTTGGTCATAGCCGCCCATTGTCATCCAATGTTAATTTCACAGGCTACTGTGCTAGGTGCTAGGCGAAATTGTCGGATTCGAAAGTGCTCCGCAATGCTGTCGGAACCGGTGTGCGGCCGGCTTGATTCCTAAGCTGGCAGGGCGGAGCCTACTCCCAGACAGGAGGACCGGGGCCCAACTGGCGGTGGTGGGGAGGGAGGGAGGGAGGGAGGGAAGGAGGTGGGGATTTTGGATTAGCGGTGTCTAGAGCAGCAAGAGCA
>JAODXP020000013.1:9858825-9861325 GCA_027497455.2 Sardinella longiceps
GAGAGCGGCACTAACAGGGCGTCTGTCTGGCTGTGCTGAGCTGTGCTGAGCCCCAGTGAGCCTGATGCCCATACAGGTGAGTGAGTGAGTGAGTTAGTGGAGCACTAATGGCCTTACTGTGCGTTCAGACCAAGACCGATTCAGGCGACATGGGCGACGGAAGTAATTGACTTTGTATGGAGACGGGCGATTTGGGCGACAAAAGTGGCAGGCGACTTGGGCGACGAAACTTGGGCAACTTGAGCGATAAAATCAAGTTAAACTTCGGTTAAGTTTATGTAATGAGCTATGATGCGGTTGGGCGATTACCAATCAGAATGTCGATTTAATGGGGAGATGCCTGTAGAGAAACAGGATCGAACGTTTGAATGCAAACGTCTTGGGCAAATTTGCCGTTTTGGTTGCTGTGCTCAAGCGATGTTTCTTGGGAGTCTTCGGCGACTCTTGGCAATTTATCGCTTGCGGTCTGAACGTACAGTTAGTGCTCATGAGGAACGGTCTTCTGGAGCCTGGAGCGAGGGAGAGAGGGCCTGCGGATGGATGGAGGAATAGATGGATGGATAGAGGGATGTGTGAGTGATTGAGAGACAGCCAGGGCTTTGCTGCGGACAGCTGAGGAGAGTGTGTGTGTTGGGCTGAGGAGAGTGTGTGTATTGGGCTGAGGTGAGTGTGTGTTCAGCTGTGAGCCACTGTGCTGCTGTGTTTGGGTGAGTTGCCGGGCAACCGGGTGCCATTCATGTTTAATGGGCATGAGCACCTTTAGCCTCTCCAGTCACAATTATACAAGTGCACGCTCACACGTGTGCATGCACAGCCAACACACACACACACACACACACACACACACACACACACACAGAGACATTACACACACACACACACACAGAAACATTACACATATACACATTCACCGAATCATTCATCTTTATACACATGCACACATACAGTACACACACTCAGAAATACTCCTACAGTTCTCATATAGCACTCAGAGTAGTTGAGAGAACACACAGACGCTCTCGGTAGCTTCCAGAAAAACACCTGCCGCAGACAACAGCTGTCCTCCTGATGGTCTGTCTGTCTGTTCCTGTCCTCCATGAGTGTGTGTGTGTGTGTGTGTGTGTGTGAGAGAGAGGAAGTTGGAACATCTGTACATGTGTTAGTGTGTGTTTGCCTGGAACCAGTTCCATGTGTTTTGTCTGGGTTGCCTCAGTTTAACATGTGTTTGGGAAGCCTGTGCTAAGGGCTTCATTTCTGTGAATGAAGACAAAGTCCTCTCTTATCTAGGCCTCATCTGTTTCTTTTCCTGATGCACACCTTCTTTTCATCCAAAACCATGCAGTAGGCTACTTTTGGAGTTATTTTGTACACAAACAGACAAACGTAGTTGAAGATAGGTGTGTTGAGGTGTGGTGGCATAAAATATTGCAGCAGTTATCCTAGCCTAAAGGCCCACCTTACTCCAATACAGTCGTGCATATTGATGTACTCCTCCTTTTGCTGTTCCGGAAATATCTCTCAGCAATGCTATAGCTGTATCACCTAGTCACATTGTCTGGTCTGAGGTGGGGACAAAAGTCCCAGTGCAAGTGGATAGGAGACCTTGGACTTGCATTATTAGATTATTATCTGAGACAAAATATTGTGCAAAAAAAAGTGTGGTGCCATCCCTCCTCTAAAGCCTCCCCTCCTCCTTTCTGCTTGACTGGGCCTGTTGCTTGAGCAGCACGGCACGCAGTACAGTGCACTCAGCTGAACCCACTGCTGCTGAGAGAGAAGCTCCTACTAGAGAGCAAGCAAAGCAAAGGGAAGCAAGGCAAGGCAGCCTTTTTAAGAGAGGGTGTAAGGCAGCTGAGTCTAGCCCAGTGCAAACACATAGTCAGGGGGAATATTGTGGCCGCACTCACACTCACACTCACACGCTGTATCTATCTTCTCATGCCTCTGGCCCATGGCTGTTTACTGCAGCCCCACTGTAGCCCGTTGTCTCATTGAGCTCAGGATACACTATTGCACACTATGGATGAGGTCACCTTTGGGCTCTTTGGACAAAGATGCTGCCTAGGAGGTATTAGTAGTGAAATTGTTGCCTATTAGATTTATAAATTCACTGTAAATAAAAAGACTCAACTTCCTATTAAATAGGAAATCAACCTACATGTTTGTATATTAAATACTGAAGACTGAAGAAAGACTGATTGATTGATGTGTATTTGAAGACTGACAGTCACACTTTGGGTACATATCAATATGCTTCCTCCGTCCTCCGTCCTTGTGCCCCGGAAATTGTTTGAGGCTTGACGTCATCGAGGATGTCTCAATTGTCTAATTGCTACGAGAAGGAAGCACAGGTGTATCCTTTGCAGAGAAAACGCGGAAGCGTGAACAGCAGGAATGTGCGTTTATTGGCTTGATTGGCCCTCCCATTCTGTCACTTCAACATCCAATAAAAAAAAAACGTGTTTGCAATTTGCGAGAAGGGAGTTCAAAAGACTGTTTG
>JAODXP020000013.1:9871325-9908825 GCA_027497455.2 Sardinella longiceps
GCACTTCTCTAACTCAGGGGAGTGGGAGCCAGAGAGTACTGCTACTGCTGCTGCTGACGGAGATGCTGACTCTTCTGCATGTTGCCTCAGAGGAACTACACACACACACACACACACACACTCGCACACTTACACACACACTCTCTCACACACACATATGCGCTCGCCATTGTTAGTGGGATCAGCAACTTACTACAGCGCATACAATTTGTTCCTGATGGTGGATAACAGTTTTGGGCCAGTGTGATGCATAAGATGACGGAGAATAATTGCCTCTGTGCTTGTTAAAAATGTAGAGTCGTTCGTCATTGTCAAATGAGAATTAGCTGAATTGTCTGTCAGTGTTTTTATTCGGTTGCCGTTTGATGCTGGTGTTGTCCAAAAAAGAAGATAAAATGCATATGAAGAGAGAGATTGAGGGAGAGAGAGAGATAGAGAGTGAAAGAGAGAGAGGAGGGAGAGAGAGAGAGAGTTATTTGAACAAGCAGCCCACACACACTTCAACGGGCAAGTAAGAAGGAATCCTTGCTCTTTGGCCCTACACCCACAGAATCGCACACTAACACACACACACACACACACACACACACACACACACACACACACACACACACACACACACACACACACACATAAAGCACACAACGTCATTATCGTTCCCTCACATCCCAGTGAGGCTGAGAGAACTAAGCATCCAAGGGCTCGCAGCCACATGTTGCTCTTCTACAAGTAAAATGTGCTCCCAAGCCCCTGAGTTACAGCTATTATTAGATGCCTTGTTTGTGGACCTGGAGTTGTCTTCCTCCCTCCCACCCTTCCTCTCTCCCCCTTTCTGATTAACCATTGGCTGCCTTGCCATGGCAGCCAGTGTGATGACAGTGGCTGTTTCCGAAAATGCCTACTACTTGACTACTACATACTGCTCGTATACTGATCTCTGCAGACAGCAGCGTGTAGCATGCAGTACATGACAAATATCACAGGAGTAGTGTGGGGCTCAATTAACCTTGAGTCAGGTAGAGCACCTGTAGTCCATTAATTAATGAGGTTCTGGTCATGTGGCAAGTAGGCCTCTTCTGCTGCTTGCATACCATGCTGCATACTGGGGAGCAGTATATTGGGCTTAACCACTCAAGTAGAGCACCTGCAGCTAATTCATTAATTGTGGGAAGCAGTAGTATGTGCTGCACTGTGTGCTGGGGCACAAGCAGCATGTAGCACGTGTAGCATAGCAGTATACCATTACGGAAATGGCCAGTCTTTTAGTGGTCACTTTTGCAGTCTGAAAATGGCAGCCATTTGTCTGTGCTCACCTTGCTCTGCCCCTGCCCCTGCCCCTGCCCGGCCTGCCCCTGTGCCTGTGCCTGTGTCTCCCCCGACCCCTGGGTCATGTGGGGGAGGAAGGGAGGCTGGAGGAGAGGAGGAGATGAGCTCTCACATGTCTGCTGGCACACAGCACCAGAGGAAGGGCTCCGATTAGCCCACTATGTCCTGCCAGTTTTACACACAGGCACAGGCACAGGCACAGACACAGACACGGGCACAGACACGGGCAGAAGACACGGGCACAGACACGGGCAGAAGACACGGGCACAGACACGGGCAGAAGACACGGGCACAGACACAGGAACGGGTGGAGGCAGAGGAGAGCCAGTCTGAGACTGAGGAAATGGCTGCCATGTTTCATGACCGGGAAAAAACCTGTCCTGTACACTTTCATCTAAACAGGAGCTGGGTTTCCAACCTGTTGCACATTAATTAATGAGCATTTAAGTTATGCGAATAAGAAATCCACCACAGTTCGTAGGACCTGCAAATTCACATCAGTGTTTTAATGTAAATATAAACAGTTGTCCTGCAGATATTACATTTTGATCCCACTGTTGCTTGATTAAGCTGATGTTCATTTATTTATTTATTTATTATTTGAAATATGAATGCATTTTAAAAAGGAAACCCAGCTACTGTCTCTCTCACTGTTGCCTTTCTTCTAGATTTCAGTCATTGTGGCCTCTGTTTCTTTCTCTCTATCTTTCTCTTTCTCTCTCTCCTCTCTGTCTGTGATTCCTGCTGCTGTTCTCCTCCTCTAGATGAATGACGCTATGGGCTTTGAGCTGCCGTGGGTCTACTTTGTCAGCCTGGTCATCTTCGGCTCCTTTTTCGTGCTCAACCTGGTTCTGGGTGTGTTGAGCGGGTGAGCACTTTACTCTTTTCCTCTTCTCTCACTCCATCTCTACCTCTCCCTCTCCCTGTCCACACCACTTCCATTTTCCCTAACTACCCACCCACCCCCTCCCTCTCCACTCCCTGTCCCCTCCATAAAGGTGTGTGTACGTGTGTGTGGGGTCCCTGCAGGTGAACGACGCCATGGGCATGGGCACGCCGGCGCTCTACTTTGTGAGCCTTATCATTCTGGGCTCCTTTTTCGTGCTCAACCTGGTGTTGGGTGTGCTGAGTGGGTAAGAGGGCAGAGTGTGTGCCACGTGTGTGTGTGTGCCATTGCCATTGCTGTGCCCGTGTGAGGGGTTTGGTGTGCTCTCTCGCTTTCTCTCCTTCTCCTCCTCCTCCTCTTCCTCCTCTCTCTCTTTCTCCTTTCTCTTGTTCTCCGTCTCTGTCACGCATTAACTTGCTCTCTCTGTCTTTTTCTCTCTCTCTCTCTCTTTCCCACCTTCTCTCTGTCTTTCTCTCTCTCTCTCTCAGTGTGACGTGTGATTAGTGATAGGCTTGGGGGGGGGGGGGGGTTGTCAATGTGTGTGCAATAAGGCGTGCCAACTCCAACAAACAGCAGTCTGTGGGAGCCTGTGGTGAGAAAGAGAGAGAGAGAGAGAGAGGTGCAGGGAAACGTCAGTGGACAGAAGCCTTTTTGAGAAGCTATTATTGATCCCATTAGACCAAGTCGGAGAGACTGCAAGACTTCCAGTGGGGCCGAGCAGCTTGAGATACAATGCTGACAAACACTCTTTGCACTGACACTTCTGTGAACTCGCACTGAAATAGAAATAAGAGCTGAGTGCCCACTTGAAGTACAGGTGATTTCTCCTTTAACACACAGCATTGTTTGAGCTCCCTGTATGTTCCCTTTATGTGTGTTGTTCACTCAGCCATTGACATACTGTAGGCCTACAGCAGGGCTACTTGTGTTTACTGTGTCTCCACGAAAGGCTCCTCCATCTGTTCTGTATTGGAATGCAGCTGAACTCTACTATGTTTGTTTTCTCGCATGTTTAATACGTAATCGTCAAGCTGCTGCCTAGGTCTCACCCTGGCCTTAACCATGCTCCTGTCAAGAGCTTCTCTCCCATCTCCACTGGGATATACAGTAACCCTACGCTACACTCTCTGCACTGAGAAATTCTAGGATACGTACAGGAAGTAGTTTGTTGTTGGAGCAAGATGCTGGTTTCTATGTTGTTATGTAGTCATTAATAGAGACATGACATTTAGCAATGAAAACAATCTTTTCACTTAAAGGAAGAGAGTGAGCTGGGCTGTTGACTTGTGGACAGCTTTCAGTTATACATGCTCAATGGTGGCTTGTAACCAGTGTCAGATTTTGTAATGAGGTTTTAAGTATATATAGAGGATGAAAGCTCATAAAGGTGTTCCTAGCATTAGCCTCCCAGCTATACAAGGCTATACTGTATGCTAACAGGAACACAACTTGGTGTAGCTTGGTGTATCAAATCTTCTTTGTTTTTTTGTCACCATCTTGGGATCTCACACAACACAGCTATGTGTGTAAGTTGGCCAGATTTCACCTTCAATGGCCCCCAATAGTTGTAGTATCATGTACCCATGACTAAACTACTAGAAGTTCTCTAAGTGTCTGCAGATTTGATTTAGAAAAACAGATGTGTGTGTGAGCACAGCAACGTGTTGTGTGCTGTAATAAGTTTGATGTGGAAGTTGATATTCCTGGACGCTGCATATTTGTTGGCCATATGTGCGTCTCAGGGGAGTTGGCAGCTCAGCGCCGGGGAAATGAACCTTGTGCTCATTCACGGAGGTGTTCAAGCAGAGAGGTGAAACACTGCTGAAGCTGCCGCTGCAGATGCTCAAAGCCCATAGGAGACTACAGATGTGTGTGTGTCTGTGTGTGTTTTTTTTTCTTTTTTTTTTTTGCGGGGGGGGGGGGGGGGGTGCACACCTAGGGGGTATGGCTTGGGGGGAGTGGTAATGGCAAGTCTGGGGAAGTGGAGAGTGGATGCAGGGTGTGGATGTGTGTGTGTGTGTGTGTGTGTGTGTGTGTGTGTGTGTGTGTGTGTGTGTTGTGGGGGTGGGTGGTACAGAGGTGAGGAGGACATGGTACGCTGTGATATGGGACAGGACAGAGGAAGGACAGAGTGAGGGTGGAGCCAAGCTTGAGGGCAAAGCACGTGTGTGTGTGTGTGTGTGTGTGTGTGTGTGTGTGTGTGTGTGTGTGTGTGTGTGTGTGTGTGTGTGTGTGTGTGTGTGTGTGTTGTGTGTGTTGTGTCCAGTCACATGAGGGGGTGCACGACGACACAACGACATTGGAGAACAGAGGAAATCTACTTGATGATCGATGGAGAGAGAATACAGGAAAGGAGGGGGAGAGAGAGAGCCACAGACACAGAGCCACAGAAGGACAAACATTGCAAGGAAGAAAGGGAAGGACAACTATGAGACAGAGGGAGAGAGAGAGAGAGAGAGAGACAGAGAGAGAGAGAGAGAGAGAGAGAGAGAGAGAGAGTGCAGAATGATGCAGACAGGTGACGCACAAGCGAGGAGAAGCAATGGGCGCTCGGTGCCGAGTCGCCGTCTCACCACAGGGAAAGACGACCCCATTCTCCTCATGCTCCCTCGTTCTCCTACCAACACTAGAGAAATCTCTTACACACACACACACACACACACACACACACACACACACACACACACACACTCACAAGGCGAAATTAATCTCATTGCCTCGGCCTTCAAGTCCTTCCGGCTGCTCGGAGCTGTGGGATATTAATACTCTTCCTCCAAAGAGGCAGCAGACTCCCTGTCCTACTGATACACACACACACACACACACACACACACACACACACACACACACACACACACTCATGAATATTCTCCGGCCCTCACTCCCCCATATCCTCTTATAGATGCATAGAAACACACTCCTCCCGTTGATAGACAGGCATGCAGTTCCATGGAGCCTGTAGGACTCGGTGCTGGCTTGGAATGGGCCAGAGCTCAGTGCTGTCAATCCCAGCACACACACTGTTACTGTACTCTATGTGTGGCCTCTCATAGTACTGCCAACCTTGCCTTTAGTCTTATGGAGCTCTCTCTCTCTCTCTCTCTCTCTCTCTCTCTCTCTCTCTCTCTCTCTCTCTCTCTCTCTGTGGCTTTTTCACGGCCACATGCATAGCCACTGATTCAGGATCAGTAGGAGCGCCACGGCTTCAGCCGTAGGTGCAGAGCTC
This sequence comes from Sardinella longiceps, assembly GCA_027497455.2. Classification (NCBI taxonomy): domain Eukaryota; kingdom Metazoa; phylum Chordata; class Actinopteri; order Clupeiformes; family Clupeidae; genus Sardinella; species Sardinella longiceps. The sequence continues at coordinate 9,876,764 of JAODXP020000013.1, forward strand.
CATGTGTTCCTGGGTCAGTTCTCCCAGAGCGGGGCTGACCCTGCCCTCTGCCGGTCGGCCGGCTGGCCTCTCCCTCCCTCAGGGATTACAGCTGGGCACGGACAGGCACCCAGCCCCCTCTTGTGGCCACTCGTGAAAATGGCCAGCTTGCTGCTCTTAATCCAATAAGAAAGGGATTACGCTACGGCATTTTGATGGGGAAGGTTCCACACCAGATCAGAGAGGGTAGACGAGATTAACAAATTATGGGCTGGATGTTAATATCCTTGACTTGAGCCCATATGCTGTGTAGATTGAAAGGTCAAGCTCATGAATAATGGTGTTAAAGATAAACACAAAAGGCACTGTGTGTGTGTGTGTGTGTGTGTGTGTGTGTGTGTGTGTGTGTGTGTGTGTGTGTGTGTGTGTGTGTGTGTGTGTGTGTGGTTATGCACGTGTGCATGTGTTAACCATAAAGACCAAGAAGTACCAGATCCTAAACTGATTGTGTGTGTGTGTGTGTGTGTGTGTGTGTGTGTGTGTGTGTGTTTTATGTGCACGTGTGCATGTGTTAACCATAACGACCAAGAAGTACCAGATCCTAAACTGATTGTGTGTGTGTGTGTGTGTGTGTGTGTGTCTGTGTGTGTCTGTGTGAGACAGAGAGTTCTCTAAGGAGAGAGAGAAGGCTAAGGCCCGTGGAGACTTCCAGAAGCTGCGTGAGAAGCAGCAGCTGGAGGAGGATCTGAAGGGCTACCTGGACTGGATCACCCAGGCGGAGGACATCGACCCCGACAATGAGGATGAGGAGGATGGCAAACGCAACCGTGAGCTCACACACCTCTGCACTCAGAGCTACGCTCACACACACACACACACACACACACACACACTTCTGCGCTCACACACTAACTAGAGACACACATGCACGCATACACCTCTGTAGGCACGCACTGAATAGGGGCACACTCATTCACACACACACACACACACACACACACACACACACACACACACACACACACACACTCTCACGCACTGTGAGCACCCTCACACACACACCTCTGTTACTCAGCACCATCACACCAGCCTTCAGATGTGGGCTTCTTTGACATCTTTGAACCATGCAAGTCTTTTAAATTAGTGCAGCACCAAACTCCTCTTTATGGTGATTTGAATTCTTCTCCATTTTAGTATTTTTCACTCACATAATGTCAACAGAGACCCACTGTACTGTACATTGGAGAAAGTGCCGGAATATGCTCACTATATGTAAGAATGGGGCCGTACTGTAGCCTCCGTTGGCGCTGCACGTGGCTATATCACTGACATGTCCGTAGCGAAGCTCTAATCCACGGCTTTTGCTATGTGGGTCAGGACCGACTGACAGAGCTATTAGATCAATGCTGGATTTTGGGAGGGCAAAAATGATAATAGACATGCTGTCATATCACTCGCACGCATACACACAGAGAAACGCACACACATACAGGAACACACACACACACACACACACACACACAAACACACATAGCGACAGGGTTTGCACCGCCACCGTTGAAAATGTTGTCCATTACTATGATTGTGGAGTGCATGAATGCGGCAGACGTTTGGCTGTCCTACATTGGTATGAGTATCACAATCAGCAGGGTGCTGTTTTTAATAGCCACACGCAGAGCAACTGTTCCAGGATCAGTAGGAGCGGCCTGGCTTTAGGGCTCCACGTGCTGGAGAGATGCTGAATGGACTTTACAATAGGTCCTTAGTGGAACAGAAAAAGGTTGAAAATGATTCATAATATAAGTTAATGATGTGAAATGAATAACATAACAAAATTACTTGGAGTCTTATGATGAGATTATCTCACAATTTTCTTGCCTTGTTTCAAAAAGTGCGTTGGTGGACACAAAATATTGGATTTGAATGCGGTGAAAGTGTTTCTTTTTTTACCCGGCCGGAACGGATAGTACATCAAGTGAGCGTCTCACGGGAGACTAGTCAGCACTTGTGTGCAAATGTGTGCACGCACGCACGCGCCTCAGCAAGGACTTAAAGCAAGGCTGCATTTGTAAGTATTTCTTTGCTGCGCCAGATTCAGCATCAGACAAGCTCATGGGCCAGAGCTCCTCTGTCCGCCCAGGCTGCTCCAGTCTACTCAGCCCCATCCTCCCACCCCCAACCCCCCTTCAGCCTCTAGTGCTGCTCTCTTTTCCCCCCTCTCCTTCTCCTCCTCCTCTCCTCTCTTCTCTTCTTTCTCAGGGGACTGAAGCGGAGATTCATTAATATCTAGCCAGTGCAAGCTAGAGCTGCCCAACCGCTAGCCTGTGGTCTCCCTGCCCCTCCTGTAAGGGCTAAATCCAAAGAGCCTCAGTCTCCCACATCCCTCCTGACATCCAGTGCCAGATGATGGCAATAATATTGATAATGGCAATATTATTGACACTGTCTTAAAAAGGGCTCGTCCAGCGTCTACAGTAAGACAAGCATATCAGAAGGACGCAGGCTAAGCTAGTCTGAGTGCCTAGACAAGAGAGTTCTCCTCCAGACAGCCAGTCTCACACACACACACACACACACACACACACTCCCCCTCCTGCTCCTCAAACGGACCCACTTCAGCTCGACCGACTGCTGTCTGTGTTGTGGCTTTTGGTGTCCCCAGCTGGAACTGTGGAGGCTGCATGCTAACACACACATGTCTGTAACAGCAAACGCATACACACTTGCACACACACACACACACACACACACAAACACACATTGTCACCACACAGGGTTTATTAGCCTAGCGTGTGTGTTAGCGTGCCTCCTCCAGAGCCTCACACTGCTCCACCTCCTCACACAGTGTGACTAACATGCGTCCACTTCTTCTTCTTCTTCTTCTTCTACTTCCTCCACTCCTGCTCCTGCTCCCGGGTGGGGCGCGACCGTCCACCTCGGCTCCAGTCGTCTGTCAGTCCGTCCGTCTGTCTGTGCACTTGTCTATTGTTCTGTTTGTGTTGTGTGTGTGTGTGTTGTGTTTTGTTGGTCCAGTGTTGATGTGTTGGCTCACTCTCGTCCCCCCCTATGTGCTGTGCCATGCCATGCTGGCCGTCTGCCCGCCCGTCTGCCCACTCGCCCGCCTGCCTGCCTGACGTACTGACTGTGCACTGGCCACCCGATGCTCGCTGGGGGGTTCCTTGCATGCCACCGGCCGGGTCCGGCCCGGATCAGGGGTCACGCTGGCTGACCTGACGGAGAAGAGGAAGGGAAGGTTTGGGTGGTTCAGCCAGTCCTCTGACACTCATGGTAAATCCCCACCCCCCCTCACCCAACCCACTTTACCTACGTTTCTGTGTGTCTGTGTGAGTGTGTTTGTGTGTGTGTGTGTGTGTGTGTGTGTGTGTGTGTGTGTGTGTGTGTGTGTGTGTGTGTGTGCTTTTGTGAATATCTGTTTATGGGAGGTGTTTGTATACATGTTTGTAAATGTTTTGTTGTATATGTTACAATAGATGTGCGTTAATGCTGATGTATGATGTGTAATAACAGCTGTCTTGTATTGTGTTTTGTGATATACTACGCTTTAGTCTGCTGGAGTGTGTGTGTGTGTGTGTGTGTGTGTGTGTGTGTGTGTGTGTGTGTGTGTGTGTGCGTGTGTGTGTGTGTTTGAACGCTGCTTGTTTGCTTACCCTGTGTGTTTTAACACTCTCTTCCCTCAGCGTGCGCTGAGCTGCTGTATTGTCCCTGATGCGGCTTGAGTCCCGTGGCTTTTGTTTCCCTGTCGTCAGCTCCTTTTGTGTCCCCCATCCCCGTCCTCCGCTGATAACACCCCCCCCCCCCCAACCCCCCCTTCCTCTCTGAGCATCCATGCATTCCTCACAACTGGCTGAGCTCACACGCCCCGCGCTCTGATTACACAGACCCAGAACCAGATGCACAGAGCTAAGGAGAGGAAGAGAGAGAAAAAGAGAAGATGAGAGAGAGAGAGAGAGAGAGAGATGTAGAACTGCAGAGAGAGAGAGAGAGAGAGCTTTTTTTATAGAAAGCTATAAACAGAAAAAAAGTATTAAAAGAGAGAAAGATTTAAAGAGACAGGATCATATGAAGCAACACAGAGAAAGGCAGGAGGATGCAGATAAGGCAGTAGCAGGGATGCGGGGGTCTCCTAGGCAACAACAGAAGACAAAGCCTAACCTCACCCTTGCTGCTGGTCCCTTCTTTTTAACAAGAGTAGTGGGCTTGCACTGGAGAATTGAGGCTAAACAGGGCTTAGAGGCCAGGTGCCAGTCAGCATTCTTTGACAGGCCCATCACAAACACTCACACCTTCCAGCCACACACACACACACACACACACACACACACACACACACACACACACGTCCTCATCCCAGCACCCCATGGCATCCCTTATTCTCATCTTTATCACCAGGAGGTCAATAGGTTCGGTGGCTGAACTGAGGGGATCTTGGCTCTCACTGACTGATGAATGGGCAGGGTGTGATGTCAGTCATGTGACCAGTGAGTAATATGGCAGGGGTGCCGTCAGGAGCGTCCTTTGGCGGCCTTTGTCCTGTCTAAGCCATCCAGCAGTTAGGATAATCACACGGATGCTAGATGCTAGCGGATGTGGGTGGTAAACAGGGCTTTAAAGGAGAAAGCCGGCGTGAATCAACACGTAGTCCTACTGTTTTGTAGTGCCAAGCGCTATTGTTAGCCACCTCAATCACTGGATTTCATGCAAGGCAGACTGAGGTAGCGAAACGGCAGCTAACGTTAACAGAATGGGGCATTTCAAAACGAAAGCAAATCGATTAGGTTTCGTTTTTGACATGCCTCATTCACTTAGTGTTAGCTGCTGTTTTGCTAACTCGGCGAGGTGAGGTGGCTTTCAGTAGCGCTTAGCAGTATAAAACAGCAGGGCTAGGTGTTGATTCACGCCGGATTATAGCTTTAAAAGAGAAGTTAGGTTGGGTTGATTCCTGCTTGAAAGTAGAGCAGGGCAAACAGGGTCAGGCAGCGATGCAGGCCACCCCAATAGTCATGTGTGACTCACTACTTAACAAATCAATGCTGTCCTCTGGTGACCTCTTAGTAAGCCATGCTACCACAACACACACCTCACAGCGTCACACACACACAACACGAAGCACGTGACCTTGTCAAGACCTCTCAGCCACACTACTTTATAACGCTCCCTAGGATATCAGAGCATCGATAAGAAATATGATGTGTGTTTCTAAACTGTGCTGGTGCACAGTCTCTGTTGCTGGAAAAAGATGCATGTGGGTTTTAATCTGATTTCAAGTTTCACCGTTTGTTCCTTGGTTGTTTTTTTGAGAACGGGTGTTTCATTGAAACATCTGAACCTTTCTGTACTCTTCTATTGGTGTGGGTGTCAGATTGAAAAATAAAGCTGTTTTTGAGAGTGTGCTCTTTAGTGTTCCTGTGTGTGTGTGTGTGTGTGTGTGTGTGTGTGTGTGTGTGTGTGTGTGTGTGTGTGTGTGTGTACATATCTACATATCTGTATGTCTTAGCCTATTATGTGTGTGCCATTTCTCCTGATGTGTGACTTGTGTTTTGCGGCCACAGCGAGTGTGCCGGCCAGTGAGACGGAATCAGTGAACACGGAGAACGAGAAGGGCGAGGATGAGAAAACGCCATGCTGTGGAACGTTTTGGTAAGAGCGTCATTATTATCGGCCCCTCCCAGCTTTATTACTACCCCTACTGTGAAAACGGACCTTAAGTGAGCTGGCCAGGCATGCACTTTTTCACATTGCCAGTTAAAAAGTTACTGGCAATTACTTTAATGGAATAGAATACAATATTAAAGGTATATTTCAGAGCACTTTTATCAGTGCAAGCCGTTTTAAATGTGCTTTAGAAATTAAATTTACATATTTACTTAATAACGACAGGGCTAGGGTTTGGAAAGATCTGGAATGCCCCTTTAATCGCTTCGCCAGTTGGGTTCTGTTTGGTGAGTTATAAACGTAGACCCCAAACTCCCCCCATAACCAGCGACGATGGTCATGTGTTGTAAACAATATGAATGTGTGCTGAGAGTGATCTGGAAAAGTACTGTGCTCTCTCCTCTTCCTAGCTCCCTGATTCTCTCCCACACATGCAGTTTGCCTGTTCTCTCCTGCAGGGAGCTTGACACACTTTCTCTTTTACTAAGTCTCACCAGGTGTCTACAGCTCCAAATCCTCTCCAACGGATATTGATACTGTGGTGAATTTCTGGTCATCAGACCCACATAGCCTACTGATCTTCATGCTTTATGTTGATGATGTCTGAAATTATTTTTAGTTAACAGTTCGGGGGTTATTTTTTTATGGAATTTATTATTGTGTGTTTATTATAACCAAATGACAATATTCTTGAGAAAATGACAATATTCTTGACAAATGACAAAATGACGATATTCTTTGCATTTCTGCAGTCAAAAAATTTCAAAGTCAAAGTTCAGGTTAGTTGGTTCTAGATGGATGTGGTTGTGGAAGCACGTTGCATGCTGTGAACTCCACACAGTTTAATTTAGGCATGCAGCTCATACAGGATTACTGTTTCATTGTATGGATGTAAGCAGTAGCCTACCATTTGTACTTTTTGAATTTTCTTTCTGTTTATTTTCTGTTGCTTTTTTTTTATCGGCATGCTGTTTCAATGTGATGTGTGTAAGTGAATGGAATTTTCATGCTAGTATTATGGTCTGCTTCCATAAACTCTAGCTTCAGATGAATCAATCACTCATCTCATCATAGTTAGCCTTGCCAATTTTTTTGCGCATCTATAAAAAATTGGATTGTAGCTTGCAGTTTTGGTACCAGTAGTTTGAGTTGTAGTAACGGTTAGCATCTAGCCATCTGCTTGGTTTGTAGGCATTTCTTCAGCATCACGCTCACTCATGTAAGTCGTCATTTCACATTGTAGCAAAAGTGGACAACTCCAGCTTTAGAAAGATGAAGTCCTACCAAATATTTATTCCAACTATCTAGTGATTCTAACATCTCTTCAGCTATCTAGGCTTACTGTAAATCAGTTAATTTAAACCACTTAAGGCCACAGGCAGAGCCAGTACATGGTAGGACTTAACTTTCTCAGGCTGGCCTTCTCCACCACTGCACCTAGGTTTGGGCATTGGATCATGACACTGTTTAAGCAAGTGTTTCATTTCTAATATGGAGCGATGGGCTAACTTCTACTCTCCTGGCAGTCGGCGCTGGCGTCGCTGGAACCGGTGCTGCCGTAGGAAGTGCCGCCTGGCGGTGAAATCTGTGCCTTTCTATTGGCTGGTCATCATCCTGGTGTTTCTCAACACGCTCACCATCTCCTCTGAGCATTACAACCAGCCACTCTGGCTCACACAAGTGCAGGGTAAAGCAGATACGCCATCCATGCTAAATGCTATGCTAAAAGACAAAACACAGTAAAAGGTTTCTGTACCTTATGATATCTGTTATGATATTTCACAAAAGTGTAATTCAGTTTTAACTTTTTCTAACATTGAAGTAAAATTCCAAGATTGAAGTATTAAAGTATTGAAGTAGTTTCTTCAGCTTATCAAATTGCAGTACACTGTGTTTCTAAAGTAGCCTGGAGATGTTTATAGCCCAGTACACTGTGATTGTTTTCTGTTTAGGCTAGTTCCAGCACAAAGGACTGTGCTTAGCAAAAGCTAGCAAACACTGGTGACTAGCAACTCTGGATTAGGCAAAGTTTATTCAAATAAAAAATACAGAGTGCACCTCAAATCAAATGGTAAATGTAACACCCAGCATTGTATACTTGGTAACTGGACTGTGTGTGATTTTCAGATGTGGCCAACAAGGTGCTTCTAGCGTTGTTCACCTGTGAAATGCTGGTGAAGATGTACAGCCTGGGGCTGCAGGCCTACTTTGTGTCGCTCTTCAATCGCTTCGACTGCTTTGTGGTGTGTGGCGGCATCACTGAGACCATCCTGGTGGAGTTTGAATATATGTCCCCTCTCGGCATCTCTGTCTTCCGCTGTGTGCGTCTGCTCAGGATCTTCAAAGTCACCCGGTAAGGGGACCTGTTATGATGTGTGTGAGTGGGTGGCTGATTGTTTTTGAGTGAGATACTGTGTGTGTTGTTTTGGTTTATATGTAGCCTAGTACTTTTGTCCTTTGTGTGTTTGATACGTTGATGATATCCATGGGTGCGGATGCGGATGCTACTGACACATTCCTCACTCTATTTTATGTGTGTGTGTGTGTGTGTGTGTGTGTGTGTGTGTGTGTGTGTGTGTGTGTGTGTGTGTGTGTTTTTACAGGCACTGGCAATCTCTCAGTAACCTGGTGGCGTCTCTGCTAAACTCCATGAAGTCCATCGCCTCGCTGCTGTTGCTGCTCTTCCTCTTCATCATCATCTTCTCCCTGCTGGGCATGCAGGTGTTTGGAGGCAAGTTCAACTTCGACGAGACGCAGACCAAGAGGAGCACCTTCGACAACTTCCCTCAGGCCCTGCTCACTGTGTTTCAGGTGTGTGTGGACCAGAGCCTGCAGAGGGCAATGGATAAATATGAGTTGTACTAGACTGGGTGAAGATAAGTTTGGCAGACTTGCATGTCTGCGTTCTAGGTATATATTCTATGCAAAGTGAAGTATACCATCAAGCTATCAAGCTTCCCAACGTAGCAACCCATTATGCTACTTTGGGCTGGCATATAGGCCCCCAGGGGTGGGCCTGTTAGGGTTTGCTCATCGGGAAAGTACTGACCCCGCACAGGCATCTCACAGTTACCCCTCTTAGCACTCTCTAGACCAGTCGTTCTCAAACTTTTTCTGTCATTCCCCACTTACGAAGGCAGAGAATTTTCACGCCCCACCTGGAAGGCTCAATTTGCGCACAATATCTCTGTGAGAAATACTTTGCGAGTATAGGATTTTTGTCAAGGTTAGAATTTTCATGTTACTAATTCAAAGCCAAATTTCTCTCAAACCTTTCATCACACCAAAGTAGCAAATAACACCATTGGAAAGCTCAATTTACTGTCAAATGTGCTTATCTGACGAATAACTGTGAGTTCGGGGGGCAAAGAGATGTCTCGCACCCCACCTGTCATATGTCTGCGCCCCACTAGTGGGGCCCGCCCCACAGTTTGAGAAACACTGCTCTACACCCACACAGGACCTGCATGAGGGCAATGGCCTAATTGTGGACTCCCCATAGAGACCTGGGCAAGCCCACACTGGCCCACATATGGCTTTGCTTTGGGCTGGCCCACGCTAGCCCACATTGCCGGAAGAAAACCTACATGGGGCCCCATGTGGGCCCTGCAAAGGGCATGTTTGCGGGCTTGGTTTCTATTTCTCTTCTTTTCTAGTTGATGTGTATATAATCCAGTTTTGGTGTGTTTTCTGTGTGGTGTAGTGGTGTAAGACATGTGTTTGTTTGTGTGTTCCTCAGATCCTGACGGGTGAGGACTGGAATGCGGTGATGTATGATGGGATCATGGCCTACGGCGGGCCTTCCTCCTCCGGCATGATCGTCTGCATCTACTTCATCATCCTCTTCATCTGCGGAAACTGTATCTTTCACTCTCAGAAACACAGTGTGTAAGACTGATATGTGTATTCAAAAATGCTAATCCAAATCTTAAATATTCTCAGAATATCAGAATATGAAGAAAAGAATGAGAAGTAATGACAGAATAGAAATGCATGTCGTTTTGAAACGAGCTTGTTTATATTGTGTGTGTGCTCATCCACGGCGAGGCTGTCCTCTGTGCGGTGTGCTTATCACAGTGGACTCCTGGAGAGCCCAGTGAATGCCTCAGCATAGCAAAGGTAGCCGCTAAGAGGCTTTAAAGCCACACTGAGCTTCCTCAGTGCTAATGCCCTTTATGTTCATTTCCATTCTCATTTCCCCTCTTGCTCCACTGTGCCGCACCACTACTGGGGATTAGGATGGCTTTCTATTGCACTGAGGAGCAACTCCCTACCATAGTGGTTTCTTTTTCAGTCTGGGATCTTATTTTGGCATGCAGTAGCCTACTACAGATGTTTTCTGTTGGAGTCCTTTACTAAGTATGCAGACATCCTCCTGAATGTCTTCTTGGCCATTGCTGTGGATAACCTGGCTGATGTGGAATCGCTCAACACCGATAAGAAGTGAGTGCTGCTGGAGCATGTGAGAGCAACAGCAGAGAGTTCTAAGGAGCCCTGCTTGATGAAGTGAAGCACACCGTTAGGTTGTCAGATGCCCAGCATGGCTACTGCTAGTGTCAGAACTAATTCTCTTTTCTCACTTTCTTTTCAAAATAAAGGGAGGATGATGATGAACAAGACGAAACAAAGGTATTATTTCAATATTTGATTGGTGTGTGCGTGTGGGGTTGCTTGTGTATGAACGAGTTTAGAGATTGCGAGTTACCTCTACATGTTGTGTTTTAGACGGCAGCACAGTAGCCTCAAATCTGTGCTATTCTATGCTTCTGTGTTTTCAGGTCGCTGTGGAGGATGAGGAGAAAGAAGCTGCAGGTAAGATGCTTAAATTTGGCTGTGTGTGTGTGTGTGTGTGTGTGTGTGTGTGTGTGTGTGTGTGTGTGTGTGTGTGTGTGTGTGTGTGTGTGTGCGCGCGCGCACGTGCACATGACCCACTGTTTTTACATGCACTGCAGAAGAGGAGGAAGAGGAACCAGAGGTTCCGTCAGGTCCACGGCCCGCCATCTCTGAGCTGGTGAAGAAGGAGAAGATCACTCCCATCCCAGAGGGCAGCGCATTCTTCATCTTCAGCAACACCAACCCGTATGTGTCTCTCTATCTCCCTCTCTCTCTCACTCACTCACACACACACACACACACACACACACACACACACACACACACACACACACACACACACACACACAGATACACATACTCACACACATACTGACACACACAGATACTCAAAAAACTGATCAAATACAACTTAATTTTAACCCCAAATATTTAATTTCAGTATTCATACAATATTCAGTTTGCAATACAGCATCTTATTGTTTCCCAGGTTCTAGGAGTGTTGAAAATGAATTAATCAAAGTAATGTGCAATTTCTTTGTCTCTCCCCCTTACAGAATTCGTGTGGCCTGCCACAAGCTGATTAACCACCACATCTTCACCAACCTCATCCTCGTCTTCATCATGCTAAGTTCTGCCTCGCTGGCTGCCGAGGACCCCATCAGGAACTTCTCTGCGCGCAACATTGTAAGTGCTGTGCTAGAAGGCCCTCCACTGTGCCAATGCCTCCTCCTTCCCAGACCACAACCCCAGTGCTCTCTGCTCTAGTGACCGTCAAGCCCCATACTATTCAGGTGCTATGCCTGATTTCAGGTGTGCCAGCATCACTGTAGGGAAAAAAAAATTGCCCAGAGATATAAAGAGGTGGGATTAAAGTTGGATTAAACTACAATTTATACTTTTTTTTCTCATTTTACCCTTATATAAATTGCATGGAGGTGATGAGGATTGATAAATGTTCTGAGTTAAATGTGCATCCTTGCATGGCTATCACTGCCTATAGTACTAGCTGAAGATACAGAATTTGCCCATAACCAAGCAGTGTGCTAAAAGTGCTATGCAAATATAACATCCCCACCTGTGCCCACCTCCACACAAAAGAAGAAAATGTTCAGGTTCAGGATTTTTTTTCACCATCAGCCCTGGACAGTCCTGTGAGGCAGGTGTCCAGTCACTGGGACCTAATATGGCCCTACTATTCTGAAATAAAGAATGAATTTTATCACAGTAATATGTGCACAGATTTTCCCATGATCCCTTGAGGCATTTGTACTGGAGGGCCTTTGTTGTTCTTTTTGACTGACAGCCGCGCTCACGTGGCTTCAGCAAGTGATGGGTCTTGTGTGGTGTATTTGACGTGTCTGCATCTGGGCACAGTGAGCCACGGTTCATGACATCCATGTGACATTAGACTTTTGTTGTGCTGTTTCAAATTCTCCTGCTGTCTGTGTTGTGCTGTGATTACTGTAGTTACACATTTGTCCTGTGCTCTGACTATGTCCATAGTAGAATAGAATTAGTCCCACTGTATTTGATAGCCTGTATTTTCTTGTGTCAGTTTTGTAAGTTTAGTTGATATTAGATGAAGTAATGTGTGAGAGTTTTTGCGTAAGTTATTGTCTATTTGTGGAGTACTTGTGGGCTGGATTTTTTTGTGAATATTTCTTTGTAACTGCTTATTTTGGGAGGGCATGAAGTATCATGACAAGAGTTAATCACAATCTGTTTGGCAGATATTTTGAAGGGACCAGTTTATGAATAGAAGCCTAATAGCTGAGAATTTGCTCCAGGCTTGCTGATTTGTTTTTTTTTCTCATGCAAATGAGCCAAAGCAGCTCCATTATTTTGGACACAGCTGGATCTTTAGATTCATTTCTGGTGCCTTCTTGAGTCTCATTCATGCAAATTGTATGGAGTAATTTGGGTGAATATGGGTTCCACCTCTTTCAGTCTTTTTCCAGACTTATAAACGACAAGCATTCTCAATATATGTTGTGATTTGTCATGCTATTTATGCCCTGTATGTGTTTGTGTTTCTGTGGACCTCACCATCTTTATGTTTATCTTTATGCGTTCCTGTACATGTATATGGATCTCACCATGTGTATGTCTCTATGGGTCACACCATGTGTATGTTTCTGTGGGTCTCACCATGTTCAGATGGTTTGGGTTTGATTCAACCAGCAGAAAGCAAAGAATGTTATCATCCCTGTCCTAGAGTGCTGATTCGCATTGGTCTTGAAAACTCTGAGGGGTTTTAAATTGAGCTAGCTTTAGCATGCTATTGCTGTAGTGTAACAAAACCCTGACAGCATAGTGAGTGACATAGCACTTCACTTGCTTCCACACGCCTCACAATATTTAAATGCAGATGAACATTTTATATGAATGTTTTCTTTTTGCACATATTAGGATGATTTGTGTCTTGTGCATCGCCTGGTATAGACCATATAGACTTTCTTCAGTTTGGTCGAATCAACCCCAAGTCTGTGACAAAATAAACCAATGCCTTTAACCCCTGTTAAACATATACATTGCTTTTTGCAGATACTTGGTTACTTTGACTATGCTTTCACGGCTATCTTTACAGTTGAGATCATACTGAAGGTAAATGGCATGTTCCGCCCCTGTGTGTCTTGTGCCACGTGCTGTGTCAGTAACACTGTAAACCGTCTGGTTGCCTTCCAGGTCCTAGGCTATGCTGATTATGTCTTCACTAGTATGTTTACATTTGAGATCGTGTTGAAGGTAACCCCTCTAAGGACACAGAGAGCCTTGCTGCATTTCTCCCTGTGTGTCACCTACCACTGCAACCTGGCTTGATTCGCCTTTTTTTGATTTTGACTTTACTTTGCTTTCTTTTACTCTACTCTTCTTCCAAAACAAATGGCACCTCTTTTAAACATGTCCGACTTATGCATCTAAACTCATCTAATCAGAGCATCATCAAACTCACAGACCATAATAACAATAATGAAAAGCAATGCAAGAGTTGTTGGAGTTTCTAAATAGCCTTGACAGGTGATTGGATAGGAAAATCCTATTGTAACTCTAGACTAATGCCACAGGCTAGTTCTAGGCTCTTAAATTGCACAGAGAGAAAGGGTTTGGGGTATCCATCATTGCAATCAGACATGGTGAATGGGTATACTATTGCCTTGCTCTTTCTCTCAGAAAAGGACGGGGGTGGGGCATTACAGTAAGAACAGACTAGACGAAATGATGCAACTCTTTGTGACGCCCATTCAGGTTTGGAACACATGGCTTTGGCTGTGGCACAACTTGAAAACCCGCTTTTGGGATCAAAAAGTACCCACTGCACAGAAGAAGTAAAAAAAAAAAAAAAGTATCAGAAGGAAAATGACAAAAGATGTCAAGGCTGCCATATCCAAAGCCTCCTTCATCTCTCTCTCTCTGCCATCTAATCTGCAGTAGTGTGCTACTGACTCCATAAAAGGCCATAAAAGAGGGGGCACTAGCAGCCATGGCCCTGCAGGAGCATGGTTCAGTCTGCTCTCCCATACTCTTCTGAGTGCATACAAATGCAGTGTGTCCTCCAGAACACTAGGGGCAGCACAAACCCCCTTATTGTCTACACACAGGCCACAAGCCTTTTGGTTCCAGCTACTAGCCCAACTTGGGCCCTATTTGAAGGTTCTGCTGGCCTCTGCATTTACATGCACTTGGGAAATGGAAACTCCTTTTTTACTTTTATGATTTGGAAAGACCTTTTTTTTTCTTTTTTTCTGGCTGATTTGATTCTCTGCCTGCTTTGGAGTGTGAGGGAGGAGTGGAGGTCACGTCAGGTCCTCCTCCTCTTCCCCCAGCTAGTTTAGACCTCTTAGGGTGGAATGTGCTTTCCTGGACGTACTGTACGTTAACACTAAACAACGGCCCACATGAATGTGTCAGTAAGGGCATTCGGAGTTCCAATCGCTCTCTCTCTTTTTCTCTGGCGCTCTTTTACTGGCTTCTCGTCTGTTTCTCTATCCCTCTCTCGGCTAGCTCTGGTTCTTGGTCCCCGTTAGCCTCTCTTCCCTTCTCTCTCTCTCTCTCTCTCTCTCTCTCTCTCTCTTTCTCTCTCTACTCCCTCTCTTCTCTTCCTTTACTCCCTGGTACTGGCTGCATCCTGGCTCAGCAACAAACAGCATGTTTTATTGCGGGGCTCCTCCTGCGGATTGAGAAAGGAATGGCTTACTACTACATTCATGCTGACTCAAGCCGTGTGGGTTTGGCGATTGATAGCATAGAGGCATTTAGCCGTAGCATCCCAGTCAACTGCTCGCCACCCCGAAACTCGAGTGGCTCAAAAGTGTGAAACTGTGTGCGCGTGTGTGTGTATGTCTGTCTGTGTGTGAGTGTGTGTGTACGCGTGAGTGATTAGATACTGCTGTGTTACTGTTTGACCTTCTTGTTGCGAGGAGAAGACTAACGCTCTGTGCCCACCCCTACAGATGACCACGTACGGGGCGTTCCTCCACAAGGGGGCTTTTTGCCGGAACTACTTCAACCTGCTGGACCTGCTGGTGGTGGGAGTGTCCCTGGTGTCCTTTGGCATTCAGTGAGTTATTGGTTCCTCTTGTCTGCACCTCGTACTCATGTGACCCTCACTAGAGCACTACCTCTGCCTGCTCAAGTCTATTAATACGATAGTCATAGAAATACTGTGAATGGACTGAAGGGAGGCCTTAATCCCTCCACTACCTGCTACTTACTGTATGAGACTCACACTGTAGTACTGTAAGCCTCGTTTCGTAATAGCACTGGGCCATCTGCCTGCTGTCTGCTCTTAGAATGAGGATGATGTTTTGTGTTGTGGAGAGCATACGCAACGAGGATTCTGCGTAGTGTGTGTGTGTGTGTATGTGTGTGTGTGTGTGTGTGTGTGTGTGTGTGTGTGTGTGTGTGTGGTGTTCCTAGGCTGAGGAGTATTGCTCTCTCTCTCTCCACACAGGTCGTCGGCCATCTCGGTGGTGAAGATCTTGCGTGTGCTGCGAGTGCTGCGTCCCCTCAGGGCCATCAACAGAGCCAAAGGCCTCAAGGTGTGACATCATCACCCACCACCTCCTCTTCCTCACTCCTGTTGCATTCCATGCACACAAACAAATAAGCATAATTCAGATCGAATATTTCTTTCAATCCTGAACTGATATTTAAATATATAGTACATATTGTAGGGGAAGTTATCAAAAAAGCAAAATGGTTACGTGGTGGATTAAAGCACCAAAATTGGTATATACATTTATACTCTTTGGGATGTATCTTATAATTTTGAAGAAGGGTTGCCTAAAAATTTGAGATCTTCAAAGATCATTTCAAAAAGGAAAATCCAAGATGGCTGCCAAACATGACCAGAGAATAATAATGCTCAATATCTTTGACATTGTGGCAGTGTAGTATTATTTATTTGTGTATTTTTATTTTGAAGCTGTGTTAAGCTCTCTCTGCCTCTGCTCGTCTCCTACAGCACGTGGTGCAGTGTGTGTTTGTGGCCATCAGGACCATCGGCAACATCATGATTGTCACCACGCTGCTGCAGTTCATGTTTGCCTGCATCGGAGTGCAGCTCTTCAAGGTCAGCTCCCAAACTCTCTGGAGAGAGAGAGAGAGAGAGAGAGAGAGAGAGAGAGAGAGAGAGAGAGAGAGAGAGAGAGCGTCTGGTGCTGGGCCTAAAAATAAATAGTGGCATTACTTACACTTTGTTAAAGGTTAATATTGAGATCAAGGTCAATACTGTAGCATTTGGTTTAAGGCGTTTGTGTGTGTGTGTGTGTGTGTGTGTGTGTGTGTGTGTACGTGTGTGTGTGTGTGTGTGTGTGTGTGTGTGTGTGTGTGTGTGTGTGTGTGTGTGTGTGTGTGTGTGTGTGTGTGTGCGTGTGTGTGTGTTTGTGTTTTGGGTGAACTGTTTCCTATCCACAGGGGAAGTTTTATCGATGCACAGATGAGGCCAAGTCCAGCCCTGAGGAGTGCAAGTCAGTCACGCCGATAATCCATCAACGCACATACACACATATGTACACAACACACACACACACACACACACACATACACAACAGACATACACACACATGTACACAACAGTGTGACAACACACACATACACACGCACAAACACACACACATGCACAATGCATACACACAGATACACAAATGTCCCCAACACACAACACGTGCACAGCAGATACATTAACACAAACCCACACACACTAGAGCGTGTGTACTCAGAACAATGCACTGTGTTGTCCATCAAAAGTGTTTTTTGTTTGTTTGTTTGTTTGTTTGTTTTTTCATTTGGATACTCTGGACCGCCTTTGTTGGTTTGGCAGTCTGTTGGGTACGTGTAGCGTGCTTGATCGTAACGTTGAGTCCCCTCCTCTCCCTTCCTCCGCAGGGGGACCTTCATCATGTACAAGGATGGTGACGTCAACCAGCCAGCCATTGAGAAGAGGCAGTGGCACAACAGCGACTTTAACTTCGACAACGTCCTCATGGCCATGATGGCTCTGTTCACTGTCTCCACCTTCGAAGGCTGGCCTGCGTACGCCTTTTTTATGTTATATAATAATTATTTGACATTACAGCACCCTGATAAAGTTGGCTGAGAATACTTTCATCTATCTTTAATTTCATAGATGAGACTGAAAATCTTTCCGTGAATTTTCTTTTCTCACATGGGTGAAATTCACTCATCAGAAGCGCTATATAAATGCAGCCTATTTACTTTGTTTGTTTGTGACTAGTTAGTGACTGAAGGGTGTCTTTGGGTTCATCAAGGTGAGCTGGCTGTGTGCGATGGGAGCTTCTGTGAAGCCAGCTTTGTATGGGAGTGCATTAGCCACAGTTACTTACTACACACTGGTAGTTGCAGTGTGGTGAGCTGCAGCAGCAGCCCTCAGAGCACTAGTGGGGCTATAATGGGGAGGGGAGGTGGAAGGGGGGGGGGGTAGGCGGGGAAGTCTGGACATCAAGTCTGCGTCTCTAATCACACTAACACTCTCCCTCCACTGCCCCATTACTGCAATGCAGCGGCAGGCTGGGGAAGAACTCTGACAGTCCCTAAGACTAAGCTATGGAAGCCCATTGGGACACACAGACAGACAGACAGACCCAGACTTGAACTTGGAACACCCGTTGTCCTATGTTAGGATTAGTAATAGTAACACTTTTTGTGTTAGAATTAGCTATAGTATGACTGTTTATGGTTTCTTATGATTGCTAATATTCACTCACTGTGAGTTAGAATTAGTAACAATAACACAATTTGTGTGTTATTACGATTAGTAACAGTAAGTTACACTGTTGCTGTCATTCTGTGTGTCCCAAAGGTAAACTAAGTAAGCAGCCAAACACTGCTAGCTGTTGATTCTCTTTCTTTCTCCCTCTGACCTCCAGCCTGCTGTATAAAGCCATTGACTCTAACCGAGAGAACCTGGGGCCTATCTACAACTACCGGGTGGAGATCTCCATCTTCTTCATCATCTACATCATCATCATCGCTTTCTTCATGATGAACATCTTTGTGGGTTTCGTTATCGTCACCTTCCAAGAGCAGGGAGAGAAGGAGTACAAGAACTGTGAGCTGGATAAGAACCAGGTGAGACATACATGTGTGTGTGTGTGTGCGTGTGCGTGTGCGTGTGCGTGTGTGTGCACATGCTCTGGACATTGTGTATGTTGGCTGTGTGGTTGTGTGCATTGCATGCAACTCCATGGCTGTCCAATGTTTAATATTTGAATATACATTCAGAATAGTACATTTATGTACATTTAAGTGTTCAGGTGCATGGGTCTGTACACTGTAAGCCTAATAGGTGTGACTCCATGTTTGACTTGTGTTTAACGGCCCTATTGTTGTGGTGTCGCCCTCTAGCGTCAGTGTGTGGAGTACGCCCTGAAGGCTCGGCCTCTGCGCAGGTACATCCCCAAGAACCCCTACCAGTACAAATTCTGGTACGTGGTGAACTCCACGGGCTTTGAGTACATCATGTTTGTGCTCATCATGCTCAACACGTTGTGTCTGGCCGTGCAGGTGAGTCAGTGATGTCACTCGCACCTTTTTCACACATCACACGGCTGAATTAAATACTTCTGAGACAGTTAAAGGTAGGGTAGGAGAGATTTACCTGCCGCACTTTTTGCTATTGCTTCAAATCCCCTTCACACACCAATTATGACTAATCAATTAATTATGCTCTAACACACACACACACACACAAAAATGTTAACCACCTTTGGAACGGACAGCATAGAAAAAACACCATCCATTCATCTTGAACAGCTCGTTTAGATTGTTTGAAGGGTGATATATCAATCAAACTATTCCCCATTTCTCCCACCCCGCTCTGTGCCATTGTTAACGCTGAAGGCTGGGCTTCAAGGGAAGTCTAAGGAAACCTGTATTTTGATTTAGCTTGCTTGAAAGTTTCTCCAGGATCTCCTACCTACCTTTAAGCATAACGTCAACCTGAAATGCACTCCTCATTCCTCCTTCTGTTGACTCCTCCTCCCTGCAGCACTACGGCCAATCAGCAATGTTCAACTATGTGATGGACATCCTCAACATGGTCTTCACTGCTGTGTTCACCGTGGAGATGGTTCTCAAACTCATTGCCTTCAAACCCAGGGTACGTATCCTTTCCTTCAGTTGTGAGAACTCTCTCTCTCTCTCTCTCTCTCTCTCTCTCTCTCTCTCTCTCTCTCTCTCTCTCTTTCTCTCTCTCTTTTACTTTCTTACTCTCTTACTCAGACACACAAAGAAAGTGGCCACTGCTGCAATGCATAACATGCAAATGATAATGTCACTTGAGCATACCATACTGTCTGTCTTCCATCCTGAAGTGTGTAGTGTGATGATGATGTCATGATGATGTATTGAATGGCTCCTCTCTCCCCTCAATGCCACGCCCCCTCACAGATATTTGTGCCTAAGAAGGACAGGGACGCTGTAAGAGCCTGTGTGTGTGTGTGTGTGTGTGTGTGTGTGTGTGTGTGTGTGTGTGTGCTCTCTCTAGCTAGACACTGCTGCTGTGTTTTCTGTTCTTTACTCCAACAATCCCTTCAAAATCGAGATTTTGCATGCTGAGGTGATATTAACTTATTCTCCAGTATTTTTGCTTAAAGATTTGCATGTGATTTCTTTTATTAATTGTTTAGTCCAAGTTGGAAACATATCACTATTAGATTAAAAATCCTGTATTATTGTGTTACCCCCCTCACCCCCAACCCCTAATCATGTCTCCTGGGATGCGTGGTAAAGGGGTATTTTGGGGACGCGTGGAGTGTCTTTGATGCCCTGGTTGTGATCGGGAGCATAGTTGACATAGTTCTCAGTGAGATCGATGTAAGTATGCCACAAGCCCGCTCACGCCTCAGCTTCTCCTCTGCTCTGCAGCCGGCAGGCCACCTGAGCTCTTCAGACTCTGGAACGTTCTAGAACTCCACTTTTCCACTCTGAGACTGTGTGGCTGCTCTTCATCTCGTCACCTCACCTCAACTCACCTTCTCTCGTTCAGCTCTCTGTTCCTCAGGTCTTAACTCTCTGCTCTTCTTCCTCCCTTGTCTCGTCTCCTCGCCCTTCCTTTCCTACTTTTGTTTTCTATTCTTTCAATCCTCTCCCCTCCCTCTCTCTCTCTCTCTCTCTCTCTCTCTCTCTCTCTTCGTCCTTTCCCACTTCTTCCTTTCCTCTGTTTGTCTTTGGTGTGCTGTGTGTGTTTCCTCCACAGCACTATTTCACCGATGCGTGGAACACGTTTGATGCCTTAATTGTAGTGGGTAGCGTCGTTGATATTGCTATCACTGAAGTCAATGTAAGTATCTCCTTCTGTATGTGGATGGGAATGGAAACCATGCAAAATAGACCTGTGTGCCCTTTAACCAGCCCACTCTGTTACTCTTCATTAGAGAGGGAGAGAAGGAGAGAGAGAGAGGGAGGGGAAGGGGGAGGAGGGAGGGAGGGAGAGAGAGACATCAGTGGTACTTAGACAAAGAACAAAGTGCCAGTCATGCAACTCCAGCTCAGCTGCAGGACCATAAAAAACATGTAGCACAGGCTTTACTATATCTGGAAATGAAATTCCATTATGTTCCGGAATGAATTCTGGCCTTGGTCTTAGATATAAAATGCAGGGTAGAGAAATCAATAGGAGAGCCTCTTATTTGTACAGCTGGCCATGTGCCTTGTTGCATTTCATGAGTGCCTCATAAATGTGACTTATGAATGCAGTATTACACATTAAAGGGCCTCATTCCATTAAGCTGGAGGAGTGGATTAGTCCCTGGAGCTTCACCAGGGGTGACCACTTGTGTTTGTTGACGTTTCTTTCAAGTTAGTCTCTGAAATCTTTCTGAGTGTGAACTGAATGCTAAATGTTGAATTCTCTGGAGTTTTCGCCTAGCATCTCAACCAGGATGAGACAGTTAGAGCCAGTAATGTTAGTTACTTCATTTGCCTACAGTATCATTTTCATTTGAATTATTTACTGACAAATGTTGCTGGTGTGATTTAAAGAAAAAATCCAAATGAATAGATGTGTTTTACCCTAACCTTTACCAAATACCATCACTATTATGTTTTTTTTGTGCAATTGAGAGTTTTCATTTAATTTCAAAAAAATAAAAAATATCTGGGCAAGAATGGTCTTTTGCAAGGTTTCATTCTCATGACTTGTATTGTGTATTGTGATGTGTGTGTGCCACTGGCTACTACTACTCACTCCCAGTTTTATGGACGCACAGTAAGTCAACAGTCACATACACCAATATCCCACTTCTGCCACCAAATTAACCCCTTCACGTGTGTGGAGCGTTGTTCACCTGAGACCACAGTGCATGGGTATACTGTATGTTGAGGACGCTTCGACTCCTCAAGAAGATAATGACACGTTTCCATGGTAACCCCCCCGGATTAGTTTGGTTGTCTAACCCTTGTTCTTATTCATTCTGTTCTGTTTCCATAGAAACTTGTAGAGGCAAGTATGGCAACACAAAAATATATAATCTATATTCTACTCAAATCTCCTCTCTGCTCGTAAATCTGCTTCATAATGACTTGGCCTGTGGACCCCTCTCCTCAGTGCTGTGTACTACTCTCAGAAGTTGCTCTGTCTTCTCCTGTTTTATTGTCTGAGTCGCTGCTGGGAAAGTGGGATTAAAATCTGTCTGTCTGTCTGTCTGTCTGTCTGTCTCTCTCTCTCTCTGTCTGTCTGTCTGTCTGTCTGTCTTTCTAAAGCTTAGAGCTCCTCAGGTTTGTGGCCCATCCAGTAAAGCTCTCTCAGCTAATTGCTCGGCTGTTTCCCAAGCAGGCAGGCAGGCAGGATAACCATGTTTACTGTAGGCAGCGTTAGCCTTGCGATGGCCCACTCCTCCCCTGCATGTGTTTGCTGCCTTTGGCTACCTACTAAAAGTCAACTAACATGCAACATGTAAGAGAGTACTCACATGCTGGAAGAAAATACACACACACACTCACGCACACGTCTATACACATTTACGTTGATTCTCAGTCACATGCATAGCTTACATGTACACGCACGCACGCACGCGCAGGCACGCACGCACGCACGCACACACACACACACACACACACAGTTCCACAGATCACAAGGGAATTATCAAACAGGTGTTTGCCTCCCTCCACCAAAGAGCATCGGTGTAATCCCTGGGCTACTACAGAGTGTATGCAAGTCCCAGACTACGAGCCTAATCTAGCCTAATCTGACGGGATGGGCTGGGAGGAGAGTGTAGCCTTTGTCTAGCATCCTCAGGGCTGTAGAGTAGAGTGGCCTACTGCTCTGTCTGTCTGTCAGCACCCTTAGAGCTGCAGTGCTGTTTCTCTGGAGTCTCCATGTCGTCGTTGTGTCTGTCGTATTTGTCCTGCTCTGTCCGCTCCTTACCTCCACTGCATACTGGGGATGCAACCCAGGTTTATATGTGTCTTGTATTTGTATCAGTATCAGTGTTTGCACATGTATGTGTATGTGTTCATATCAGTGTGTGTGTGTGTGTGTGTGTGTGTATGTATGTGTGTACTTTATAAATGTGTGTTTGTCAGTGTATGTGTGGCTGTGTTGTGATATATATGTGTGTGTGTACGTGTGTGTGTGTGTGTGTGTGTGTGTGTGTGTGTGTGTGTGTATGTATGTGTTTTATTTCATTCCCTTCATATCCTCCATTCCTCTGTGTGAGATACCATTTTTTTCACAAGGTCCTTCATAATTGTTTGGCTTGACAACAAACAGCAAATACATGCTTCTCTCCACATCTGGAAGGTTCTTTGTGGAGGCCTTGTGAGATGTTCTTCAGCTTTCACTTCCTCATTGCTTGTGTCTGTTGCCGTGAAGCTGTTCTAAATCTACTCTCTCTAGCTCAGACATATCTGAGTTCCATTGGGTCTAAACTAGTAGAGACTGGATCTATTTGACACAGCTAAGCTCTTCCTCCATCTAAAGCCATGTGGCTTCTGTCTCTCCTGTCCCCATCCTGTCTTCCAGAGCATGCTGGGAATTGTAGTCACCATTCCATGTCCTAACAATCACCTCATACCCCATGCTTACAGATGGCGCTTGGCCACCCACTCCATGCCCCTCCGGTCAGTCTCATCCAGTAGAGTTTGATTCTGTGAAGTTTGACCCTCCTCTCTCTCTCTCCATACCTCCTCTCTGTTCTACCTCCAGACAGAATGGCCCTGGAGCTCACGTTTGTGTCCAGCTCCCCACAGTCCAAACGGAATATTTATTCCAGCTATTGTAAATAGCAACGTATTAGAGGCTAATCCAGGTCTGACTCAACACTGACAGATTAAATAAGATGTCCAGTACTAACAAATCCCCTACACTGTTAGGAGTAGAGATTAACCCTCTAGACCTTATAGCATAACTCTAATTGCACATGAAATATTATTTATTCTATACACACGTACTGCACATTTGAGTCTAAGATTGTGATGAGGTTCAGAACTTAGCAAAGAGCAGTCAAATATTCTCCTCACTGACCCCTATTGGTGAGTTGTAGAGGTGGCGGTATTAGAGTATACAGCTCAGTGTTGCAGCGATTGTGTGTGTGTGTGTGTGTGTGCGTGTGTGTGTGTGTGTGTGTGTGTGTGTGTGTGTGTGTGTGTGTGTGCGTGTGTGTGTGTGTGTGTGTGTGTGTGTGTGCGTGTGTGTGTGTGTGTGTGCGTGTGTGTGTGTGTGTGTGTGTGTGTGTGTGTGTGTGTGTGTGTGTGCTGGGTTCTCCTTCAGTGAGTGACTGTCTGTGTTTTGTTCTGTCTTCCTGTAGTCCTGTAGCTCTTTAAAGCTCTTAACTGTCAGAGAGGAGCTCATGGGTAGAGAAGGTGTGTAAACTTCAGCCAGGCTGCATGTCCAAGATGTCCGCTCACTCTCACCCACAGGATCTCATATCAACCTTTCTCTCTCTCTCTCTCTCTCTCTCTCTCTCTCTCTCTCTCTCTCTCTCTCTCTCTCTCTCTGAGTCGTCTCCTTTTTTCTTTCTTTCTCCTCTCACAGTCACTCTCTATCTGTCTCTCACTCCTTAACTCCTCCCTGCTGTTGCTCTCTGCACCACTGGTTCCCTCGCCTGCACTGCTTTGTCTTAGAGCGCCCTCGTGTGGCGGCTCTCTTGCAGGACATTGTTGATCTGCATGATATGCAGCAATGCTTGGTCATTTTATGTGTACGTGTTCGTCTGTATGTGTGTGGATCTGTGTGTATGTGCGCGTGTGTTTGTGTGTGTGTGTGTGTGTGTGTATGTGTGTGTGTGCGTGTGCGTGTGTGCGTGTGTGTGTGTTTGCATTTATGTGTCTTGTTCCCATTAAGATTGTCTTGGCCATGAGGACAATGCTGAGAGCATGTGAGTCCTCCAGTGCTATGCAGTGTTTGCTCCTTGGTTAAGGGCCCTTAGCTAGTCTCCTCCTGGGTCAGCATCCTTTAACAGTCAGCTCACTCATCCCATCATGTCGTCGACTTCAGGTCCATCATCTGCACCATCTCATCGACCAATCACAATCAATACACGTAGGCAGCGTGTCCCACCGTCCCCGTATCATGTCATGCATCTGTGCATGCACCTGCTGACCTTACCTGATCTGACCTGACCTGACCAGGCCACGTCTGTCTGGAGTCTCCAGTTCACTGCCACTTGAGTCAGTGTCCCAAAGCCCTGCTTCCTCCTCCTCCCCTCCCCACCTGTGTCCTCTGCCTCTGTCTCTCTCTGTGCTGTTGTTCACTGACCCCAGGTCAGTCAACTCACACTGACTATTTGACCTCCACCTCTGGTCCATACATTCCTTTTGCTCTGTGTGTTTCTGCTGTGTGTGTGTGTGTGTGTGTGTGTGTGTGCGTGTGTGCGTGCGTACGTGCGTGCGTGCGTGCGTGTGTGTGTTTGATATTTAATGGATTGTGTGAAAATAAGTGTGCGAATGTGTGAGTTTTGTCAGAAAGTGTGGCACACTAACAGAGTTTTGTGATTCAGATGAGGCTTTGCTTTTGGTGTACAATACACACACACACACACACACACACACACACACACTACCACAAAGAAACAAACACCCCATAGGCCCTACATTCTGCACCAATAGTCCAAGTCTTCCGAGATGCCTGGTTTGAGCAGTGGAACAATGCCTGTGTCTTGTGGGCCTAATTAATCTTGTGTACATGCTTCAGAGCAGCAGTGTGCGAATCGGCCTAAAAATAAATCCACTTTTGCAAAGGTTAGCACACTGCGGCCGGTCAGCCCACCGTTCTCAGGACAGCGAAGCAGCATAGAGACCCACTTTCAAATGCCAAAGGACCGCCCGCCTCCACGGCATTAGTAGGCCACGGCACCACGGCTCACAAGGAGCTGTGTGAAGCTGGCCCCCCCTCAAACCCAAAATGCTGAAATAACAATGCAGTTCGTTTGTGCTGGTTTGTGCTGCAAATATTTTCGTTTGTGCTATTAACACTTTTGAGTAATTTAAAAATACATTTTCGGACATGTGACGTCACGCAGCCCCCCTCCACGTCCAAATCACTCCAAATAGTCTCTATCGGGACATGCCTGAGGCTGCCCACCCTCCTCAAACCCAAAATGCTGAAAAAACACTGTTCGTTTGTATTGAAAATGTGTTTCTAAATTACTCAAAAGCACAAACAAAAATATTTACAGCACAAACGCAGCACAAACGAACTGCAGTGTTATTTCGGCATTTTGGGTTTGAGGGGGGGGGCAGCTTCACACAGGTCTCACAAGGCCATAAAGACCTACTAAGGTATTGAGAGGGTGTGGATTAGTATGCATCTTCACAACATGTTCCCCGTTCCCCTCTAGCTTAAAGGCTACTCATTAGCTTCTGCTGCAGTAGGAGATTTTTTGCTCCACATACATTTGGCTTTTCTAGGCTACATATGCTTCCATTAATCATCAAGTGACAGCTATAGGGGGTTTAGTTTGCAGCAAAAACTTTTGAGCGTGGCCGACTGTGCTGGGGACAGTGTGTGCCTCTCATAATATCCCAGCTCTAATATTTCACACAGCATCTTTCAGCTGATCTGAGCGCAGTGCTGCCCGACGCTCCAGCGCAGCGCAGGGCCATTAATCTCCAGCAGCAGTGCTGTGGGACAGGCCAGTCAGCTGCTCTGTTCTCTCTCTGCGGGAACCAAGGTGTGAGGCAGACACTCCCACTAAGCAGCCTCTCTGCCTGCTGTGGAGTTATTAGATATTATTATTATTATTACCATGTATCATTATTATTACTGTAATATACAGGAATTACAACATCCGTGTTCTCATTGAACATCCCCTCGATATGTGAGGAGGAGCTGTGTCTCTCAGAGAGTGTCTGTGTTCAGAGTGCTGCCATATAGACAGAGTCTTTGTGTGTGTGTGTGTGTGTGTGTGTGTGTTGCATAATGATAAATGTGCTGTCCTGTGAGCCTGTTCCCATTGCTGTGCATCCGGTTGTTTGGACTGCAGTCCCTTATGTAACCACCAGGGTTAGCTGCGACTCTCTCGTGGTGTATGTGTGTCTGCGCCTGCGTGTGTGTGTGTGTGTGTGTGTCTGCGTCTGTGTGTGTGTGTGTGTTTGTATGTGTGTGTTAATGCTGGCGGATCTGTGCTTGCCTTGTATGTGCGTGTGCCTGCACCTGTGTGTAGCGATGTGTGTGTGTGGGTGCGTGTGTGTGTGTGTGTGTGTGTGTGTGTGTGTAGCAGTGTTATGTAAGCATCCCTGTAGTGCGAGTGCGGTGCATTGTGTGGCTGTGATGTGATCTGATGTGATGTGACGGCCCCAGAGTATCATGTTGGTCATTATGAGCAGACTGAGGGGATTCTTCTTATTATTATTCTTCTTCTGTGGCCATGTTCTGTATTGTCCTCCAGTCACGGAGGTGTATGTCTCCCCCACTCAGGGGCGTGTGTGTGTGTGTGGTGTGTGTGTGTGTGTGTGTGTGTGTGTGTGTGTGTGTGTGTGTGTGTGTGTGTGTGTGTATGTATGTGTGTCTTTAGATAAGTGGCTGTATAGTCTGGTGAGTGTGGTTGTGGTGTGGCGATGTGGTTGAATAGGTTATGCGCTGCTGGCTGGTGTGTGTGTGTGTGTGTGTGTGTGTGTGTGTGTGTGTGTGTGTGTGTGTGTGTGTGTGCGGCTGATGGAGGTCTATGTGCTAGCTGTGTGCTAAGCTAAGGTGTGGACAAGACTGTGACAGTCATTAATGCAGCTCTTTGAATTTTAAAGCCCACGGAGGCACCCCAGGTGGATGAGTCTGGGGTAAGATCTTGTGTGACCACCCCCCCACCCCCCTTCCTTTGGGCTTAGCCCATCCTCTCTTCATCTCTCTCTCTCTCTCTCTTTCTTTCTTTCTTTCTTTCTTTCTTCTCTTTTCTGTTGAAATGATCTGACTTCATTATTATTATCGCCTATGCATTCATATTCTTAAGGTTTCCTTTTCTGCCTATAGACCTGTAGTTTTGGTTAAGTTTTATTTGTTAAGGGGTGTGTTTGGTTTGTTTGGAAACTTCATCTGTTTGTTTGTTTTGTTTGAGGTTTGTTTGTTTGTTTGTGGGGTTAGTTGGTTGGTTTGCTTTGGTTGTTTGGTTTGCCAAGAGTTCTCTCTCTTTTCGTTGGCTTTCACTCATTTTACTCTTATGTATTTTGTTCTCTTTCTTTCTCTGGGTTTGGTTCTTCTGTCTATCTTTGGGTTTTTTGTCTGCTGCGGGAAAAGTGTCACCCAAACGTGGCGCAGCGCCGAGCCCCGCAGGGCGGCCCCCACCTTCGTGACGTTTGCAGGGCTGACACAGCTGCATGGTCTGCTCCGGGGGTCACGACCCCTGTGACCTCTGACCTGTAGCTAACCCCCCCTCCCCGTTTTGAAGGCCAGTAGTCAGGGGTTAGTTGGGTCGTTAGGGGGTAGGGGGGGAGCGTGCGTGTCGTTGATGTGTCCCACTGTGACTGCGCATGGAGTGACTCTGGGCCGCGGGAGCCATGCTTGCATCGAGCCCAGCCCAGCCCAGCCGAGCCGAGCCAGTCAAGTATGGCCGAGACGTTTTCTTACCCAGCATGCATTCCTGCCACCCTTTCCTTCTCCCTGATAGGCCGATTGCTGTGGGCATAACAGGGCTTCTGGCGGTGCTTTTGGTTCGCCTAAATATTGTAATTTAACTTAAAGAAATAAAATAACAAAATGAATTTGATAAAAAAAATTTAAAGAAGAGTTTCATAAAGAGCCGCATGCAGTGTGGCGCCCTCTGCTGTTTGAGCGGAGGAAGTGCATCCAGAAGGCCTGTGCTTTGCTCTCTGTGCCGCTGTCTCTGTGCTGGTGGAGTCTGACCCCTCCTCCCTCGCCCCCAGAACACCGAGGACAGCGCCCGCATCTCCATCACCTTCTTCCGCCTCTTCCGTGTCATGCGATTGGTCAAGCTGCTGGCCAGAGGGGAGGGCATCCGCACCCTGCTCTGGACCTTCATCAAGTCCTTCCAGGTCAGCAACATCCTCTATCTCGCTTGCTCTCTCTCTCTCTCTCTCTCTCTCTCTCTCTCTCTCTCTCTCTCTCTCTCTCTCTCTCTCTCTCTCTCTCTCTCTCTCTCTGTCTCTCTCACTCACACACACACACACACACACACTTATATGTAGTACGTACACTTTTTTGTATGAAGGGTTGTTTTTTTTCTCTTTCTCCGTCTTCATGTCTGTTTATTAGTGTAGTGTCATGTGCTTCTGAGTGTGTTGTGTTCCTCTCCCTCTGTAGGCTCTGCCATATGTCGCTCTGCTGATAGCCATGCTCTTCTTCATCTATGCTGTGATCGGCATGCAGGTGAGCTCAGGCAGTCTGATCACACATCCTTACCACCACCAGCCCACATTACACTCAGCTCCCATTACACTCCAGTTACGAGATATATGTGGCATCCAATAATATACAGGGTGAACACATAGACCATTCTGGTGTTTGTAATCATATACAGCAGGGCTGGACTGGGACCAAATAATGGCATTTTTGGCCATGCCAACCCATCATGATTTTATTCAGTAATAATAACTTCATGGCAAGCTAAAACAACACTGTAAGTTGGACACATTGCATGAACAGGAGAGATTTAATTGGACTAGCCCAATATCCTGAATAAGTTATAAAAAAAATTAAGACAGCCCGAGCCCCGGCCCAAAAATGACCATCAGCCCACCGGGCATTGCCCTGTATGCCCTATGGCCAGTCCATTTCTGATATACAGTAGACACACATAGACCATTCTGGTGTTTGTAATCATATACAGTATACACACATAGACCATTCTGGTGTTTGTAATCATATACAGTAGACACACATAGGACCATTCTGGTGTTTGTAATCATATACAGTAGACACACATAGGACCATTCTGGTGTTTGTAATCATATACAGTAGACACACATAGACCCATTCTGTCATTTGTAATCATATACAGTATACACACATAGAACCATTCTGGTGTTTGTAATCATATACAGTAGACACACATAGACCATTCTGGTGTTTGTAATCATATACAGTAGACACACATAGGACCATTCTGGTGTTTGTAATCATATACAGTAGACACACATAGAGCATTCTGGTGTTTGTAATCATATACAGTAGACACACATAGAGCATTGTGTTGTTTGTATATGTTGTGTGGTTGTCTCAGGTGTTTGGAAAAGTAGCCATGGTAGATGGGACACACATCAACAGGAACAACAACTTCCAGACCTTCTTTCAGGCAGTTCTCCTGCTCTTCAGGTGAGCACACACAGTATCCCTCCACACTAGCATGCTCCGATGAAGACTACACTGCTCCATACGCTCCATTAATTAGATGAATATAGTACTATCTGGAAGGATAAAGTCTTTAGTTAGATAAAGAAATGAATATTAGTGCAGGCAAAATTAACTGATTAATCACGTGATTAATCCAAAAAAATTAACTCGGATTAAAAAAATTAACTCGGATTAATCCTGATGGATATGGTTCCACTTTCATGGCATGTATTATGTGCAATTTCAGATAGAAAATGGCTTGGCTATCAAGTCAAACCATACAAAGATTATGGCCAAGCTCCTGACTGTCCAACAACATGTTTAGGAAATCCTTGGGGGTAGGGGACAGATGTGAATTGCCCCATTTGAGATGAATAAAGCCAACTATTTAGTATCAGGGCCTTTACAGGGCAAAATAAGGATCCAACCTACCCTAGCATCCAGATTCTTACTGGAAGAATTGAGTTGCGATTAAAAGTGATTAATCACGATTAATCATTTCAAAAGTTTGTGATTAATCAGATTTTTTTAATCGTTTGACAGCATTAATTAATATCTTATTTTATCTAATCCTAAGTGCTCTGTATCACCCTGTGACCACATTTGTCTGTCCTGTGTGTGTGTGTGTGTGTGTGTGTGTGTGTGTGCAGATGTGCCACGGGTGAGGCGTGGCAGGAGATCATGCTGGCGTGTATGCCAGGGAAGCTGTGTGACCCCGAGTCTGATTACAACCCAGGGGAGGAGATGACCTGTGGAAGCAGCTTCGCCATAATCTACTTCATCAGCTTCTACATGCTCTGCGCTTTCCTGGTACACACACACACACACACACACACACACACACACACACACACACACACACACACACACACACACACACACACACAGACACTACTCCAAAAACCATGGCAAAATACACACACACACACACACACACACACACACACACACACACACACACACACACACACACACACACACACAGACACTTACTCTCAAAAAGTATGCACTATGGCTCGGAAGCTCAAACTACATTTGACAATTCCATATAATCCCCCTCAGACCTCATGATTTAACTGGAATAAGGGTTCTGATTGGCTGTTTCATGTTAGTGAGATCTTTATTTAGGGATTAGGGGCCATATCTGGATTGAGAACCTATCAAAAGCAGAATGGTTTAAGGCTATAAGGAAACTGAGGAACTAATGGACATTGCTTGATTCAGGTTCAGATCAGCCCATGACTTAACAGTCAGGAAAATATTTTACAAGACTAATTTGAAATGATTTCAGGAATGAAAACCCCTTGCTCGTGAGACACACCTTAGATGGACATTTGGAATTTTATAAATATTAGGAAACATTCTGACCCTATGCTTCCCTTGACCCCATGTCCACCCCACTCTAGATTATTAACCTGTTTGTGGCTGTCATCATGGACAACTTTGACTACCTGACCCGTGATTGGTCCATTCTTGGTCCCCATCATCTGGATGAGTTTAAGAGGATATGGTCGGAATATGATCCAGAGGCTAAGTGAGTATTATCGGGATTCTCTGTTGATCTGCGCTCTGTGTGTGTGTGTGTGTGTGTGTGTGTGTGTGTGTGTGTGTGTGTGTGTGTGTGTGTGTGTGTGTGTGTCTACTGTTATGTTCTGTGTCCTGGGCTCTTTGTGTGTATTGGCAAGTTACTGTGAGTGCACTCCTGTGCTGGCTGTGTGTTGGAGTGAGTAGCGTGTTCTAAAAATGGCTGTGTTGGTGTGTGTTCTGTCTGGCACAGGGGCCGAATTAAGCATCTGGATGTTGTGGCTCTGCTGCGACGCATCCAGCCTCCTCTGGGCTTTGGCAAGCTGTGTCCTCACAGAGTGGCTTGCAAGGTACCAAACTCTCTCTCTCTCTCTCTCTCTCTCTCTCTCTCTCTCTCTCTCTCTCTCTCTCTCTCTCTCTCTCGCTGTGTCTCACACACACACTCACTCTCACACACACACACACACACACACACACACACACACACACACAGATACACGCAGACACGACCACAGATGTGGTCTAGTCTGTAGTACAGACTCTGTGCCCTTATGTACATAAGCAGACACACACATGCACAAATTCAGGTACATGCACACATGACCACATGACCACACACACACACACACACACACACACACACACATTTGGGACATTTCTGCACTATTTGGTACGAATGATGTGGACTACACTGAGTCCGATACGATTGATTGAGACAGTGGCAGCCGTCTAATGGCATGTGCCCTCTCTCTCTCTCTCTTTCCCCCTCCCTCCCTCCGCAGCGCCTGGTAGCCATGAACATGCCGCTCA